>JAYKKI010000068.1:0-600000 GCA_039881145.1 Druceiella hillmani
ATAAAGCAATTAAATTCGGTTAACAGGACGTACCGGTTAAATACATTGAACAATCGTAATTACTAAATTAATGCCCAAAGGGAAAAGAGATGCGGAAGAACAGACACATTTTGCTGTACGAGACATATTCATCCCAAAAACTGCCGTGAATAAAACCTATGTTCCCATATGCCTTACAGAGTCTTAATGTGAGTCGGCTACATTTTGTCAGGGTTAAAAGACATAACCGTAAACTACGAGTATAACATGGAAGGCATGCTTCGCAATGTGTCTTCACAGAGTCAAAGCGTATATATACCAACGATGAGTATAGAAGTTCCGACACCTTCTAACATAACGTTGAAACCAAGGAATGAGCAAACACGTTCCAAAACAATCGAAGAACTGGGCTACCTATGGTACAATGACCGTTCCATCGGGATATCTTGAATTATTTTTCGGGGTTTTATATCTCAAGTTTATCTTCGTCATATGTTCATATGATATGCACAATTTTGTTTCAAAAAGTATTTCTTACAGTGCACACGAGTATTACAAATTTCTAGGAGATCCCTGAACTTTCCAGAAATAAAATTTGCCTGAGACGTTATTAAAGAACCTATAACCTAGAATATGAACAGTTTCATTGAATTATTTCTTCGTAAACATAAATATTTTACGATGCACAGAAAAGTAAACACTTAGCCTCTCATTTCACCCTTTTGCAGGTCATATATCATAAAACGATGAATTACGTAACTTATTGTTGTTTCTAAAATTAGACAATCTCAAGATATGAATATTTGCGAAGAAAACTTTATCATCTCTTTAATCCCTTTCCAAGATGAATTTAAATTACCTTTCTTAACAGTTTACAACTTCACTTGAATAGCCCATGTGGAAAAGTTAAATATTCTAAACCCAATGCAGCGAGGGTATCATTTTAAATACTTATGTATATATAAATAATAGAGATGTTTTAAAGACATTTTAGTCTTAAACATGAGTAATTAATTTCGTCAATTTATTCTTAATACAAATTATATTCACGAAGCAGCAACCAGCATCAAGTCACAAAACAATGATAGGATCATCACTTGAAAATACATGTGTTACTTAAAGAACAATACAAGTGACTCGACAGTATTTTAAGTTTTTTAATTAGTTTCAATTTGAATTAGATTTGAATTAGAAAGTAACAGGTTAAGCACGACCTTCAAAAGAGGAAATTGATTCCGTTTCATCTTTTATATTTTTGTTTCATCTATAGCAACATAAACATTTGACGTTTTCAAAAACTTTGAGATATTCTTTCTTAAAATGGTGAAGTAAATAAGTGAATCAAGAGAAGCACGAAGAAAAATATTTAAGTAACATACAGTTTTACAATCATTAGGTACCCTAATTGTTTCTATTACCGATCCATCCCGAGAATCTAATTCATTTTCATTTGTCACTTTAAAAATAATACACTAATGTCTATAATACAGAATAATTTCCTACCCGAATGAAAAAACTTATGAAAATCAATACATAGAATATTGGAAAGATAGCAATTAGGGGTAATTTTGATATCTCATTGATATTCAAGAAGTAGGAATTAGATGAATATATGAGAATAAAAACGTTTTAGTAGCACGATAGTCCCCTATTTTTCTATTCTACTATTTCAGTCACAATAATTTTAAATTGTTAATTTATAATTAAATACTTATGTTTATATTAAAACTAATACGTCAATTGAATATACGTCTTATGGCAATTTACCGAATTTATACGCTAAACAAATTAAAATCCGAAAACGAAACTATCATTATTTTTCAAGATATTTGTAGTTTAATGAACTGACCAAGTCTTATTTTCCCTAACAGTTTCAATTGTAATTTCTCAATATTTTTATTTGGCGGTCTAAGGTGAATCAATTAGAAACAACTGAAGGTTACTCGTAGGCTTTAACAATTCTCTTATAAGCAGACAAATTCCTAAATTCCATTAAGAAGTTTTATATTTGATTCTTCTCCTGGAGAAATCAATTCTAAGATGTTTTCCTACAGAGTCAAGATATTTCCTGTTAAAATATAATTTTATCTTAAGTTTATCTCTGTAGAATATGAACGTACCCAAATCAAAATTTGTTTTGAAGCAAATTAATTCAAATTTAACTTTCGCCTTATGAAATTAACTTTTCTTGGAAGACATTTTCTCAATGTTTTAAATTTTCTTGTTCCATAAGACGCAGGGTAGGAAAATTTTTGTCGCTTTATCAACTTTATTTCCATATATACTTTCTTTTAATAAAAAGCATTTAAAATTAACTTTTCAACAAAAAGCCCTTTATATCCTGACTAAATTGTAATATAAATGAACCTTATTTCCTAAATACAAAATTACGAATGTTTTGGTTAAAATGTTTATTGGTGTATTTCTCCGAACCTAATGAACCATTCTGCTAAAATTTGGCAGAAGGGTGTTATTTTTGGTATTTGGTAGACGTTTACTTGCATTTTAGAACCCATATTTTTTAAACCGAAGAAAGATTTTGTTCAAGTAAGATAAATTTACCCAAGTTTTTATATATAAATCGTTAATTTATGTCAACAAGTTTTAGATTTGCTTACAAATATTAACGAAATTTTCTAAAAATGGGGGAATAGGATTAAAAACAAATATGTTTTTTATTTTTTACTGAAATATTTGAAGACTCCTCAATATATATATATATATATATATATATATATATATATATATATATATATATATATATATATGTGTGTGTGTGTGTGTGTGTGTGTGTCTGTGGTGCAAGTGTCCGTTCGTGCGTGCGTGCGTGCGAGCGTGCGGGTGCGCGTTCGCGTGCGCGAGAGCGCGTCTTCGTGTGTGCGCGTGTGCGTGCATGTGCGTGCGTAAGTGCGTGCGTGAGCGCACGTGCGCGTACTCCTGCTCGTGCGCTTTGGAGTGCGTGTGCGCGTGCGTGCGTGCGTGTGTGTGTGTAAAAAATTAAGTGAAGCCCAAAATTACCAATGTAATCGATTCCTTTCCGCGAAATTATGCTAGATGTGTCGTACCGCTTTGATGATGCCACGTAGGGATCGGTGTGCGTATATTGCAGGGTCATTATCCTTTAGCGTGACGAATAGTGTACCTAGAGACGATGAAATGTGTAAACAATTAAGCGAAGCCGATTTGCTATACCAATTAATTAACAACATGTGTATATTGATGAAGTTAAGAGATAAAGGACAGAATTTTTCTTATGACACTAGAGCACAGAAAGTAATTTTTCACATATATAGAATTTTGGAAAAATATTGGTGATTATATTAAACACTATTACGAGAATATATAACGAGAATATACATCGCATATGATTTTAGAAAGAGATTTCTTTCAAACATACACATGTGAATAATGTAGGTAGAATTGTGTATATTTAACATTCTATAAAATGTTTCCTGCCTGTATTTATAAAAATTAAATTATTATATTTTATTACTTTGTGTAAACAAAGTTATCTATGCACTTTAAGATCCAAACAGTTATCACAAACTACTTGACCGTAGCTCTACAATAAAGTCACTTCCAATTTAAAGTAGCTTTGTATTTTCCAAACAGCAACGTGTAAAGGAAACATAAATTTAATATGTCGTATGTCGTGTTCAAAAGGGCTTTTATCATCTTACCTGCCATTTTAAACACACTGTTTTTAATTTTTTGCCTTAGTCTGAATATAATTAAACAAAATATGTGTAGGTTAACTTTATAAATAACTTCTTACTTTATTTCTTAACTTCTTACTTTCTTCTTACTTTATATCTTCATTGCATTGTTTGCGGTAATGTTCTTACTTTATATTGTAATATTATTGCATTGTTAGCGGTAATGTTCTTACTTTATACTTTAATATCATTGCATTATTTGCGAGTTTATTTTATGTTTTTGAATACTGTACCAGTATATATGAGCGTAGCTTTAGGATATATTTGATCTCTTTAACATTTTCAATTTACCGTTCGTATATTGACACAGATCGCATTTATAATTAAACTCTAATTTTCTTTTCAAATATATCTCATAGACCGACAATTATTTAAATATAATCACAATATTTTTCAGTCGACCATAATTTAATTAACATTAATTAATATAAACTCATAAATATATATTAAAATGTCAATGTCACAATTTTGCTATGGTTTACTGATGTAATGTAACAGATACTCTATCGATAAATCATTCAATTTACGTTACAAATCCATTACTATTGTTATCCTATGGATATTATAATTCTAAAGCTATTCTCAATATAAACTAAAATTGTATTTAAAAATTTAATAGTCGTAAAAATAACATTTAATTTAATTATAATATAATAGAAAAGAAAAAACTGGAATGGACAATTGAAAGTAGTAGTAAATCATTTTCACAATTAAATGTAATTACGTGATGTAGTATTATTCCTACTTTCTTTAAATTCTTTACCATGACCTAGGTTTCGTTGTATTACAACATCTTCAGGTGGGCTATTAGCAAAGACCACCTGAAGATGTTGTAATACAACGAAACCTAGGTCGTGGTAAAGAACTTAAAGAAAGTAGAATAACACTACATCACGTAGTAACATTTAACTGCGAATAATGAATTTCTACAATATTAACACCAACTATATTCAATATCAGTAAATCATTTTAACAAATGTGTTTATTTTATATTTACGTCAGTATGTCAAATATTTGCGATATATTGTAATTAAAAAAAGTGATGAGGTTTAGAAAATTAAGATAAAAAACAAAAATGTTTACACTTGTGGGTATTACAAACTAGCAAATCTAGCCCAAAAACTTCGCCTACTTAAAATATGTTTGGATAGAATACGACAACCACCAAAAGCTTTCTGTTCAAATTTGTTGTGTTTACAAATTTTTGATAACTATAATCGAACACAAATCACGTTGTGAATCATAAATTTTTTTATATAAAAGCCCTTTTAATGTCTGTCTAATGTTCTTACGTCAATCCATTATTTTATATGTATAGTTATTCAATTCCAACGAAAACATACCTACATTTTCGAGGCTTAACATAATGGATATATATATATATATATATATATATACATATATATATATATATATATATATATATATATATATATATATATATATATATATATATAATTTATTATGCAGCAATTATCTTGTCACTTTATTCTGCTTGTATTGATAATATATACACTGTGGCCAATATCAGACAGAGTGCTGTTACCATTCCCAAACAAATAGATATTTGAACTTTAAGTCCGTTTCATAAAATATATGTTTATATAGCGATGCAATTACTGAGCTTCTGCGGCACAAACGACGGGCGACGGCGGCTGGGGCGGAAAAATCGATACCCCACCTGTTGCGCTCCCTCCCCAACACACGGATTGAATACTAAGAGTCATCTAAGCCTACCGTAACCGTAATATGTTTGCATTTTAAGTGGCTTTGCGTAGCACTATATTTTAGTAAAGGATTATTTTTTATTGGTATACATTATAATATTTACTGATTGCGAAGGCGGCTTGCTTTTTAAGTTTTCCCCTTAAAAAAATGTTCTTTTTAACGATAATATTTCTGACTCTCAGTTTATTTGCGAACTATATATATCGATACAGTATCGAAAACTTTTCAAATAATATGTTACTTCTTTAAATTAATTTACTTAAGATCAAGAGGTAGGTAAGAGGGGTAGAATATGATTAGGAATTTCACTCATTTCACCCAGCATATTGATTATCATTTTTATCGGTTAGCTGTACTGTTTTGTCACATGCGAATATATTTTGTTCCCAGATTTTATCACGTTACTAGCAATTGTTTTCATATTTCACTTTATTACATAATTTTTCCGCAAATATTCCTAATTTAATATCCTCTGCTTTTAATGTACTCCATTCATTTTTTCGTAGCATTCAAAATTCGTTCTTTCGCAAGACTTTTTTGTAAACCTTTTATGTATTGTTACTGTGTTTCTTTTATCACTTTATATAGTGTAGTACACATATACATTTATTATCTCTGTGAAATTTCTAATATATACGGCTCTTAAATACAGAAACTAATCTATTTAAATCAAAGCCATATTATAATTTTTATTGCAAATCCACAAAACTTATTTTTAGTAACCGAATGCTTATTGTTACTTAATGATATAGATTTTAATATTTTATGAATATTTTGATAAATGTTTCACCTATTGTTAACTCCGTTTAACATTTAGTTAAGAATGATTTATTACACAGTTACTAATTTCCGATTTCGACTCAGGTTATAAATGGTGTATAAATTTATATTTCAACTAACTACCATGGATGGATTATTATATTAAAAATAATTTTTATTGAAAAATAATAAATTTAACATCATATATGAAAACAAATAATGAAAACCGTAAACCAAACTTTGAATTTATAAGTGCCATTGACTGCAATTTTGATATATTTCACACACAGCCATTTAGACTCGATTTAAGTTTCATAAAAATAGCAACTTAATGATTTAAAGCAAAAAATATTTTATTTTTTTTAAAACTAAGTTTTTACTATTACACTGGTTATTATATTTATTTAAAAATTGACCATATGTTTCAGTAAGTATACATATGTTTAGCTTAAGGACGTGTTTAAAAAAAATCCTCTGCGCTCTACCTCCGAAATTGTCAATGTATGAAATTGTAATAAAAAAATTATAAATCTTTCGAAAAAAAACTCTAACCGTTTGTTTGTGTTGTGATAAGAACACACAAGTTCTATACTGAACAAAATGAAAAGTAACATCCATTCAAAGTTTGTGTAGAAATTATACTAAATAATATAACGCTTGTGCCAATAGGTTGCATGAAGGCTACGCGTTTCCACGCGTCAACAGGTAATTGAATTGTGTACAGTGCCACAGGTGTCATATTTATCTTACAGTATAATTAATTTACTTTATGATGAGTCACTTAATTTTTACATCAAATCAATTACAGTTTTAACATTTTTCTTAATTTTTGTTTTTACGCTTTTTTTAACAGTTATTGACAACCTTCACGTGTTATCGGAAATTTGTTTACGACGAAAATTGTGAGGTTTATATGATTAAATGAACATTTTGCTAGCGTTGCATTTAATAATATTTAATTTTAATTTTTTTTTTAAATATAATTTTTTATTTTTCAATTGGTATGTTTGCCTAATAGGAGCTCCACTGAGTTGCTATTTGGATGATGGTATGAACAAATGCACGTAATTTTACATAAAAGTTACGAATCATAAAGTAACATTGCGTTTACTTTACAATTGAAAATATAATCTTTTTTGAGATTGCGATTTTTCTAATCACTTTTTCAAATATCAAATAAATTTAACCGTAATATTGGTAATTTATTTTGCTTGTCATCTTCATTATTGAGCTTTTATAAAGTGCCTTGAAAGCAACTTCCGTAGAAATATAAAATTAATCTTCGCAAAAAGTAAAAAGTTATAATAGACAGCAAAATATAAATGAGATATTCGTAGAATATCTACACAAAATTATGCATATTATTCTACGAATATGCTCCGTTCGTTTCCAAAAAGATATATATATATATATATATATATATATATATATATATATATATATATATATATATATGAATATATATATATATATATATATATATATATATATATATATATATATGAATATATATATATATATATATATATAAAAAAATAAAGCAAAATGAAAGTTCAGGTGTTGTAAATCTTTTTCTTGTATTTATCTTAGTAATATAATATAGATTGATTTGGTATTTCTGATTAAAAAAGATATTTACATTTTCCATTTGCTAAACAATATTAAAAGAAATTAAATGTATACTCGGCACAAGCCAAACCGCGACCAAGAAACATTAATTTTAAACATGTCTAAGATCCGATTATAGCGCTCTAGCAATAGGCACATTTATCATTTAAATATTTCGTATAATTCTTTATCCGCATTAATTAGTCTAACAGTGTGTGCATGCGTGCGTGCGTGCGTGTGTGCGCATTGAAATGCTTCTCGAAGAATCATGCTACTTTCCAAGAAACTTTATTCCCGAAAAGCTATACCTAATTTTTCGTAATATCTACTCATGTAATTTTTCATAACCTGCAGCATTGAGGCAAAGGATTGTTGCAGAACAAGGTTCTCGTTGCTGGAGGTTTATTCAACATTCCTTTTTATTATCCTAATAATTCATTGATAATTTTATTCCTACGCCAAATTATCTGCTGTTATAATTAGATTGACATCATTGAGGTAGTAAAAGGAGGCGAGCAGTTCAAGGTCAAAGTCAAGTGCCTCTTTTCTTGTTTGCTTTTAATATATTATAGAGATTTTCATTTTGAAACGCAAAAAGCAATAAAGTGACTATCAAATTAATCTCGTCACGCGTTGATTGTAAAACAATGCGATCAAAGTAATGTTATAATATTTTTGAATACAAGGATTAAACCAAATATTTAATATTTTTCTCTGGAATAAAACAGATAATTTCATTTTAACTAATTGGAACTTATACTAGTGATGGAATTTTTAATGAGGAAGTACATACAACTCGTACTTGGCGACACTTTGTCATCTGGCATTTTATCATCTAAGTATCCTTTACGCATAGTAAAGGTTTTTGAAATGCGCAGAGAACAGAATATCATAACAAAGGTTGGCATTGGCGAATTCAAATTTGTACAAAATTATTTTGTGTTACCTCAGCGCGTCATTATGAGCTCCTTTTCTTGTCTGCTTTTTAAAAAACTGAAAATTTTACTCTTGAATATAGAGAACCAATGTGAGAATTTCTTTCGTGGAATTTTCATAAAATCGACAATTACTTTTAGAACCATCATTAACAATTAAAATTAAAAGGTCTCCGAGGTAAATTTATACGATCAAGTAATTTATATGCCGGAATATTGATGACAAAATAAATGAGCAGTAATTTGCGGTAGCTACAATGTATATTTTGTTCATTATTACAATTTTGTTTGGACCTTTTTGGCTGTTTACATATTTGAAAATTCCTCTCACATTTGAATTGTTTACAAAGCTATTCTGGTCAGAGCATGTATTTTAATTTAATAAAAATTTTGTAAAAAAATAATAAGAAAGCATAAAACGTAAAAATACTTTTAAAAATTGGTGAATAAAGCTAAATGCTGGTATATCTATGTAAATAGCTGCAACCCGTGACTTATTCCGTGTGAAAATTTATTTATAGCCCAAATTGATATTCCGTAACATTTTTCGATTGTTAAAATCATGTAGTATATAATAAAGGTTATAAATTACCATATTACACATCGGAAATTTAAAGCGTCTAATTTTCAGTAACGCAAACTTCCATCAATGATATGTGCCCTCATATGTGTGCCTATTTGGGTAGGTGTAGCTTGCGATGGGAGTCCCATAGTCGTCTTAAAATGCAGACCTGTTACTTTGATATATTTACATTCATTTACGAATCTGTATAAAATTTGATTAATTGTATAAATTAAAACTAATTTTAATTATTTGAGTTTTAAATATTTTTTTTATGACAAGAGGAATGTAATCTGAACATTTTTTTAAATTTATTTTAAATAGATAAATATTTTTATGGTATAAAATGGAAAAGATTTACTACTTTTTCTTATTTATATATAAAGTAAACAGTTACTGTGCTAAAATGTATTCATTTTGCTCTCTCTTGAAAACTTTATTGAAAACTACTTTTTAACCTAAATTAATTTGTCACATGAGTTATAACAATCGCGCCATGGCATGCATATGAGGTTTTGCATATATATTCCAATTCTTATAGTTAAGTCTTGGTGTATTTCCGATGATTTACGGCAAAATTATATTTCAAAATAATATTTTCTGATATTGTAAACCAAAGTTTTCCAATTTTCAAAAATAGGGGGCAAAATGTCGCATTATCAAAATTTTAATTTTTTGCTGTGGACTGTTTGATATTACTCCAGTATTAAATTTATTTATGCAAATCGGCAAATTATTTCAAATGAAAATATTGAATTATATATATAATATTAGCTTTCATTACAAAAAAGATTGTTCATTATCTAAATATATATCATAACAATGATAGAAATAAGAAAATTATTCTATGCATATGAAAATTATTCTTGGAGAAAGAATTAAATAAATATATAAAGCTCTATAATGCGTCTAGTAGCAAGTTAAACTGCTTTTCAATAATAAAAAATTATCTATGTAAAAGATTTGAAACGTTATTCCATGTAATCGGTTCGCTTGAGAGAATCCTTAACTTCTTCATAACTTTGTTCGTAATGGTGAAAATAGCTAAACGCGCAATGTAAACTTACTTCTGTTATCGTGATCGGCTCATACAGAACAGGGTAAATGGTAGATAACACGAATGTTATGCAAATGATCCTCAATGTCGATATAAAAGAAAACGCTTTGCGAGTAGGGTTCGTCGGGAATTGATTTTTTTTTCATAAGAAGACATTTCCTCTAATCTTATATTTAAGCAGTTCTTTGAACGCTAATAAGATTCATGAAAGAAAATTTTCCGTTCGGCCAGAAGTATTTACATTTTAATTTGGCATTAACGTTTTAATACATAAATTAATTTTAATAAAGTGTTTTATATGCATATGTATATACATATATATATTATATATATATATATATATATATATATATATTTGAAAAATGTAATAGAGGGTTAAATTATCACAATACCATACGACGACGTGTATGAATGATTATAATGGCACATCTTTATCAGATAATTTTAGGTATGATTTTGTGACATACAGTGAAGCACATTGGTTTTAACTTCGTTGATATTTCCTTGATGTTGACTGCTTAGTAGTCGATATAAACGACGTTAAAGAACGCGGCATACTCTTTATATATATACAATTGCCGAATGTTCTCGAAATTTCTAGGTATTTCTTTGAAAACGCTCATAATTTATTATACAACCTGGTATTTTAATGTTTGAACTTCTAGCTTGATTTTTTCACATTTTTTAATCTCTTACTGACCGACTCGAACCGACCCTACAAAATTCTCATGTCTGATATTCCTATTGTGAATCGGGGAGTATTATAGCCAAATATGAAATAATAGCAAATTCAACCATTCGCATGTAATAAACACGAACTGACAAAATTACTGTATTGGTTTTTATTATGCAATTAAAAACTTAGAAATAACCAGTATTAACAATCGTGACAACCCGAACAAAATCAACAAGCAATTTCTAAGATTTATACGAACGCATAAGCCGATAAAAAAAAGGTCATGTTAGCAAATATGATCACTTTTGTATCATACATTTGATATCATTATCACTTTTGATGTTCACCCTTAAGGAATTGGTGTTTAGTTCAAATTTTGTAAAACAATTACAAAAGTTAATTTTATTTGTTTCTTGAATAAAATTGACCCTAAACACTGAAAAGAAATTATGATTGATCGCAAAAAGTTTAATTTTATTCAGAAAATTAAGATTTTTGACATTATATTTCCTGACAGCGAAATTTTGCATCATATATTTGATATGACTATCAATATTTTTGTTTCTCTTTTAAGGTATCGGTGTCTAGTTAAATTTTTGTAAAACAATTATAAAATTAAATGTACTTGTTTTTGAAAATAATTGACCCTACAATACTCTTTTTTAGAAAATATTAATCGATCGTAGAGGGCGTTTAATTTCATTAAGAAAATGAACAAGATTTTATAGATGATATTATATTGCTTGATAATAAAATTGTATACATCACTGGGCCTTTTTTTGCTCATTTGTTATATTTTACTCTATTGCACTCGAAATTTCGTGTTTTATGAAAAGTATTTATAAAATGTTCTAACTTATCATGATCTTTATTTAAAATTCTTATAATTTAATTACTATGAGAAAGTAAGAGAAAATTGTAATGTAATTTATACGTTGAACTTAAATCTATTTTGATGTATTTGTCACTAAAGAAAGTAAATAATAAATCGTAAAAGCACTAAATACGGTAGTTGACTCATTCTAAATTTTGACATGTTTCGTACAATATTGTGAAATATAAGTTAATTAAAAACCAGTCTTGAAAAAAATTCAAAAATTGATTGAAAAATAAGCCAGATCTAGGCTCCTAAATTTGAAGATACGGATAGAGTTGGGTATATCCGTGTTTCCTACTTGTTACCTCACAACACAGTATTGCCGTCCTTCTCTAAAGGTTAAATTGAAACTTTTATAACTCGGTAAATTTTTAAGATCATTAAAATTTTTTTTGGACTCTTCATCAGCTTGTACCTTGAAATTATGATTAATGAAATAAAAAAAAATAGTAATTAATCACAATTAGGCCACTTCCTTCAGTAATTACCACACTTCCCTTGGTAATTACCTGTTTTGTTTTTACAGCACGTATTTGTACTGTTCTTAAACCAGTATCGGCTATTTATAAGTTGAAATTTTGAACATATTTGGCGTTAATTTTGTAGAAATTCATTATTCACAATTAAATGAAACTACGTGAAGTAGTACTATTTCTACTTTCTTTAAGTCTTTACCACGACCTAGGTTTCCTTGCATTACACCATCGAAAGATCTTTGCTAATAGCCCACCTAAAGATGTTGTAATACAACGAAACCTAGGTCGTGGAAAAGAAACGATTCTGGAAATGTTATAAATATATATGTCCAAGAAGAATATTTATAAATATATATGTCCAAGATTCTAAAAAAAACATTACGTATATCTGTATATTTTTCGAAAATTATGTTGTTCTGCGATATTGAATTAACTTTAAAAGCACTATTACTAAGTCAAGCGTCAGGAAATATACGAATTCCGTTTAGGTATTTCTTTAGTTATATATATAATATTAAAATGGGATTCATTTAGGGAATTCTCTTTACTGTTATAAATAAATATTCGCTGTCGTAAATTTTCGTCTCTATTGTTCATACATTTACTACAGATAAAAAGATAGGGAACAAAATAAACATAGAAACAGTAGCAAGCTTGGGTTTGTTTAATGATACAATTGATCACGTTAAAATAAAAAATACTAATAAGGCATTAAATAGTTCTGTTATTTACAGTATTCCAAAATCGTAAGTCCGTTGCTTATAAGTAGTTAAATTTAATTGAAATAAATACCTGTATTTGCCGTTCGGTTAACCACTTATAATTACATGATAGTTAATCTTCAGGTCAAATAGAGTTAGTACTGTATTCGATTTTTTTTCTCATTATTAATATTCTTTTATAATATTTTTTTTCTCATTATTAATATTCTTTTTAAATATAGCAGTGCCGTCATAATAATTACTAAATATAACACATGCACGATTATTCTTTACATAAATAACATTATACTCAGATAAGTGGAATTCGCTTCGAACCTGCCATTTAATTGAAAGTTGTTTACGTTTTATTAGTTGATTCAAATTTTATTTAATTAAATCTAACTTGATTATTGCGAAGAACATATCAGTATAGCTCAAAATTATTTTTAAGGGCAGTAATATAGCAATTGTTTCAAAGGAAAAATATTCTTCGAGCACACTATATGGATTAAATTATTCGCTGTTATTGTTTGCTCAGTTTGTTTAAATGAACTGTGTTAAAAGATTTAGAAAATTGAATATAATGCTGCAAGGTATAATAATATGATGTAATCTGTAAATTCATATTTCCAAGTTAGTAACCAGAATCATTTTTTATGTATACATAGTCGGAGACTATATATTATTGTCGTATTTCATGACCTTCTTTGCTTAATATATATATTAAATAATACCAATGAATTGAAGCAAAAAAAGCTTGTCCGCTTTTTGTGTAAATAGTCACTGTGCTCTAAGTTTGTGTAGGTCAATTTTGTTGTCTCAAAATTTTATGTATGTTTTCAGTAACACTCTTGTTGTCGAAATAATTTCTTTGTCAGTATCTTTTGGGAAAATATTACAAAATATACGAATTGCAATAAAATAAATTGTATACATTGTATATGTACATTAGATAAAGTGTTTTATTGTGTATATTTTAGTGTGCTAACGCTTGAAACACATGCCAAGCATGCGGTGGATACCGTTTGTTGCCTTATTTTATCTGCTGCAGCTCCAAGAAGTCGTTTCAAAGAATCACTACGGTCGAGTTACATAAAGTTTCGGTTATAACGAATTACGCGGCGTTTACTTATTACGATTTCTAATTACATTTTCAAGTTATTTTCTTAAGTTTTCATTTACGTTAATATTTGTAATTAACGTTGAATACGCTCGAGAATATTTGTCTCTTCCTGAAAGCCTGTACCTATTATTTACAATTTTAGAGAGGTATTTTTAATTTTAAAACTTTAAATTACATCTATTTCCACAACTTGTACGTTTTAAGAACTTTAAACCTATACTCGAACTAAACGTGAATTTAGTTATTTTTCACATGCTTGAGGAAATTTACAAAACTATTGTACTCTGTTCTTTTGTTTTTATTTCATTCCTAATTTTTATATTTAAATATTTTCCGAATAGTGGCAACATTTGTATTTATTAAATTTAATGTTTGATATTTTTTATAATATTTAATAATTTAAATAATATTCGCTTGAAGGGCTATATTAATTTTTTCATTAGTATGTTACAATGCTGGTAAATATATTTTATAAGTCTTTTCTTGATTAACTTAATGGAAATTATTGTGTCCTTATTACGATGCATAATTAATATTTAAATTCCTGAGTACAATATTTATATAACCATATTTATATAACCCATGTTATGGATGTCCATATCAATTAAACATGTGAAACATATCAAAACTACCTCTAAATATTACATTTTTGTACCAAACAATGTAATTTTTATATAAATTGTAATTATTATTACAAATTTAGTATTATATTATCATAACTTGCAACATATATTGTTTAATAGCCTAAGTATGAATTTACGTATACAATTTTATGTTTTCTTAGAATAACAAAAAAAACAACAAACCAAAAAGGAATATTGACCATCAAAAATCTAAACTTATTAAAACATTTTACAATTCAATTTAGATTTATAATCACAATTAAGATTTCACCTTTGGCACAACCTTTTCATGTCATTGCCCGTTTTGTTTTCAGATCACGTATTTGAGCTATTCTTAAATCCGTTGATTTAGAATGGCTCAAATACGTGATCAGCTTTTCACTAGTTGAAACGATCTCGGTGAATCAAATCGAATTTATTAAACTTTTTTAGTAAACATACGTAATGGCTAATTTAATTTTGAAATTTTATTCTTTGTATATAAATGTAATTCCATAGTTATAAAACAAATTTTTTATTTTATAAATATGGAAGAATATGACATAAAAAATTACAAATAAATGAGACACTTTTAAGATAGTTTTATGTGTTCTTTGTTCGTAGCGATAAAACTTCAAAATCTTTTTGAAGGTATTTCTTTCCATCTTATTTTGTAGTTAAAATCTTTACTATGTTTATGAAAAATTCATCACATATACTCGTACATACTTTCAAATGTATGTCGTTGTCCTGCGATATCTAAATAATTAATAATAATAATAAAGCCTTTTATTTCCTAATAACGTTAATGAGATAGGTACATTGCTGTAGGTAGTTTACAAAAGCTTGATATTAAATCTATTACATAGTAAGTAAGTATATAAACTACTATGAATTAACTATATCATTTTTTATAGGAACCCCTCTCAGGTGAAGGCCTCTTCCGACTTTTGCCAATTATCTCTATTTTGAGCTATATGTTGCCATTTTTCTAATAGCGCTGTTGGAAGGTTGTGGTCGTAATCTTCCTCGGTGACCGGCCGACTTGGAAGATGTAGCAAGTCATTATTGATAAGTTTTTGTTTGTTGTGTTTATTTGCTGAGAGAGGTGCTGCTAGTTGTTATATATTGTTGCTGTTTCTTTCTTCTTTTTTTTTTCATTGCCCTGTATGTCTTTTTTGTTTTTTAAAAAGTTAAGTATTTGTTTGATAGTTTGGAATACTGTAAAACTCCTTCCGAGATGCTAGAGGATCGTTGATGCGTTGTGCTGGTTCGTATGGTTTTATTTATTTTTTTTTTAGCTGCTTGTGTATTAGAACTTAAAGTATTTTTCTCGGACTTTTTCTCCTGTTGTGGGGAAATAGAAAGGTACCTTTTTCTGTTGTCAGTAGAGTCGGCGTCTGTTTTATTATTTTAAGTATTAGTAACTTGTCGTACTTAATGATGACTTTGTTCCCTTTTTCTTTCTCTAATTTTACTTCCTCCTGAAGCATTTTCCTTTTTTCTAGTACATGTTTAGGGTAATCCTCCATTAAATAGTAACCATTAGTATCATCTAGAGCTTTCTTTTGTTGCATTATCATTATTTTACAACCCAAAGTGGTGAATGTGGTTATTCTTTAAACAAATCGGACGTGGCTTGTCGGTTTTTTTCCCTATTCTTCTAACCTTCTCCATGTCATGCTAGTTTATATTCAATGTAAAATGATTATTCACAAAATCAATGATATGGTTTTCTAGATGGGAGTAAGACGTTCATTTTCCTCTATACCAAAGTAAAACAACATTTCTCTGTCTTGCATTCTTCTCCAGTTGATTTAACCTTTTTTCTTGATAGTCTATTTTTTCCTCAATCTTTTACTGCTTTTCTTCCAAAGTTTTCAGTTTTTGATGCAATATTTTGTCTATATTTTCCATTACTTTCTATGTCACTTCTTCTGCGCTCTTTGTGATTGTGGTTTTTTGTTCGTCTAGATCATTTTGAATTTTTCGAAGAGCTGCCAATACCTCTTCCATTTTTAAATTGTATTTCTAACTTAAATGACAATACTCCACTTTTTTATATTTTTGCCTCTTAGCGCCCTCTAGTAGCGAGTGAATGTGCTGTCAGCTATACGTCGATTGAGTGATTGAGTGAATGCAATCTCTAGATGATTTGACTTATTTGACGCTAGATGGCGCTGTAAAAACCAATATTGTAGTTGCACATTACGATGCAGAAATATGTCTGTGTACGAACAATTTTAAGGTTATAACATATTTCACACAAGTTTGTTTTCTACACTTTCACTTAGTTACTTGAAGTTTTTATTGCCAATAGGCATGCACTGCCCGAATTGTTAATTGTCGCTATGGTAACAAATTGTCACAATCACTTTTTTTATCACGGAAGTTTCCAATTTTTGTTCTAGATTTTTTGCATGATTTCGTTGCAATCTTTCACTGTCCACACTTGTTGATACGAGTTATATCCAGTAGATTCGTATATCGTGTCTTTTAGATAATTTCCAGAAGTTTTACTATTATTTTACGAAATTTTTTTACGAAACTGAAGATACCGTGTTAGCACACTAGCGCACCCTCCTAAATAATTATAAAGGTACAAATATTGTCTCAGGTGTTTGCAAATTTATGAGTTTCCTTTAATTATAAATAATCCTAATATAGAATGAATTTAAATTTTTTGTCCTTAATTTGTATTTATATTATTTAAAATAAAAAAAATGATAATAAAATGCATAAATACTTCAGTTTCTTTTATTACATTCTGAATGATGAGGGGAATTGCATTGAAATGAGGTGAATTAAAATTTAAATATAATTTAAATAAATATGAAATTTTAATTTATTTAAAATAATGAAAAAAATAATGGAATATTCTTAACAGAGTTGTGGAATATTCTAAATGTTATAGATTTTTGTTAGTCAAAATTTATTTTTGGTAATCCTTTATTAATATTAAACTTATGCTTAAACTGGCGGTACTTAAATGTATATACTTAATATATATATATATATATATATATATATATATATATATATATATATATATATATATGTATATAATTACCATCATATTTTAAAATCTATAATAAAATGATAATTTAATATTCATAACTTCCGTTTTACTTTCTTTGTCGCTAATAAATCTTATCCATAAATAATATTTCAATTTAAAGAACAAAACATAAGTAAAGAAAAAGATAGCTGTAGATATTATGAGTATGTGATGTCCCTATTGTCATGGCACATCACTAGTCAATAAGGCGCGCATGCGTGAAGATGGCGTCCTAATTATTGCTAATTGTATCTCTGTAATACGTATCAGAAGTGTAATAATAAATCAAATCTAATTCAAGTCTAGTATTATTATTTATATATTACACACACACAATACAGCAGAGTGTCTTGCGAGCAAGTACTTAGGTTTAGGTTCAAAATAAACCTGGAATAACAATAACAATGTGAAATTTTGTATGAGGTCTTACATATATTTCCGTGTGACTATTAAAATACGGAATTGAATTGTATAATATCTCTTTCCTGCTTGACGTAATTTAATTTCCCAAAGAAAATGAGACGCCGAATAAAGGAAGCAGTAAAAATGTTATAATCAGAAAAAAATCAATTTTGACAAAAGCGGATGTTACTGATTGTTGCATAGACTGCTCGTGGAATATGTAAAAAAATCAGCGTCGAGTTTAATTACATTATGTTATAACTAAACAGTTAATATAGAGAAATAAAGACAAATTTTCAAATACAAAAAGAAAACATGAAAATAAAAGGAAAAGGTTTGAAAAATTGCGTGAAAATTTCACATTACACGTTTTTTCAACAGTTAAATCTCTTTCGTCGTTTGTGAAGTGAATCGTATTTTACTGTTATTGCTCTTAAATATGTTATTTTATGGAATAATTTTTCATTTCAAAAAAGAAAAAATTAAATTTGGACAAAGTACATTTATTCATTTAAACCATAGGACACGTAAATTTGCATATATATTCGATGTTCGGAATCTTGAGACATATTGCATTAAGAAATAAATATCATATTCCAAAATACAAGTAAGCAAACCCAGCTTTGACTATTCAGGTAATCACTACTGTGTGTTGCCTAGCAACCTTATCGCGCACTCTGATATAATTAGAAATAATTAATTTTCTATTCCTAATCTCAGTACATAAGTTTACCAGTTCCCGAGAGGAGTGACACATGCAATGAGACATAAAACAATTACAATATACTGACACATGGAAACAACGTTGTATCGGTGGATGATAATAAAGCTGTGAAAATTGAGAAAAAAATTAAAAATACTAAAATTATGAAATTTTTATGTACCTTCAGTCTTTTTTTATTTTTTTTAATTAGCTCTCAATGAAAGCGATAAAAATTCCAGAAATTGCATGTTAAGGTAAATGAATCAATTGAATATAAACATTTCTATTAAAACAACTGATTAAAATAATTATTTCATATATATATATATATATATATATATATATATATATATATATATATATATATATATATATGTATATAATAAATATAATTATTCCATTTTTCGCCTAATCTTAAACGTATACGTTATAAGTGCAAAAACACTATTAGTTTTAATGTAATTTCCAAAACAGTAAAAAGTACATTATTTCAATAAGAAAATATGTGTATCTCGGATTTCATACTGTAAATCTTTCCTTCCGGAATAAGTACGCCTTGAACGGAAAATCTAGAAATATTTCACCAATAAATCAATACCCACTTTGCTAAATGCAAATAGTAGAGTTTAAATTACGACGCAAATATATCTTAAAAACAATAAAGCAAATAATAACTTTATGTAACCTATAAAGTTTCTGATATTCCGATAGCTTTATATCATTTTAAAACTTACCGTGAACTATAAAGTTTGTTTCTATAATAACAATATCTTAGAGCCATTTTATTTGTTAAGTCAACAAAGTATTTGAAACTTAAATAACTAACAAGATACACTTAAGTTTGAAATAATAATAACTTTTTAACATAGCCAGAACATTTCTCTGAAAGGGTCAAGTTTTTCTTCGAAACGCCACCTACATTTCTCTAGCAAAATTCCATAAGCATCTACTTAACTGGTTTTATCTCACAACTTTTTGTGGCTAACTTTTCAAAGAGGAACTTTGTAACTTTGTAAAGAGGAACTTTGAACTAAAATCTTTGTAAAGAGGAACTTCACACAGATTTTATTTTTCAGTTTCGTGTCCAGTTTTTCTTTCCTTTTATCGGGTTCGCCACCATTTGAATTTTACCAACAGTAGTTGGTATTTCTTATTAACCCTATTTAATTTTTTGACATAATTTTTCACGCGTTCATCACAATTTTAAAACTTTCCAATGACATGCTGCATTCTGCATAATGTTTGACCTAATTCTAGGATTGGCCCAGTATTTTAATACATAGAATATAAAATAGAGTGAAATAAATGTGATCTATTGTACCTACAAGGTGTTAACTCGGTTTTTCCTTGGTAAAACTACATAGAAAGTTGGCATTTTCATTTTACACACAACTACTTTTATAGTATAAAAAATGAACCAGGTGCTTACTTAAAGCCAAAAGACCAAAATAGGTGCTTTAGGTATTTAGAATAAACGGTGTAATCTTATCATATATAACAAAATCTGTTTTAGAAATGCAAAAAAATTACGTTTCAAAATAAAATTATTTTTCTAATTGTAAAATATCGCAAGTAATATGAGTAAATAGAAAAACAACTTATATGCAGTGATATAAAATAGCCTTATAACGAGTTAAAAAAACAGTGTTGACCTGTGCCAGTCGGAAATGTAACTTTCATAGGGCTCTGGCTAATCTATACATATTTTTGTTATTGCTAATATGGAAGCAGCATGATTAAGATCATTTTACGCTGGTGAAACCGTGGGCGCAGTAATTTATGCATGTTTCTCTTCATGTTTCTAAAATATTTAAATTATTGTTATGTCTTACGCCGAGAGCATTAAAAAGTGTAAGTGGTAACTTTGATGCTTTTTCTATTGTGCAAATCTTATGTTATTCCCTTACTTTTTTGTAGTTTCACAGAAACTTAAGTCTGGCGCATACAGGCTTAAGTTGATTAACCGTTTACAAATCTTAAATAAACTTCACTTCAAGTTATCACATTTTTATACTTATTTTACATTTACATTTATTGTTCTGTTTCCACTATCAGCTGTTATAAAAAGTTTGAAAAAAAATTGGGAAGTAAAAGGTTTTGTGGAAATACTTATATTAACTGATATGTTTCCATCTACATGAAACTTTTGATATAATACGGAAATATAAAGAAAACTGAATTGGTATTTATTTTTTTTTGTAACTAATACTAAATTTTTCTGGTTTAGTAAAGGTATTAAACATTTCATTTATTCGATGATGTATTTACGAGTAAGTGATTGACTCTGAAACAAAAGTTAACATAGGACTATTAAGGAATGGTTTTTCACTATTTTATGAAATATTAATTTATGCCTTTTAATATGTACAAAAGAAATAAATATTATTGCAGATTTTTAAAAAAAAGTGACAGTATCCGTGTTCTGAAATCACAAGTAATAATTTTATTTCATCAGAAATACTAAGGGCTAAGGAAAAATCCAATACTAAATTTATTAAATTTGGAAACTAAAACGTTGCTATATGTAATTTTTAATTAGACATACATCGATATGCATCTGAAACTTGAACATTGACTAAAAATACCTAAGAGTTTTGGGAGTTTTGAGAAATATTTTGAGTCTTTAATTTTTAAATTAAAAAGTACTGTCCAAGCACCAAAAATTTGGAATCACCTGGATCCTGACATCA
This sequence comes from Druceiella hillmani, assembly GCA_039881145.1. NCBI lineage: Eukaryota > Metazoa > Arthropoda > Insecta > Lepidoptera > Hepialidae > Druceiella > Druceiella hillmani. The sequence goes on from JAYKKI010000068.1 coordinate 21,653, forward strand.
GGAAAACCACGTCTCTAAACATTTTCAAAGATCGAGTGAAAAAGTCCTGCATCTCCTGAAACCTTTTCCTTTGTGTCCTTGCCCTTTCCTATCTTGCCCATTCCAAATCATGTCAATATTTTGTTTTATTTTTTAATTTACTTTTGTATTTTTTTTGTCTAATGTGCTATGAAGAATTTTCATTGTAAAATCTCTTACAGTCTCTCAACTAAATTTCAATACAAATTGTTTTGGTTGACTGGAAGAGATTGCTCATGTAGCAATAAGTCCGCCATATGTACTATACATAAAAGTTATTAAATAAATAAATAAATTAAGAATCGAATATAATAGAACTCATAAAGAACCAATGATCAATGAAATCAGTGATAAGACCAGTCTGCCATGTATATCTTGAGAAAACTGGTGTCCACATGGAACGATCGAGCAAGTGATGATGATGTCGATTATATCTGATTAAATTAAAGACATTATATTAATGGACCAGTTTAAGAGGGTTGTACAAATTTAAAATATTCCCAAATACTTTTTAGGTGTTGCTAGTAATAATTAATTTAGAAAAGGAGGCATAAAAGAAAAACGGACGAACACATCGTTTTTTTTGTGAAACAGATAGCCAAGGCAGATGAACGTATGGTACATGAGGTGCATCTGCGTGCTGTTGAAAATAAAATATCGATATTATTTTTAATTCTGCATAATCATAATATATTTAATTTTAAGTGTTGTAGAGAGTGGTTTTAAAATAAGTCTATTTCTTCATTTCCAAAATTCCGTCTATTTTTGCCTGGCTGACCTAATTATATCTTAAGGAATAATTCAAGTATTTCCCATTCACGTTATATATATATATATATATATATATATATATATATATATATATATATATATATATATATATATATATATATATAATGTTAAAAAAATTAATTAACTTTTCCACGAGTGAAAAGTTGGGATGAACAATTTTTTTCGTATCGGATCGAGAATTAAAATTAAAATTGAGGTTGCAAAAATTATTACTTATTTTATGGCGAAATTTTAATGTTACTGGCCTTGTCACCAAAATCCTTTTCATCATTTCCACAAACACAATCAATACATTTTCAAAACAAAATAAAAAAATACTTAAATTTATTACGTACATATTTGTATTTAGGTATTAATACTATTAGTCACCGAACCATGAAAACATTAAAAATTGTCAACACGATGTGCTTTAAATACATTCCTTCTAATGTCTAAACAAGCATATAAATTACAAGTGGTTTTTTGTTACTCGCTTATTTTCATGTGCTAAATGTACATTGTCAAAAAATATAACGAGGCTATATCCATTACGTATCAAAAGCATCAAAGTTACTTGCAAATTAATGTAAGAAAAGTGCCAGCAAGCGACATGAAATATATTACGACATAAGATCTGAAATAGCGCTGACACTCGAGGAGAGTTGTAAATTGCTTTCAGCTTGTGTCGTTTTATGAGGCGCGTGCACTTAATGTTTGAAAAATATACAAAATTTAATACCATAATGACACGATGTTGTCAATAATTTATTGCGAGTGCGATCGTGATGAGTTTAACAATGGACTGAGTATTAGGTTTCAGCAAACTTCAGTCTTCAAGATTGCAATCAAGATTAATCAGAAGTGTAACAATGAAATATTTGCCGAGTAGACATTTATATATATTTAATTTTAAGCCATTTTCTTTATTAGCTGCTGTTCAATTATTATAAATATTGAAATAATTTGTAATTATTTTTGCAAATTACGTGTCATTTAATTTTATCTTTTTTTGGACGTATGGAAAGAGATAAAGGTGACTACTGAAAATGTAGTTAAAACGGAATTTCATGGAGTGTTAATTACTTTCTATTTAGTTCTTTTGAGGGTTCCGTATTAAAAAAAGGGACTCTTATAATTTCGTTATCTCTAGCCGATAGCTACCTCTATCTCCTCGTCTATTAACAGTTTCCATAGGTTAAGTATGCCCAAGAAATTTTGCACGTAGATGCTTCATATAAACATCTCGTTTACTATGCGGCAAAATATTGTAATTTGTTAATGTACTTTGGTAATGGGATTATTGTAATTTGTTAATGTACTTTGTATTGTAATTTGTTAATGTACTTTGTTAATGGGATTATTGTAATTTGTTAATGTACTTTGTATTGTAATTTGTTAATGTACTTTGTTAATGGGATTATTTTAATTTGTTAATGTACTTTGTACTGTAATTTGTTAATGTACTTTGTTAATGGGATTATTGTAATTTGTATTGTAATTTGTTGATGTACTTCCCCCATTGGTAAAGTGGAGTAAATGTCGGATGTAAACGTCGGATGTAATAGTCGGGGTGTAAATGAAGAGATCTTTTAAAATTAAATTAAAGTTACTTTTACCATTTTTCACCTTTAAATTCCGTTTGTGCAATATCACGATTCTAAATGTCGTATCCTTCACTCTTCTAAATTTTCAACCAAATACAGAGCTATACGGCCTAATCATGTAACTTATAAACTCTACAGGAAACAATCTATAATTTTGTATATTTTAATGCCGTGTATGATTATTTCAAACATTATATTGAGATAGTTATAAGGGTTCAGTTACTTTAACTCAAAAACGGCCAATATACTTTGATTCCGTTCGCTTAAATTATTATTGTTCATTGCTCAAACCTGCTAATAAATATTATGTACACTATGTGCACTTAGAGACTGTTAACTAGATAATATTAAAATTGCATGATTATCACGTAAACTGTGCCAAACCCTACGTATCACACCTTCGTGTCAAACCCTATGGAACAAAAAACAATATTTCCTATTTATGAAATCAGTATGATAAGAAATGTATGTAAGAACAAACGTATTTGATGCACCTACATTGGTGTTTAATCTTTCATCTTAAATGTAAAACATGTGTTTTTATCACCTATATTCATGTCATCGATACTGCAAATGAATAACCAAATCTCACAAAACATAAAAAATAATTTCATTGTATTAAAATTTGGATATAAACAAATTGTTAAAAACAACACCAGGGTCGAATTGAGGATTTACTTTTGCACCGAAACAGCTCTTCAATTCGTTGTAATATTACGGAACTGGAGAAAAAGCACCAATTTTATTTTTATCTTGATTTAATGATAAATGTGAAAATTAAGAAAAAGTGAAATTTTCAGAAAAAAATACTTATCCATATCTGTTCGTCGGATTTTCTTACAATAATTTACGATTTTCGTTGCTGTAATTTCGCAAGAGAGAACTTTTTACAGGTGGTAGGTAAATTTGTACATTTATGTTTGATGGTACAAAACTTTGTTGCTGAAACACAGACATATTCCTGAAGTATTTTGAAAGCGATCTGAAAGAATTTGTTTAATTCCTTATATTTCACAAAGTGTGTTATATCATCGCATATTAATATATTCATTTCAAATAGGTCTAAGGCTTATTCTTATCAAAGAGAAAAATATAATTCGAAGTTCTAAGAAAACGTTCGTAAAATATTAAGAAGATTTCTTACAAGAATTAAAAGAAAATGTACTACATAAATAATTGAAGAATTATAAAGAATTGAAAGAATTATAAAGAATTGAAAAAGAACAAAGAATTGATAGAAATGTAATATATAAATTAAATAATAATGCTATTTTAAATTTGAATATATTTTATTATGTTTTTTAAATTTTGGTTAAACACTTGTTAAGTAAGTTATAATAATGACTTTATTAAGTAAAGACCTAAATGTATTGATTAATTATAAAACTTTGCAAATAATATTTTGACATAACATTCACTGCAGTCTGTTTAGTTTGATATTGAGTCATCTTTTTATTCGACAATCGGATTAATAACCTTCCACCAGAGCTAAAAAACACACGCCTCGTGTTAACACAGCATAAATGTGCAATAAAGGATGAAACGTGTATTGAATGTATTGATTTTAGCCTTGTCTAGTTGTCATCTTGAATAGGAGCTAAGAAAATATTTCAAAAATAAAAATATTTTGAATAACATATTCGCAGCGTCTAATGTGTGTACGTATTGCGTGCTTTTAGTATTTTATGCAAATATAATTAACTGTTGTCTCTTTCCAAATGCGGGTTCTTTGTCCCAGTAAATTTAAGAAAGTATGACTCTGCCTTCGCATATTTATTTGTCTAACAATTGGTGTTATCTTACGTAGTGGGAAGTACTTGGAATTTCAAAATGCAATTCGTAACTGCAGTACTATTCATTATACGTGTATTTACCTCTTAGTAAAGAAGTATGAACTTACGATTACAATATTGTTTGCGAAATATTTTTAATTAAATAATTTAATTATTAGCACATATATTGACTTAAGTAATTTCAGTGTGAATAACGATTTATGAATTATAATAAACTGTATGAAATATTTGTTACAATATAATAAGTAAAATAATTTAAATTAAATATATATATATATATATATATATATATATATATATATATATATATATATATATATATATATATATATATATATATATATATATATATATATATATATATATGTCAAATGTCGGGTTGGTTTATGATCCTATGTAATTTATGACCATTTTGAATGAATTAATGGTAAAATATCTCTATAAATAAAATAACAAGGAAAATAAGTTAGAGCCCTCTTTTTTAAACTAATGTGTAGCCGAATGGCAAAAAAAAATTGAAATTTTGTCATGTCTACCTGTCAGTTCGTATGTTACAGCATCAAAATATTTATTATGGTGTAAGATCAATTATATTGTCATTTTACTATAGAATGTAGTAGAATTTCATGAACGCAGAAATAAATATTGTTTTGTTTTGTTTTGCGACACCTCCCTATACACAGTGATTATCTTATCTTAGGAGAACCCATTGAGTAGGATGTCCTTAAGAAGGTCGTACAGTGTACAAGTGCTCCCAACTTTATAATGACGTGTACCAAAAATTAAAAATGTCAAACAACGTTATTTGTATATACTTGCTTTAGCAATTAAAATTCAGCTGGCAGTCTAGTTATTGATATTATGCCTGTGAAATAATACATATATATATATATATATATATATATATATATATATATATATATATATATATATATATATATATAGCAATATATTAGTGAAAAATTAAATCAATATTTCTAAATAGTTTAATAAAAACATCATGAACGTCTAAATATTTAAACTTTTATGTACCCGAATATGAACGAAACCCCCGTAATACGAGTTTTACTCGTATTACGGAGATTGAGCTCATAACGAAATTTTTATCAAGTCTGTTGTGGAGTTTAGATTTAAAAATTTAAAAGGAGTATTTTTTAATCGAAATTTACTGACTTCAGCTCATCGAGTACAATTATAACTTAATAGATATAAAGATTTCTATATAAAAAAAATATTAAGTAATTTATATCAGAAAATAATCGCGATAAAAACTCAACAAACAAATTTTGAATAAATATACATATTAAAACTTCTTGCAAACTATAATCATATTTAGATATTAGTTACCCTCCTAAAGCTTGTCTTTGTCGTACCTTACTGTCGCATACTACGCCTTTGGTGTCGCATTTCGGCTAATGAAATGCTAATGAAATATACATACAGCTGATATGGCTATAATCGTTTATTTAATGCAGCAATGACTGGTAAAATACTTATTTAATTAAGTATTAATTCTGAACACCTGCTATTGTTTTTCACTTTGTTTCAAACCTTTAATAAAATTCAGACTGCGAATCCTTTATTTATCTTTACCCGAAGTTATCCCGCGGTTTATTTTCCCAAAAGTAAATAATGTTAGTAATCAAGTTGGGCTTATTACATTTAAATTGCTAATATGTGATGTAAAAGGTAGATCGTTAAATAATTTAGAAAATTCAGACTGAAGTATAATACTTTTGTGTTAAGTTATTATATTCATTAAATTAAAATTAAATTTATGTTTGTTTGGTCACTTATCATTTTTAAATTATTTCATATATTAAAGGTTATTTATTTAAACAAAGGTATTTCTAACGTATATTTTCTTTCCCAAATAGAATATATATATATATATATATATATATATATATATATACGTGTATATATAAAAGTCTACATCGTTTTTTAAAAAGTACGAGACCGTGTAAATCTATACTGATATATAAGGTAGAAAAGTTTATTTCTTTATTTGTTTGTCCACTCAAATCTCTGGAACCATATGTCCTATTTCAAAAAATATACAGATATATACTACACAGCATGTTTATTTGCAGTCTGAGTACCACCGACACTACCAGATAACATACACTTAATTCTTATCTCCACGTAATAAAATATACGTTTCATTACGTATTATATATTATATATACGTATTATACATTGTAAGATTTTGCGGGGTAGCTGACGGACGACGGCGATTGGGACGTAAAACCCGATATCCTAACCAGTTGCGCGCCCCCCGTGAAACATGGGCTGAATAGTACGAGCCATCTACGCCGACTGTATCCGGGCAAAGGTTTTCGTGCTTTAAGTAGCTTTTCGTAGCAATATATTTTAGTAAAGTGTTATCTTTATCGACATGGGCCAAACTAGACGATCACGGGGTAGTATTTACTAATCGCATAGGCGGTATATTTTTTTTGATGGAATTTAAAATCCCATTATATTCTGGGATATACCCTTTACTTTTAACGACAATAATTCGGCCAATTTTTTTGGGAATTATGTAATGATATAGCACATAATAGAATCAATAACATGTTACCATTCAAATTATTTTATTTAAAGTCCAAATAGAGATAAAGGAAGCAGAATATGATTAGTAAATAAAGAGAAAATGTTTATTTACTCGTATTACATCTTCGTGTAGTAAATAAAATTTTTACAGAAACCAGTAAGAAATAAGTAATATGATTTAAGAAAATCATGAGTAATATTAAATAATGTACAAGTAACATCACAGCCGGTAAAGGTTAAGTAACGCATTCCCTCACTCCCCCTACGAGATCAGTTGTGGGAGTGACGTGAGGAGGAGGGAATGGGGCATTCCACTCTGGTACACTTTAATATTAGTCCATATATATGGAGATTCAAAATTAAAAAAAAATGTGAATGAAATAATAATTTGAAAACGAAATAAAATTATTTCAAGAGTATGTTAAATTTATAAAATATATTGCGCTTAATAACAAAGTAAACTTAGTACACAACACAACAAAAATGTATAATAAAACAAATTTAAAAAAAAGGTAAAAGTTGAAATAAGTATAGTATAAATACGAAAACTAGTTTAAAATAAAAAAACAGGTGCAAATACTTCAAAGCTGAAACCATCAAAAAAATTGCATTCAAAAACAGAAATTAATAATTAAATAAAAAACTTAAAGTGAAAATATCTAGAAAGGATTATAAACGAAACATGGATTCTGACTAAACAATCTTATTTCCACTAAATTTTATATTTATTCTGTCACCTCATTATAATATTTTGAACAACCGTGTTCATCCAACATATTTTAGAAGCTATTTAATCACTTGTCTGTACACACTATACGTTTCCAAACGTGCAACCGCCTTTCATGAAAAATCCTGCGCTGTCCAAACTGTGAAACTTTCGAATCGACTGAATCTGGATACCAGAGATCCGTGTTCTATAAATGTGTTCAAGGAGTACTGAAAAAGTCCTTCGTCCCATAATTCCTTAGTTCTATCCTTCCTTAATTCTAGTTTGTTCCTCGCTTCTTGTTTTCAATCACGCCATGTCAATATTTGTAACTAAAAGTTTATTTTTTTAATTTAGTTTGGTTTTTGAGTATTTATTTGTCATGATATTTATTTTTTGTTTATTATAGATGTCTTTTCCAGATTTCCGTGTTATAAAATTTTCATATTTAATTAATGCGGGTGACGGGTAAAGGTTGCTTATGTAGCAATAAATTCGCTAAGTGTATATATTTTATGTGACATTTTGTCAAAATAGTCATGTTAACAAGACATATCGGGCAAAGTAATTTGAAAATAATGTATTAAATATTATCCTGGAGCACTCGAATATGTAGAGAGAAAATCTTTCCAACGTTTTACTTTCTTCGAACTTTGTTTTGTGCTGTTTTGTATATTAATGCGAAATATTAAGATGATACATTTGTCAACAATCGTTTATTTAAGAAATCTAATTTATTTGATAAAGTAAATGCTAATAATTCACTAATATTTTAATTTATCATGTTATATCACTCTATCTTAGAGAAGATTATCTATTTAAGGTTCTCATTTAATCAGCCCTACTCTTTATCAGCTTTATTGATCGGCCGTGCTTTCTCTTGTTACATACCAAATTTATGTTGTTCTTAGTTTTCGGAACTGTGATTATTTTCTATTCTTTTTTCTCTACATGTACATATAAAAACATGTACATATTGTATATGTTTTTATATAGCTTATTACAAAAGTTTTCCGTACATATCTACAATTTAATTCTATCTGCTTTCAATTTACTGTCATCCTTTTTTTCGTGGTACTCGAAACTCGTTCCTGTTGTGGAAAGTGTGCCCTCGTATATCGCTACTGTGTTATTTTTGTCACTTTGTGCAAAGTAATGTTAATTTTATTAACTTCTAGTATATGCGGCTCTTAAATATAGAGACTAATCTACTTGAACGAAAACCATACTTTGAACTTTTTTATTTTGCACTGATCTTTTTTTTTGGTCAGCAACTTTTGTTATTCGCAGTTATACAACAATTATTATGACATAAAATAAAAAAGACATTTAATCAATGAGCAGTTTCATTTCATCTACAATGACACAAAAGTGAAAGCTAAATTCGAGCTTCCACAAACGACGATAAATATTCAATAAAATTTCTATAATATTTTCCATAATGTTCATATATATCGATAAGTTGTTTAGACGGAAAGAAAATTCAAATGTATTTAAATGCCGCTTATGCATTCTCAGTCATTTGAGCAATCTAATTTTGTCATGGAAGAAAAGAAAAGTAATATGCCGCAGTGCCACACTCTTTGGCTATATATTATATTCTATTGGCTCGTTCCTTTTAAGTCAATAATAGTGCAATTTCAAAGCGTGAGCATACAACTATTCTATTATTACTACAACTATTATACTACTTACAACTATTCTATTACTACGTGACAAGAAAGCACAAATTCTACACTGAGCAAAATGAAAAATAATATCCATTTGACCTTTATATAGAAATTATATTAAATAACAGAATAGTTATATAGGTATGTTGCAATAATGCCGCACCTTTGCACGCACCTATAAGTAATTAAATTTTGCACTGTGCCAGAATTGGTTTATTTATTTTACGTTACAACTAATTAAGTTCACGCTGACTCATGAATTTGTATATTAAACGAATCTCAGTTTTATCGTTATTCTTTACGTTCGTTATTACGTATTTTTTTATTCGTCCCTAATGTAATTTTCGGCGGTTATTAGAAATTTGCCTACTCCGCATTTTCCGAAGTAAACCAAAGCTTTATTAACGCGGTATCTAAATTAAATTAAATTTCTTGTTTTGAAATATTATAATTTACGTTTTAATTATACTGTTTCCAAATTTGAGTGGCGACTGATTTGCTGTTTGGATGACTATAAATCATGAGAGATTACAATGGCCCTTACAATAATTGTATGTATTTTTATACGAGAACATTTGAGGTTTGATTCTGTTTGCAGTTAGTATATATTAAATGAAACAAATTTTCCCTTATGAAATTTTCCATGAAAAAATTAATTCTACCCTCATAAAAATTGTTTGTTTATGCCTAAACATTGCAATGCATATTACCACGTAAATATTATATTACCACGTAAATATTATAGGTCATTCAATAGTGGTAATTCTTTTCTTTGGAACATCATTTTTAATCTTTTTTTATTTATATATTCATGAAACTTTACTGCTAGCTTAGAAACTTATGTATACTCTGACACACTTATTATTATAAGAGTAATCTCTTGAAACCAATCACAAAGAATTAAGTGAGGAAAACAAGTATTATAATATGGTAGACTGTAAATAATTAAAAGACGCTAATTAATAAAACGAACAAAATAAAATAAGGACATTCACGTATGAATAAATATGCAAAAAGCATTTAATATAAAATGTATCGGATACAAAGGATTTGAAGTCTTTCCAATTTACTGAGCAAATGTTCATTTTGATAAGAATAGCAAACGTCTTCGTCTTCATAACTAAAGATAGGCATAAGTGAGGTTGAAAAATCTGTGCTTTGTGGTTATTGAGCCCTTATACCGTGCCGTGAAACTTTCATTTTCATGAGATTATCTCAGATTATCAACACAACATTTTACCTGTTAAGTTCCAAATGAGGCGTTTTGAAAATCTGAAAAATTGTTGATTTAGTTGAATAATGGTTATTTTAAAAACTTTCTTCGGAAATTTTATGGCCTATCTATGTTTATATGTGGATTGCTACGACATCACTCATTAAAGTAATATTGTATACATTATACAAAAGAAATCTTTATATTGCTATATCTTATTTACTTATGATGAAAAATCATAAGTGTAATTCGTTTTCCACCTAGTTTTTCACTAATATTTAATTGTTATATTAAAACTTCAAATACCATCTTCGATAAATAGAACAAATATATTCAAATCTCGTTTTTTTCTGGTTGATAATTTTTGGTGTCCCGTAGTGAACTGAGGAACTTTCATAATTTGATCATGTTCACCCGTCCGTCAGTCAATAGTTTACCGTTTCTAGAATGTTATACGTAAGTAAATAAAATATGTTGGTAAGTAGGAGTTTTTCTATGGAAATCTCAATTAATACACAACATTATATTTAATGAAACGTTCGATTAAATTGTCCTTAAAATACTTTCTCTTCTAAATCAATCAGCATTTTTTAATTTTTTTTCATCTAGTATTATTCTAAGTAATGTGTCTCATGGTATGTATCCTCTCTAAATTATCAACTGTGAGATTGGAAATATGAAAAATACTTGATAGTATGTGATTAAAACATCAATTAATATTTTTTGAGTTAACTTGGACCCATAGTTTCAAAAGATATATAAAACTATAGGATTATGGATCTGAATGCTGGCCCTTGATAAAATCTGTTAATGTTACTCAAATGGTCTGGAGGAGTAACCCTAGAAGATAAAATTAGAAATGAACATATCCATGGAACGTTTAAAGTGGCAAAAATTTCAGACTGAATTGCCGTGAACTGCCTGCCTCCATACCAGGCACACATTTAGGCCGCGAAAAAGGGAACGTAATTAGATCTGTTACGGAGTTAAAAGTCACCAACCATCTGGGTGGAAACAGTAGAAAGGGATATGCGGAAGATGGAGCTGTAACCGGACACTATTATGCCAGGACTGATGCATAAAGACAAGGAGAGCCGATCCTAAAAGACAAGGGAAATGAGGCGCGGAAGAAAAAGATTTGATAGTTGATTTTACAAGAACTTTGTAGGTAGAATTGATAATAAACATTGATCTGATGAACATTCATTAGAAAATGGTGCCCTAATAAATTGACTGTTTATTATTAAGTAGTAAATTACATGTATTTATTTCCATAAAGGGTATTTATGTTAATTACTGATATAATTAGTGTAATAATAGATAACGAAAATAAGGTTTTAAATATCACAAATTAACGTTCCAGCATAAAATGAAACCGAATAAAAAATCTATTAACCAAATAAATATAATTTCTCTCAAACTTAAAGGTAGACACGTTTTAAAAATATATTACTCGGTTAATTTATATGATAGCGAATCCAATAATGGTTTGTGTACAAGTTTAAAAGGGATGATACAAAAATATACTTATGAAACGAGATGATGCAAACTATATGTGTTTTAGTAGTAATTATATAAAACAAGTCAACTAACAATTATTATTAATAAAAAATACTCGTTCAACGAAAGTAATCTTAGGTTAATTTTTGCCTCTAACGTGTTTTTTTATGACATAAAATCTTAAAATTATTTTGTAAATTAACTTTGGATAAACCGTTTAGTCACTCTATAAAATCTGGAAACTTGATGAAATATATATTATTTATACTAAAGGTTTTTATGCTAACAGTGTCTCTGTAATGTAAAATCGAATTTTCACGATAGCAGGGACATCTATTTCTTTATAAGTAAACCAACATGATTGTGTAGATTCACAGTCCTCCACTAGATGGGGGTATTTATTTTATTTTTAATAAATGTTATTAATTTAATAATGCATTTATCTTTACCTATTAGTAACTACGTATTCAAGGTAATCCTACAAATAGACTGAATCGGATGAGTAATGGAATGGAAATTATGAAGAATCTACATTATTATAGTTTGTTTTCATATGATATCCTTGTGAAAATATGACCATTATGCATATTAAGTAGCTTCTCTAAAGTCTTAAACGAAACGACAAAAATATGTCGTTCAGAGCGTCGAATTTCCAAGCAAACTTGGTAAAGATGATTTCATAAAAACAATGTCTATCGTATTACGCTGGGTAACTGAAAATTCAACATAAATATTCGTAATGATAATTCATTGGTAAATATTTAATTGGGAATATTTCATATTTGGTAATGTATAAAATGATTTCATATTTCATTTATTTCCGTAGTAAACCGTAGTAAACGGTAACATCAAAAGCAAAAATATTTTATTACTTTCAGGTAACTATGGATAAATACAGAATACTGTGTTAAATATTTTATTGAAATATTATTACAAAAATAAGAAATGAGATGTTGAAAAATACATGTATCCTTCATGTAATCTCAATTTAGTGACTGAACAAACTTTCATGGTGTATTTTTGACAGTTGTAATGACATATTCCTTTTAACATTAATGATTATGATAACCTCCTTAAAGTATCCATTGACAGCGAATCCTGCCAATTCCGAAATTGAGAGCAAAGATGACTATCAAATTCAAATTATTCTGTTGCATGGCGTACAATGAAACTGATCCAGCGAATTGTACGCATAATTGTAAAAAGGCTTTGGCAGCTATTTTTAAGAAGACGTTTTTCGTCGAGGTCTCTTAGTCACTTTTCTTCGGAAGTTCTTATGATTCTGTTAACAGATTAGCGCCATTTTACTCTCAGTACGCAAGCTCTTCCTGTCTATTTACAATATTAACTTACACATAATTAAATTATTGCCATTCTTCTACTATACATTCAAAATAGAGTAGTGACAAATTAGTTAATATAAATAAAAACTAAATCATTATTATTTTTAAATATAATTCTAACACAATGGGGGTAATAAACAAGTTATGTGCCTTAAAGCGAGAAAAGTCGATTACGTTATTAACAAATTTAGAAAGTATATTCAAAATAAATTTTGTTACTTGTCACGATTCTTTAATTGTTTCTGCATGTTTTATGTATGTATATTTTAATTTAATTTCTTTTTAAACTTTTTTATTGATGCCATACATGATGAATTTGGTTAATTATTTTACCTCTGTTGTTCAGCATTTTCATTCAAGACATATATTTTAAATTTCGTTTGTGTATAGTGATATTAGTACAATAAACGTTTCTTTTCTCGATTTACTCGAAATTTATAATTAAATGCTAATTAAAGGTTTAAGGTTGAAAACCAAAGTTTTATTTCAAACAATACCGAAGAGTTCAAGACAAAGTTTGAAGCTACGTTGCTTGGTGAAATTTTTTAATTTTAAAACACGTTTTTTTAATTAAAGTATTTATTTACGTAACGTACTATATATTTTTAAAACATGCTCATCAACGTTTAATTATTTAGTCATTCTCAATTTTTACGTTTTTAGTAGCCACTCTGCTCTCAGCCTTTCAGACACTATATTTCATAGTTCGTTACTTATCTAAGAACACCCAGAATATTAAGAATATTCTAGCGATTCTACTTATATAAATAGGATTATTGTTTTTACGAATAGAGAGCAACATCTGGACAAACACACATGTAAATATATATCATTCATACATAGACTGATAAACACAACACTCTTCTTGGAATATAGCAGTTGAGTAAAAAGGAATCTTTTCTCAATTTAAATTTAGCAAACATATTACAATTGAATCCGAGATAATAAAAAATATGTTTCTCATAAAACAGAATAGATAGAACTAAACCTCGCAACGCCCTATCCATTACCGATATGCTTCGCCATTACCTACTACTTATATGACCACAGACACGTCTAGGGAGAATATACTCACTCCCGGCTTCTCTGTTCCTCCTCAAACCCCCACAGTGCCCCTATTTGTTAAAATCTTCAACAGCTAATACATATATTTCACTCACGTTTGCTCCAATGCAAATCTGTTTCTCGTCGTTTTTTTGGTAATATGGGTTTTAAATCAGGCGTTAAAACTTTTGGGTGTTTAAAAGCAGTGTGGTAAACTTGTATTTGAATATTCCATGCATGCTAAGAGCATCTATATTATATCTAGGAATTGTGGCTATAAATATGATAGACATGACTAAAGTTCAGTGACTCGACGTATAAATTTGCCAATTGCCAAAAAAGCCAATATTAATTTAAAAATATTTTCTTTTAAATAAAACAGCGAATATTCAAATAAAAGTGAGCATGCTTTTTCGGTGATTGATTTAGTAGAAATATCTAAACTGTTTGTTCTTTATAATTTAACTTATCAGAAAATAATTAAATTCAGAAAAATGTTAATTATAATTACATTTTAATTAATAAAATTAACAATTGATAGCGTAGCTTATCGGGATGTGGACTATTATGGAAATCTGTTGACCTACAAAGAGTACATTTTATTCGGTGCTTGTTTCTGTAAGAAATTTTCATTAATATAGACTATTTTCATTAATTTATTTCATCCTAACAATTTTATCACGAGCGATGATAATATATGACTTAACGAAGTATGTTACCAAAGTATATGAACCAGTGAGTGGCATTCTTATAAGAGTAAAACCAGTTTTATTGCCTATCGTAGGCTCGTATTGCGTAGACAGCCAGTCAGTACCAAGTTGGCCTCCTCCTCAATGTTTCAGAATTATTCAATATCCCTTTTTACGATGCTCATAATTTATCCCTGTGATTGCATCAAGCAATCTGCCCTTAAAATGAGGTGAACGCCCTTGATGGAAAACAATTGGATTGTGCTCGTATGCTTGCCATTGTTACAAGTTCTTGACCTTCCTGTTTGTATAAATTCCATATTTAGAAAAAAAAATAGTTGTCAAATATTTGATTTATTCATAATAACAACAGCATTTATCATTATTATAACTTATTTTCATTTTTATAAAGAATTAACATAACATATTGTAATCAATTATAAGAAGAGGTAAATTATTCTGTACACATTTATTTTCAGAAATATGATTAAAATAAAATGATGTGAATTTACTCTGTTTATAAGAACATTTCGCTTCTTAAAGTGAATCGTTAATCATATTAGCTCGTGTAACGCACATAAATATAATATGAAGGTCAAAGCTACAAAGGCTTTTTGGGCAATTTTCTTTGGACGAAAAAATTGGATTGTGCTCGTATGCTTGCCATTGGCAAACAAGTCCTTTATGTTGTTCGATACGTTCTTAATTATTGATATAGTTATATATCTTGCTGCAAAGGAAAATTGTAGACGTGTTATAAACATTGTAATGTAGTGTTATATGTGATAGCGTGATATTTTCAGTGTAAACATAATTTTCATTGCGGTGTGCTGATTACTTAGGTATTAAAAAACATTGCTTATTTGTCTACTAATGTCGCTTATTTCATGGAAGAAATATTTTAAATGTTGGTAATACGTCCAAAGTTATCATCTTTTATTACGCCATTAATTTTTTATGACACAAGCAGATACTTTTTTAATGTAAATATGTAATACATAGAATAATTTGTAAAAATATGTTTCTGTATGATTGTTGTAAAGTGCTTTTTTCAAAAATATAGAAAGAAATATATGAAATAAACCCATAATTCTCTTCTGAAGAACTTAGATATTAACCTTAAATAATTTTACATCTATTTTTCTTAAAATAATAGAAAAATTATCTATTATATAATTTTTATATTTTTAATTAAATTTCGTAAGTAAACTATCGAAAACTTTAGTACTCTTGATGGTCCATCCATAAACACAATATAATCATTTTTTTTCAGTTAATTTTCTATAAAAAATGTTGTTCGTTATTTTAAAATATCCACAGGAAAATATTTGAATAAAAATAATGCTATATGTTATTTAAATCAGCATATTACACGGAGTATAAAAATATATACTGTATTTTTAATAACATAATATGTGAAATTTAATTACACTTATTTTAAAATCATATTTTTAAAACTTTTTAAGCGCTTCACGTGCGTTATTTATTTTGAAATAAAATTTAAATACCACACCTACTCTAGAATATCCCAACAGATGTCACTGCACCTATTTAAATTATGATGATTTTATTTGTCTATACAGGTTAACCGGCAATTTCTTGTAGTTTTACTCACTAAAACCAGTTTCAATTTTAAATATGTCAATCGAAGCGTAAGTTCATAATATAACCCACTTATAATGTCAAACATGATTATTAGTCAGTGAAGTCCGTAAGGCAACGCCCGTTTTTGATTTATCAAATTTTAGAAAACTAAATTTTTGATATTGTAGATGTACACAATTAAATGAAACTACGTGATGGAGTATTATTTCTACTTTCTTTAAGTTCTTTACCACAAGGTGGAAAAGAACTTAAAGAAAGTAGAAATAATACTATAGGTAAAAGAAAGGTAAAGAACTTAAAGAGCTAAGGTAACGAACTTAAAGAAAGTAGAAATATACATTGGGTGATAAGGAACTTAAAGAAAGTAGAAATAATACTACATCACGTAGTTTCATTTAATTGTAAAGAATTAATTTCTACAAAATTAACGCCAAACATATTCAATATTGTAGATGTAGTTAGTACCTACAGAAAGAAGGTCAGAACTTAAAATGAAACATATAGGTAGTGAAAAAGCGAGTATCGGATACAGACTTCCCCTCGGCTGCACCAATCATTCAGTGCGTCAATATACAGCAGACGGCTATTAAATTAATCCAATTTTTTTTCAGTTTTTGTTATGATTTCAGTCGCATTATATTACAACATTCAGCTATGGAAAAAGGTGTTTTTAATTTCAGTAGCACTGAGCTAAATTTTATCATTAGTCTCAGTTCGTTGCCGGGATGCTTCTGAATAATTATATATATATATATATATATATATATATATATATATATATATATATTTATATACATATATATATATATATTAAAATTTCTGTCAAAATATTTTCAAGTTTTTAGTACACAAATACCACATTAATTCTCTTAAAAATATTGCGGTAATTGTGTAATAAAAACTCTTAAAATTAAATCATCATCAATGTTATAAACAAAATGTTACTACATCTGTCAAAAATACACAATGAAGGTTTCTTCAGTCACTAAACTGAGATAACATGCAGGATACATATATTTTTCAACACCTCTTTTCTTATTTTTGTAATAATATTTTAAAAAATATTTAACATAGTATTTATGCATATTTATTTTTTGATTTGGGAATTTATAATGGCCGTAATTCATTAAATATTAAAATATTTTTCATTTTTAATATTTTTTATTTTTCATTTCAAAATTTTCTCAATCATATTTACATTTCAACGTTTCATTATCATAATCAGAAACTTTATCTAAAAAAAACAAAATTCAACAATATTAATTTTTAATTTAATTACTAATGTAACCGATTTTATCCTTTCAACGAAATTATGCTCATATCGTCTACTATTCAATTGTAAATAAGGTGTTAGATGTGTCGTACCGCTTTGATGATATCGTACAGGGTTCGGTGTGCGTATTTTGCAGGGTCATTAACCTTTGGCATAACAAATAGTGTATCTCGATATAAAGCTAATTTAATGACAATTTATATATTAATAAAGTAAAGAACACAATTGTTGTTATGATACCACAGCACAGAAAATAATTTCCCATATTAATGGAATATTTAAGAATATATTTTTGAGCATATTGAATATTATTAATAAGGATTTACATCGAATATGAATATTTCAGAAACTTTCAACTACCTACATATGTAAATAGTGTACGTAGGTTAATATACATATAAAATTACTTTGAAATTTGTCCTGCCTGTATTTAGCAAAAATAAACTCATCATACATCATTACCTTACGTGAACAAAGTCGTCTATGCAGTTTAAGACCCAAAACAGTTATCATAAACTACATGACGTAACTCTGAACCAAATTCACTTCCAATTTAAAGCAGCTTTGTGTTTTCAAACAGGCAACGAATAAAGAGAACATAAATTTAATATGTCAACCGCAGCAATAGATCGTGGTCAAGAGAAGCTCGCCCTTGACATTTGACTTGCCATTTTGAACACAGTTATTAATTTTCCGCCTTAGTCAGAGTCTAGTTAAATAATCTGTGCAAGTTCATTTTATGAACCTCTTTGAGATGCTAAAGTTATTGGACTCTTTGCTGGTTTATTTTATATTTTTCAACAGTATGCCGGCACATCTAAGCGTAGCGTTATGGTATATTAGCCCTTTTTATTTTTCATTTTCATGACACAGATTTCATTCATACTTAAACTCTAATTTCCTTTTAAATATACCTCATAGAACAACGATTGTTTAAACAGAAACACAAGGTTTTGTAAGAGATAAACATACCATACATTCATTAACCACAATTAATATATACTTAGAAATACATAATTTTACTTTCAAATGAATACTAATGAAATTTAATAGCTAATCCATCGAAATATCATTAAATTTATATTATAAATCTGTTAACAAGTTTATTCTATGCATATTAAAAATCTAAAGCTATTCTTATTCTAAAGCTATTCTTAGTAGTTACGAAAAAAATATTTTAAGATTTAATAATCGTAAAAATAACACTTCAATAAATTATAATATAATAGAAAAGTAAAAAGTGGGTTATATAATTGAAAGAAGAGGAAAATCATTTTAACAGTTGTGTTTATTTTATGTTTGAATCAGTATATAAAATATATGCGCAATATTGTAATTTAAACAAAATTATAAGCTTTACGAAATTAAGGTCAGAAAACGAAACTGTTAGACTCGTGGGTACAAAAAACTGGCAAATCTAGTCCAATTACATTGTCTATTTAATATATATATATATATATATATATATATATATATATATATATATATATATATATATTTAGGCAGAATGTGACAACCGTCAAAATTTTTCAGTAAAAATTTATGTTGTATAAAAAAGATTTGATAACAATGACGGACTACAACACACTAAGTGAATCATATATTTTTTTATACAAAGCGTTTATTATTTTGTCTATACCCTTTTAATGCCTATCTAATGTTCTAAATTCAATATGTTATTTTATACGTATAATTATTCAATTCCAACGAACACATAGCTACATTTTCAAGGCTTACCTTAATGTAAATATATTTATTATACAGCAATTAACTTATAAACTTATTCAGCATGTGTTGATAATATGCATACCGTGGCGAATAGCAGTCAGAGCGCCATTAATATTCCCAGACAAATGGATACATAAACCCTAAGCCTATTCCATAAAATATATGTTTAAAAAGCGGTGCAGGTTCTGCGGTACAGCTGCCGGGAGAGCGCGGCTGGGGCGGAAAAATCAATATCCCCCACCTGTTGCGCGCTCTCCCCAAAACATGTGCTGAATGCCAAGAGCCATCTACGCCTAATGTATATGTTTATGTAAAATGTTTGCATTTTAAGTGGTTTTTTGGAGCACTATATTTTAGTAAAGGATTATCTTTATTGGTATATATTATGATATTTTCTGATTGTGAAGGTGGTTTGCTTTTATAGTTTTCCCCCTGAAAAAAATCATGTTTTTTATCGACAGTATTTCTGAGTATATTTTTTCGAGAACTATATACTGATAAACTATCTGAAACATTCACAAACATGTTACTTCTTTAAGCTAATCTATTTAAAGTCAAAATGTAGATAAAGGGAGTAGAATACGCTAGCAATTTCACTCATTTCATGAAACTTTTCACTTTCATTATCATCGATTAGCAATGCTTTCTTTTGTAACACACGAAATGTGTTTTGTTCTCAGTTTTTGCAACTAGACTATCCACGTTGTATCCTTTATTTACGACCAATATGTACTTGTTTTTGTATCTCACCTTATGACATAAATTTTCCGCAAATATTCCTAATTTAATATCTTCTGTGCTCAGTTTATTCCTTCTTTCGTATCCCCTAAAATTCCATCTTGTGCAAGACTGTTTTGTATGGGTAGTTACTAGGTTTTTTTGTCACTTTGTACAGTGTACTTTTCATTTATTAGCTACTTTTACATTTATTAGCTAATTTATTAGCTACTTTTATATTTATTAGCTAATTTATTAGCTACTTTTATATTTATTAGCTAATTTATTAGCTACTTTTATATTTATTAGCTATTTTTTGTTATATGCCTAAGAAACTAAACTTGAATGAAACTCACAAGTTAAATTTTGTCCCTAATACCAAGGATGTTTAATATAGGAGTAGTTTCGTTATATATACATATATATATATATATATATATATATATATATATATATATATATATATATATGTACATGTTTCGTTTAAGGACGTTTTTAAAATGATTTGTGCCATATTTCTGAAATCGTTGATGTGTGAAATTGCAATGAAAAAGTTGTATTTCTTTCGAAAAAAACTTTCCTATTTTCCTACTTCTTAAAAGTTGTTCCCACAGTTATATGGCAAGAAATGATAAGTTCTATACTGGACAAAATTAAACGTAATGTCCATTTAAATTTCGCACAGAAGTTATATTAAATAATATAATACTCAAACCAATAACTTTAATGAGGGCTATCCCTTTCCACGTACCTACAAGTACGTACGTTTTACACATTTCTTTGACCGTGCCTGACAGAAATTTCAGAAATGATTGTAAATATGTTTACGCTAAAAATTATGAGGTTTAAATTATTCAAATAAAATTTTGTTAACTTTGTATTTTAATAATGTTTAATTTTCATTTACTTTATTTCTTTATAAATATAATTATTTATTTTTTACATCTATTGTTTGCAAAATTGGATCACCATTGAATTGCTATTTGGATAATTGTACCTTTCCTGACTACAAGGGCATGTACATATTTCAGGCAATAGCACGTATTTCAGTTTTTTTTCCAATAAAAAACTTCCTATGCTTAATTTACAACGTGATATTTGTAATTATCTTATTAAGAACGTCATCTTCATTTTCTAGCTTTTATTCAGTTACTAACAATACAGTACTTACTTCCACAGCAATATACAATTAATCATTTTTAAGGCAAAAAGTAATAACAGACAGTAAATATAAATGAGATATCAGTAGAATATCTACTCAAAATTTTATGATATTCCATCAATTTACTCCATTCCATTCCAAAATGAAATGTTCATAAACAAAGAAAATTGAGAGTCATCTTGGTAATATAATATGGATTAATTTAGTATTTCTGATTAAAAAAACACATTTACATTTTTTCATTGAAACTGTTTTTTTAATGCATTGTCATAAAGTGAAATAAATTATTCCCAATTAGATAAAACATTTATGAATATTCCAACACCTTGCCGGCAATCTTATATCTAATACTGAAATGCACATAAATAATTATGAACATTAACGTTGAACTTTGTTTAATATTATGTTTTATTTAAATATTCCGCTACGAGAGAGTAGCAACTGACCACACCCACAGAGATACATTCATACACAATCTGATAAACCTTGCGGGTGTGTAAAGAAAAATCTTTTCTCAATTTCAATTAATGGATTCATTCATTAATAAGAATAAATTCTGCAACACACTTTGATAACGAACTCACATTCATAAATTCCACAATTCAATCTACGCCAATAAAAAACCACAAGATCCAATCTCTAATAAAATAAAACAGACAAAACCTCTAAACGCACTATTCGTCACTCATAAGCCTCGCCATCGCCTGAATATTTATATTACCACAGGCACGTATAGGACAGAATAAACTTCTGCCTACTCCGTTCATCCCTCAACTCCCATAGTACGCCAATGTTGGTTAAAACCTTTTGCAGTTAACAGTTACATTTTGTTCGCGTTTGGTCGAATGCAATCTGTCTCCCTCAGTTTTTTGTTTATCTGGATCCTAAACCGGACATAAAATCGGTTCAGTGATAAATTATTGCAAAACAAACATTTGTATCTCAATATTTGATGCGTGTCAACAGTAAATGCGTACCTTGAGTTTGTAGCTGCAAACATTATAGACGGAATCAAAATTCAGTGACTTGCGGATATTGTATTGTCAAATTCATCAAGGTTTTCGTTTGTATGTTATGAAATATTAAAGGCGACAAATTAAAAAAAAAAATTGCCATGCTGTTCTATTATCGTCAGCACAATATGTATGATATAATTTATGTAATAGATATAGCATTCTCGCATAATGTACGTTAGCAGAAATAAAAGGGACAACCTAACAATGTGAAGCCAAAATAAGTTCTTACTGCACATTTTCCAAGAATTTAATGAAAATACGGTAAAATAATCAATGGAAATCTTTTTATTCTTATAATTTATTAAAAAAATTAGTCGTAAAATCACAATTCCATCTTATAAAAATATAATAAACTTCTATTAGACCTTTTAAGTTTATCGTTGCAGAATAGAAGTGATTATGATTTCAAACGAAAATAAAAAAGGATTTACAATTTCATATAGTTTCACTTCTGGAATACAATTACTAATAAAGGAGTCTTTAAATGAGAAAGTTTTGAAATGCTTTACGAGTAAAATATAATTGCATGAACATGGTAAAAAATATATTTAAAATATAACAATCTATAAAATCTTCAAATATTTGTCTCAAAAATTTTACATGCAACATATTTTTTATGAATGTACATGCATATTTATCCTAGGAAAAAAAAGAACGAAGTTCGATTTTGACACTTAATATAAACTACGTTTTCTAAAATAATCTCCATGTGAAAATAATTGGCAAAATTCATCTGATACTATTTGCCTTTCCCAACACTGACGTGGCCCGTAACTATCATTCACCTAGTAGCTGTATCACGGACATACATCTAATTATATATATTTTTTAAATGGTTCCCATCATCAAGTTTGTATCAACATTTGGAAGTCTATCACGATACTAATATTTTAGGCTGCGAGATTGTTCTTGTAGCAATAGATTTGATATCAACATAGCTTTCAAAATTGACAGTAATGTTTTGTAAGTTAATGAATAAATTAAAAGCTCATTGATGAATAAATTAAAAGCTCCTTGATGACTTCCATCAGACGCTGTTCTACAATACGCACAGCGTCTCATCTTTAGATCAACTTTATAGATGTTCAATATAGATCTAAAACAAGAAAACTAGTTACGTGGAAAAACACACCTATATTAATATACTAATTTTCAATAGTGGAGATATTATCACTGATTCGTGGATAGAAGAATATGGAGGATATATAGTCCATGCTGATGCACTCATGATATTTTAAAATTAATTGAAATTGTAGTATACAATTTTTACTAAATATTCGTAATCATTGACATTCATCATTAGGAACTATACACGTTACTATTATGTAAATAACTATAATTTATAAATGAATTTGGTTGATGATATTTGGTTGTTATCTCTTTTCGAAGCGAACGATGAAAATACAGGAAACAATTGAATTTTACCGATAAAAATACTTTGAAATGCTAAGAGAATAACGTGTTTAAAACGTGTACGGACACTAAAATTACAATACAGATTTTAGAATACAGGCATAGTGCAGCAAATTAAATATGTTCTTTAAGTTCATAAAAAATCTAAATTCAGAAGGGATGTATTAACTACTATTTTAATGAATTAACAGTTTCCAAGTATCGCATGACATAATTGTATTTTGACGTTATGATGAATAAGGTCCTTGATACAAATAAGACATTTGTTTTAACACCCAAAAATTAATAAGAATTAACCCAACTTCGATAATAAGTCACTTGATATAAATAAGGTCTACCTAAATTGGGTATTTAAAATTTCAAAATATTTTTCAGGAAATTAAATAGCAAATATTAAAATACAAGTCAGCGTTTTATATCGCGAATGATTTAATGTGAATTAAATTTTTTTTGCTTTTCATCAAATTCAGAAAGAATTGGTCTTTACCAATTCTTTTACGATTTTAAAATCTTTATTTTATTTGACCTTATAGGGACAGAGCAACGGTAAACATGCATACAGCACTAGTGACGTATGCAGTGCATTTTGTTCGGTGGTTTTATATTGCAATAATTAAATTTAAATCATATTTTTCAAAATGAAATTGCAATAATAAAAACGACTTTCCTTAAATTCTTTAATCTCCCAAATTTCATCATAGGGTGTAATGTTATGGATGATATAAAAACGCATGTGGCGGAAATATATGGTCCAGTGAGTGGCATTCTTGTAAGAGTAAACCCAGTTTTATTACATATCGTAGAATCGCGTCACGTTGTTAGCCAGTAACAAGGTAGCCTTTATCTCAATGCTGCAGGTTTATTCAATATTCCTTTTCATAATTTGATATATTTATCCCTGCAATCACAATGCCGTTAAAATGAAATGAACGCCTTTGATGTTGGGGAAGGAGGAGAGTAGCTCAAGGTTGCACTTGTAATTTTTTTTGTTCACTGGTTTTTAATATTTTATAGAGATTTGTAGTTTGAAAGGCAAAAAGGAATGGTGGCTATCAAATTAAACTTGTCACCCGTTGATTACAAAACGCGATCAAAATAGTGTTACAATATTTAGAAATTGAAGGGTGAGATATTAAAGATTTTTACTTTCAAAATCGGGACTAAAAAATCTCATTTTAACTGAAAGAAACTTATACTAGTGATGGAATTGTTGGTGCGGGAGTACAACTCGTACTCGTACTTGTCGAATTTTTATTCATCTCGCAACAATAAAGGTAAAGAGTAAAGTAAGAACGGAAGTCTACTACTTAAATTGTAAATAGTGTTGCACTTTGACCATTTGTTTAAATGGCGACCATCTGCCACTGACCGCATCAATGCCGTATAATATTGTATTTGTGAGGAGCAGAGTGGAAACTGTTTCAGTGGACTCAAATTTGAAAAGCTTCTAAGGCAAAAGTTGTTGCTGACATTGTGAGAAATATTTTTGTGTGAAACAAATGGTTCAGCAGTCGTAAGAAAGAAACTATTAAATTGTTTGACAGCTAATCACTTTTTGGTTAAACTCATACTTAATTCTCAACGTTCTTAATTTTTTTTAGATTATTCTGAGCGATCCTTTTCGTAATGAGGGTAGGGGATATAATTTTAAGAGTTCTCCCCGAAAAATATTTAAACAAATTGATAAATCTTTTGTATTGTTCAATTCGTGCTTCGTAGTTCCAAGTATTCATATAACACTTTATACGAGCACATCTTTATCATGAAATCTCCCCTCCAATTTGAATCTCCAGAATCAACATTGAACTTTATTTTCTTCAAGTCTAAAATTTCAAATGTTTACCTCGAATAGTGTTTCAGAAAATTGCCCTTGACGGAGGGATTGACGAACATCGTTATCATTCCACCAGTGTTCCGTTTTGGTAATTTTGCCATGAAATAATAAAAAACGAACTTAGCGTATTTGCTACTTATCTTTCTTTAATTGTCTTTAGTTTTTCATTTCTTCCATTTAATTCCGATAACTATATTTCAATTTTTATTAATAATTAACACAATATACTGCGATGCAAACTTACGACAAGTTGTCAATTACTAAATACACAGTTAATTTGGGAAATCTGTTAAATATAAAATAAAACTTGTAGCGTTTGATTTCAACTTAAACATATTTCGTATCTTAAAATGAATAGTTTCTAATATTAACTCAAGTAACACAAAAATATGAAAGGTCAGTGTTACAAAAGCTTCTTGGAAATTGCCATTTGAATAAGCCATAAATTGTACGTTATATGGTTTACTTAATATAAGAGATATTTCAGATGTTGAATAAAATATTTTACGTTATGTCAACCGAAAACCTATCCAAAGTTATTTTGTCTTGTATTATAATATTCAATGAATATATTCACATGATTTTTCAAGACGTAAACAGGACTTTACTTTTTTATGATACTAATTGACCCGTGTGAATAATTTGCAAGTCACTGAATGGTAATATAAAGTTAAAACAAGTAAATGAAACTGATGTATTCAATAACCCAATAGTGAAATTTTCTTTTATATAATTCCTTGATTATTCGTATAAGTAATTCGTAAGCATTTTGAAATACAGTAAATTTAATTGATTATTTTCGAAACTTTTTGGACAGTGTGATGACCCACTAAGATTTCTGTATTGGTCTTTTAATATCACATTAGTTACTTCGCTGTGTAGACCATTACACAGTGGAGCCACTATGGATTTATGTTAATACTAAATAAAGAAACTTTTACACCTATTTATCAATCTATTTAAATGCCCGTTAATTTTTTAAAACTAATTTTAAACACTTGCGTTTAAAATATTTAATGTATAATGCTAAGGAAATAATCTGAATAAATATTTTTTTTTAAATTTATGGTAAATAGAGAAATCTACTTGAAATATAAAATAGAAAGTATTTACTCTTATATATATTTTATGTAGAAAAATAAAATGAAAATATTGGTTTTATACAAAGTACCTATATAGTTTACATAAAGCATATAATTTATATGAAATATACAGTTTATATAAAGTATGTAACTTTCAAATAGTACATCTCATTAAAAATGAGATATTGAATACGATGTTCTTAATTGATTATTGGTTATTATATTTTCTATAAAATTTTCCCTGCAAACAGGGAGAAATTAAAAATCTACTTGAAATATAAAATAGAAAGTATTTACTCTTATGTATATTTTATGTAGAAAAATAAAATGAAAATATTGGTTTTATATAAAGTACCTATATAGTTTACATAAAGCATATAATTTATATGAAATATACAGTTTATATAAAGTATATAACTTTCAAATAGTACATCTCATTAAAAATGAGATATTGAATACGATGTTCTTAATTGATTATTGGTTATTATATTTTCTATAAAATTTTCCCTGCAAACAGGGAGAAATTAAAAATCTACTTGAAATATAAAATAGAAAGTATTTACTCTTATGTATATTTTATGTAGAAAAATAAAATGAAAATATTGGTTTTATATAAAGTACCTATATACTTTACATAAAGCATATAATTTATATGAAATATACAGTTTATATAAAGTATATAACTTTCAAATAGTACATCTCATTAAAAATGAGATATTGAATACGATGTTCTTAATTGATTATTGGTTATTATATTTTCTATAAAATTTTCCCTGCAAACAGGGAGAAATTAAAAATTTTCAGGATGCATCAAAAATCTTAACGAGGCTGGTGAACTGAGGAAGATGATGAAGCCTTATCAGGTAAGTTTTCTTTTATCACTCAAATACCAACTTCATCAACGTCTAACTTGAATCTATCCATGCAAATACCTGTCATTTTTAAATTTCCACCACAAAAGTAGGTTTATATTATATATATATATATATATATATATATATATATATATATATATACATAAATTATGATAAGAGGTAAATTATTCAGGACACAATCATTTTCAGAAATATGATTAAAAAAAATGGTGTGTATTTACTCTGGTTATAAGAACATTTCGCTTCTTAAAGTGAATCGTTAATCATATTAGCTCGTGTAACGCACATAAATATAATATGAAGGTCAAAGCTACAACGGCTTTTTTGAAAATGCCCTTTTGACGAAAAAATTGGATTGTGCTCGTATGCTTGCCATTGGCAAACAAGTCCTTTACGTTGTTCGGTACGTTCTTAATTATTGATATATATATATATATCTTGCTGCAAAGGAAAATTTTAGACGTGTTATAAACATTGTAATGTAGTATTAAATGTAATAGCGAGATGTTTCCAGTGTAAATATAATTTTCATTGCGGTGTATTAATTACTTAGGTATTAAAAACATTGCTTATTTGTCAGTTAATGTCGCTCATTTCACGGAAGAAATATTTTAAATGTCAGTAATACGTCCAAAGTTATTATCGTTTATTACACCATTAATTTTTTAAGATGCAAAGACACACTTTTTAATGTAGATATGTAATATATAGAGTAGTTTAGTGAAAATATGGTTCAGTACAATTGTTGTAATGTGTTTTTTTTTAAAAATGTAAAAAATTACAGAAAATAAAACTATAATTTTCTTCTGAAGAACTTACATATATTGTTCTAAAATCATTTTTTGTCTATTTGTTTAAATAATAGAAAAATTATTCTCTTTATTTTAAATTAAATTTTGTAAGCAAACTATCGAAAACTTTATTACCCTTGATAGTCTATCCATAAATACTATAATCATTGTTATTCAGCTATTTTCTATAAAAAATGTTCCTTATTTTAAAAGATACACAGGAAAATATTTCAATAAAAATAATGCTATATGTTATTTAAATCAGCACCATTTAAATATAATAATGCTATATTTTATTTAAATCAGCATCATTTATATTTAAATCAGCATCATTTACATAGAGCATAAAAATATGTACTGTATTTTTAATAACAAAATGTGTGAAATGTAATTAGACTTATTTTAAAATTATGTTTTTAAACTTTTTATGCGTTATTATTTCGAAATAAAATTTATATACCACAAATACTCTAGAATATTCCAACAGATGGCGCTATACCTATTTAAATTATGATAGAGCATAAAAATATGTACTGTATTTTTAATAACGAAATGTGTGAAATGTAATTAGACTTATTTTAAAATTATGTTTTTAAACTTTTTATGCGTTATTATTTCGAAATAAAATTTATATACCACAAATATTCTAGAATATCCCAACAGATGGCGCTATACCTATTTAAATTATGATGATTTTATTTGTCTATACAGGTTAACCGGCAATTTCTTGTAGTTTTACTCACTAAAGGCAGTTTCAATTTTAAATATGTCAATCGAAGTGTAAGTTCATAATATAACCTACTTATAATGTCAAACATTTATCCGCGAAGTCCGTAAGCTAACGCCCGTTTTTTATTTATCAAATTTTAGAAATCTAAATTTTTGTTACAAGAAAAGAAGGCCATAACGGAAAATGAAACGTATAGGTAGTGAAAAATTGAGTATCGGATACGCTCGGGTGCGCCAATCATTCAGTGCGTCAATGTACAGCAGACCGCTATTAAATTAAGCCAAATTTTCTTCTTTAAATCTCAGTAGTAGTAATATATATATATATATATATATATATATATATATATATATATATATATATATATATATATATATATATATTACACAATTATCGCAATATTTCTCTTAAAAATATTGTGGTAATTGAGTAATGAAAACTCTTAAAATTAAAACGTCATCAATGGTAAAAGAAATATGTCACTACAATTCTCAAAAATACCTAATGAAGGCAAAGAATATCAACTATTACTGCGTAAAGAAGCGACACTCACCTCCCCCCGCCAGTTTAACGTCACCCGCAGATACTGAGTACGATTAAGAGTACGCGTTCCAAGGTTGCCGTATACGCATGCATGCATGCGCCTGTTTATTGGTTCAATTTTGCGATGTTTGGTTGAGTTTTATGTAATTCTGTCTTAATTGATAACTTTTCATAATAATTCAATATTACGGTCCGTTATTGCGCTGTGTACGAGTGCTCAGAAAGGAAATGTAAAATGACTAAGGATAGGAGATTGTTTTGTCTCCCTCTTTTTGTTTGTTGTAAATAATTTTGTTTTGTATCACCAACTTATTTGGTTAGGACCTATAGCTTTATATCTATAAACATATCATTGAGCAGTTTTAAATTTCAAACTGTTCTTAAAAGCCATTGTTTTGTTTGAACGTGATGTGGTTGGAAAATGTATCCTTGTAGTGTCAGCCATAAACTTATTATATTGTTTATTAAGAAATCTCTCACATGAAGTAAATTTAATCAAGTCAAAAGTGTAACGAAGACAATATTTCAGTGTATCATATTTATAAATAAACAAAATTTATTTTTATTTAAGATTTTATTTAGTTTTTAGTATCCACACTAAGAACATTTTTTTCCAAATCCTATCTTAATATTATTACCATCAAAGTACTGTCATAAAATGAAATGTTTATTTATATAATAACATTTTTACTATTAGGTAATATAAAGAGGTGCGCGCCAGTACAGAGTTCTGCGCCAGCGTGCCATCAAGGCAGTCATTCGGTCGATGCTATTAGTCAGAAAGAGAAACAGCTATTTTGCTGACGTACAGCGTCAACTCGCTCGGCACGAGACCGATATGTAGTAATAGTAAATATTCTTTATCTGCACGCTGCGGACAGCCCTACATTAATTTACGTGCACACAAACGGATACGGATAGGCGAGTACGTATGTGAAGTGAAGTGAAAATAATTAAATCTGTTCGCTCGTAGGGAGTGTCGGGGGTGTGATTATGAAGATTTTTTCAGTCACTAAATTGAGGATACATGTATTTGTCAACATCTCATTTCTTATTTTTGTAATAATATTTGAAAAAATATTTAACATACATTATTCTGTATTTATCCATTTTTATTTTTTGATTTGGGAATTTATTATGCAGGTAATTCATTTTTAAATATTAAAATATTTTCATTTCAAAATTTTCTTAATTATATTTACATTTCAACGTTTCATTATCATAATCAGAAACTTCATCTAAAAGAAATAATATTAATTTTTAATTTAATTATTAATGTCGGTTACATTAATAATTAAATTAAAAATTAATATTGTTTAATTTGGTCTTTTAAAAAAATTTTACCCTTTCCATGAAATAATGCTCATATCCTCCACTATTCAATTGTGAATGAAGTGTTAGATACCTCGTACCGCTTTGATGATACTGTATAGGGTTCGGTGGGCGTATACTGCAGGGTCATTAACATTTGGCATAACAAATAGTGTATCCCGATAGATAGCTAATTTAATGACAATTTAAATATTAATAAAGTAAAGGTCAGAATTGTTGTTATGACTCTATAGCGCTGAAAATAATTTCCGATATTTATGGAACATTTAAAAAACTATTTACTGAATATACTGAACATTATTAAATGAGAATTTACATCGAATATGAATATTTTAGAGAGAAAAAATTCTTTCAAACCTACATATGTAAGTACTGTACGTAGGTTAATATACACATGAAATTCGTCCTGCCTGTATTTAACAAAAATGAACTCATCATACATAATTACCTTACGTGAACAAAGTCGTCTATGCAGTTTAAGACCCAAAACAGTTATCACAAACTACATGACGTAACTCTGGACCAAATTCACTTCCAATTTAAAGCAGCTTTGTGTTTCCACACAGGCAACGAATAAAGAAAACATAAATTTAATATGTCGACCACAGCATAGATCGTGGTCAAGAGAAGCTCGCCCTCGACATTTGACTTGCCATTTTGAACACACAGTTTTTAATTTTCCGCCTTAGTCAGAGTCTAGTTAAATAATCTGTGCAAGTTCATTTTTTGAACTTCTTTGAGATGCTAAAGTTATTGGATTCTTTGCAGGTTTATTTTATATTTTTCAATAGTATGCCGGCACATCTAAGCGTAGCGTTAGGGTATATTTGCTCTTTTTATCGTCTCCAATTTACCTGTCTTATATTGACACAGATTGTATTCATACTTAAACTTTAATTTCCTTTTAAATATACCTCATAGATCGACGATTGTTTAAACAGAATCACAAGCTTTTGTAAGAGATAAACAAACCATACATTCATTGGCCACAATTAATATATACTTAGAAATACATATTTAGATGCTAATGTTACAATTTTACTATTCAAATGAATACTACTGAAATTTAATAGCTAATCCATCGAAATATCATTAAATTTATATTATAAATCTATTAACAAGTTTGTTCTATGCATATTATAATTCTAAAGCTATTCTTAGTAGTGACGAAAAAAATATTTTAAGATTTAATAATCGTAAAAATAACACTTTAATAAATTATAATATAATAGAAAAGTAAAAAGTTGGTTATACAATTGAAAGCAGTGGAAAATCATTTTAACAGTTGTGTTTATTTTATGTTTGCATCAATATATAAAATATATGCGCAATATCGTAATTTAAAAAAAATTATAAGCTTTACGAAATTAAGGTCAGAAAACGAAACTGTTAGACTTGTGGGTACAAAGAACTAGCAAATCTAGTCCAATTACATTGTCTATTTTATATATATATATATATATATATATATATATATATATATATATATATATATATATTTAGGCAGAATGTGACAACCGTTAAAATTTTTCAGTAAAAATGTATGTTGTATAAAAAAGTTTTGATAACAATGATTGACTACAACACACTAAGTGAATCATATATTTTTTTATACAAAGTGTTTATTATTTTGTCTGTACCCTTTTAATGCCTATCTAATGTTCTTAATTCAATATGTTATTTTATAAGTATAATTATTCAATTCCAACGAACACATACCTACATTTTCAAGGCTTACCTTAATGTAAATATATTTATTATACAGCAATTAACTTATAAACTTATTCAGCATGTGTTGATAATATACATACCGTGGCGAATAGCAGTCAGAGCGCCATTAACGTTCCCAGACAAATGGATACATAAACCCTAAGCCTATTCCATAAAATATATGTTTAAAAAGCGGTGCAGGTTCTGCGGTACAACAGACGGGCGAGCGCGGCTGGGGTGGAAAAATCAATATCCCCCACCTGTAGCGCGCCCTCCCCAAAACATGTGCTGAATGCCAAGAGCCATCTACGCCTAATGTATATGTTTATGTAAAGTGTTTGCAATTTAAGTGTTTTTTTGTAGGACTATATTTTGGTAAAGGATTATCATTATTGGTATATATTATAATATTTTCTGATTGTGAAGGTTGCTTGCTTTTATAGTTTTGCCCCTGAAAAAAATCATGTTTTTAACGACAGTATTTCTGACTATATTTTTTCGAGAACTATATACTGATAAACTATCTAAAACATTCACAAACCTGTTACTTCTTTAAGCTAATTTATTTAAATTATATTATATTAAATAATATAATACTCAAACCAATAACTTTAATGAGGGCTATCCCTTTTCACGTACCTACAAGTACGTACGTTTTACACATTTCTTTGACCGTGCCTGATAGAAATTTCAGAAATGATTGTAAATATGTTTGCGCTAAAAATTATGAGGTTTATATTATTCAAATAAAATTTTGTTCACTTTGTATTTTAATAATGTTTAATTTTCATTTACTTTATTTGTTTATAAATGTAATAATTTATTTTTTACATCTATTGTTTGCCAAATTGGATCACCAATGAATTGCTATTTGGATAATTGTACCTTTCCTGACTACAAGGGCATGTACATATTTCAGGCAATAGCACTTATTTCAGTTTTTTTTCGAATAAAAAACTTTCTATGCTTCTGTTTCAACGTGATATTTGTAATTATCTTATTAAGAACGTCATCATCATTTTCGAGCTTTTATTCAGTTACTAACTTCCACAGCAATATACAATTAATCATTTTTAAGGCAAAAAGTAATAACAGACATTAAACATAAATGAGATATCAGTAGAATATCTACTCAATATTTTATGATATTCCATAAATTTACTCCATTCCATTACAAAATGAAATGTCCATAAACAAAGAAAATTGGGAGTTCAGATGTAAATATCTTTATATCTACTCAAAATTTTATGATATTCCATAAATTTACACCATTCCATTACAAAATGAAATGTCCATAAACAAAGAAAATTGGGAGTTCAGATGTAAATATCTTTGTATCTACTCAAAATTTTATGATATTCCAAAAAATTACTCCATTCAATTCCAAAATGAAATGTCTATAAACAAAGAAAATTGAGAGTTCAGATGTTGTAAATATCTTTCTTTTATCCACTTGATAATATAATATGGATTAATTTAGTATTTCTGCATTCATACATAATCTGATAAACCTTGCGGGTGTGTAAAGAAAAATCTTTTCTCAATTTCAATTAATGGATTCATCCATTAATAAGAATAAATTCTGCAATACACTTTGATAACAAACTCACATTCATAAATTCCACAATTCAATCTACGCCAATAAAAAACCACAAGATTCAATTTCTAATAAAATAAAACAGACAAAACCTCCAAACGCACTATTCGTCACTCATAAACCTCGCCATCGCCTGAATATTTATATTACCATAGGCACGTGTAGGACAGAATAAACTTCTGCCTACTCCGTTCATCCCTCAACTCCCATAGTACGCCAATGTTGGTTAAAACGTTTCGCAGTTAACAGTTACATTTTGTTCGCGTTTGGTCCAATGCAATCTGTCTCCCTCAGTTTTTTGTTTATCTGTATCCTAAACCGGACATAAAATCGGTTCAGTGATAAATTATTGCAAAATAAACATTTGTATCTCAATATTTGATGCGTGTCAACAGTAAATGCGTACCTTGAGTTTGTAGCTGCAAACATTATAGACGGAATCAAAATTCAGGGACTTGACGGATATTGTATTATCAAATTCATCAAGGCTTTCGTTTGTATGTTATGAAATATTAAAGGCGACAAATTTAAAAAAAAAATTGCCATGCTGTTCTATTATCGTCAGCACAATATGTATGATATAATTTATATAATAGATATAGACTTCTCGCATAATGTATGATAGCAGAAATAAAAGGGACAACCTAACAATGTGAAGTCAAACTGAAATTTTGCGCCTTAAGACTTGAAGATTTATAACCGTTTTTTACTTCAAGTGAACAAATAAATCGTTTCAAGTGTTTTTGGCTCTTATCTGTGATATAAGGAAATAATAAATTTCTTGTAGCATATTTTACAAGAATTTATTGAAAATACGGTAAAATAATCAAAGGAAATCTTTTTATTCTTATAATTTATTAAAAAAATTAGTCGTAAAATCACAATTCCATCTTATAAAAATAGAATAAACTTGTATTAGAACTTTTAAGTATATCGTTGCAGAATAGAAGTGATAATGATTTCAACCTGAAATAAAAAAGGATTTACAATTTCATATAGTTTCACTTCTGGAATATAATTACTAATAAAGGAGTTTTTAAATGAAAAAGTTTTGAAATGCTTTACGAGTAAAATATAACTGTATGAACATGGTAAAAAATATATTTAAAATATAACGAACTATAAAATCTTCAAATATTTTCTCAAAAATTTGACATACAATATATTTTTTATGAACATACATGCGTATTTATCCTAGAAAAAAAGGAACGAAGTTCGATTTTGACACTTAATATAAACTACGTTTTTTAAAATAATCTCCATGTGAAAATAATTGGCAAAATTCATCTGATACTATTTGCCTTTCCCAACACTGACGTGGCCCGTAACTATCATTCACCTAGTAGCTGTATCACGGACATACATCTAATTATATATATTTTTTAAATGGTTCCCATCATCAAGTTTGTATCAACATTTGGAAGTCTATCACGATACTAATATTTTAGGCTGCGAGATTGTTCTTGTAGCAATAGATTTGATATCAACATAGCTTTCAAAATTGATATTAATGTTTTGTAAGTTAATGAATAAATTACAAGCTCCTTGATGAATAAATTAAAAGCTCCTTGATGACTTCCATGAGACGCTGTTCTACAATACGCACAGCGTCTCATCTTTAGATCAACTTTATAGATTTTCGATATAGATCTAAAACAAGAAAACTAGTTAAGTGGAAAAAATACATCTATATTAATATACTAAGTTTCAATAGTGGAGATATTATCTATGATCCGTGGATAGAAGAATGAGGAGGATATATAGTTCATGCTGACGTATTCATGATATTTTCAATTTGAAATTGTGCTATAACAATTTGGACGAAAATTTTGTTAGTGAAATATTCGTAATCATTGACATACATCAACAGGAATTATACACGTTACTGTTATGAAAATAACAATAATTTATAAATGTATTTGGTTGATGATATTTGGTTGTTATCTCTTTTTGAAGCGAACTATGAAAATACAAGAAATAATTTTACCAATAAAAATACCTTAAATTGCTAAGAGAATAACGTGTTTAAAACGTGTGCGGACACTAAAATTACAATACAGATTTTAGAATACAGGTATAGTGCAGCAAATCAAATATGTTCTTTAAGTTCATAAAAAATCTAAATTCAGAAGGGATGTATTAACTACAATTTTAATTAATTAACAGCTTCCAAGTATCACATGACATATTTGTATTTTGACGTTTTAAGGAATAAGGTAGTTGCTATAAATAAGGCCTTTGTTTTAACACCCAAAAATTAATAAGAATTAACCCAACTTCGATAATAAGTCACTTGATATAAATAAGGTCTACCTAAATTGGGTATTTAAAATTTCAATATATTTTTCACGAAATCAAATAGTAAATATTAAAATACAAGTCAGCGTTTTATATCGCGAATGATTTAATGTGAATGAATTTTTTTTGCTTTTCATCAAATTCAGAAAGAATTGGTAAAGATTTTATTTGACCTTATAGGGACAGAGCAACTGTAAACATGCATAGAGTACCAGTGGCGTATGCAGTGCATTTTGTTCAGTGGTTTTATATTGAAATAATTAAATTTAAATAATATTTCTCAAAATAAAATTGCAATAATAAAAACGACTTTCCTTAAATTCTTTAATCTCCCAAATTTCATCATAGGTTGTAATGTTATGGATGACATAAAAACGCATGTGACGGAAATATATGGTCCACTGAGTGGCATTCTTATAAGAGTAAACCCAGTTTTATTACATATCGTAGACTCGCGTCACGTTGTTAGCCAGTAACAAGGTAGCCTTTATCTCAATGCTGCAGGTTTATTCAATATTCCTTTTCATAATTTGATATTCTTATCCCTGCAATCAAAATGCCGTTAAAATGAAATGAACGCCTTTGATGTTGGGGAAGGAGAAGAGTAGCTCAAGGTTGCACTTGTCATTTTTTTTGTTCATTGGTTTTTAATATTTTATAGGGATTTGTATTTTGAAAGGCAAAAAGGAATATGGGCTATCAAATTAAACTCGTCACCACATTGATTATAAAACAACGCGATCAAAATATTGTTACAGTATTTGGAAATTGAAGGGTGAGACTAAATATTAAAGATTTTTATTTCCAAAATCGGGATTAAAAAAAATCTCATTTTAACTGAAAGAAACTTATATTAGTGATGGAATTGTTGATGCGGGAGTATAACTCGTAATCGTACTTGTCAAAATTTGTTCATCTCGCAACAATAAAGATAAAGAATTGTTAAATATGCAAAGAGAACGGAAGTCTAGTAGTTAAATTATTTATAGTGTTGCACTCTGACCCTTTGTTTAAATGGTGACTACCTGCCACCAACCGCATCAATGCCGTGTCATATCGTAAATACGCGGAACAGAGTGGAAAATGTTTCAATGGACTCAAATTTGAAAAGCTTGTAAGGCAAAAGTTGTTCCTCACATCGTGAGAAATATTTTTTGTTGAGACTTTTTGTCTGAAACAAATGGTTCAGCAGTCATAAGAAAGAAACCATTAAATTGTTCGATAGCTAATCACGCTAAAATTTTCAATTCTGATAATTTTGGTTAAATCCGTTCTTAATTCTCAACGTTCTTGATTTTTTTCAGATTTTTCTGAGCGATCCTTTTCATAATGAGGGTGGGGGAAGTAATTTAAAGCTTTCTCCCAGAAAAATATTTAAACAAATTCATAAATCTCTTGTCTTATTCAATTCATGCGTCGTAGTTCCAAGTATTCATATAACACCTTATACGAGCACATCTTTATCACGAAAACTCCCCTCCAAGTTGAATCTCCAGAATCAACGTTGAACTTTATTTTCTTTATGACTATAATTGCAAATGTTTACCTCCAATAGTTTTTGAGAAAATTGCCGTTAACGGAGGGATTGACGAACACCGAAATAATTCCATCAGTGTTCCGTTTTTGTAATTTTCCCATTAAATAATACAAAACGCAACTTAGCGTATTTGCTACTTGTCTTTTTTTCATTGTCTTTAGTTTTTTTCATTTCTTCTGTTTAATTTCGATTTTTATTAATGATTAACATAATATACTGCGATACAAATTTACGATAAGTTGCCAATTACTAAATACACAGTTAATTTGGGATATCTGTTAAATATAAAATAAAATTTCTAGCATTTGATTTCATCATAAAAATATTTGGTTTCTTAAAATTAATATTTTATCATATTAACTCAGGTAACACACAAATATGAAAGGTCAGTGTTACAAAAGCTTCTTGGAAATTGCCCTTGGGATAAAAAATTGGATTGTGCTCATGTTACAAACAAGTATGCTCTTATAAGGTTGAGAATGTTCTTAAATCTTGCAGCCAAAGAAGATTGAGGCTGATGTTAACGTAGTGATTTTATTATACATTTGGTAGTATAATATTAATGGTCTAAATATTTTCTTGCCGAATACTGATCAAAGGAATTCAAACCATATAAAGTAAAATATATGGGGACAAGCCATAAATTTTATATTATTTGGTTTACTTAATATAAGATATATTTCATATGTTGAATAAAATATTTTGCGTTATGTCAACCGAAAACCTATCTAAAGTTATTTTGTCCCCCATTATAATATTTACATTATTTTTCAAGATGTAAACAGTAAGGGTACTTTTTATGATACTAGTTGGCCCGTGCGAATAATTTGCAAGTCACTGAATGGTAATATAAAGAGAAAATAAGTAAATGAAACTGATGTATTCAATAATTCAATAGTGAAATTTTCTTTTATATAATTCACTGAATATTTATACAAATATTCCTTAAATAATTTTGAAATACAGTAAATTTGATTGATTATTTTCCAAATTTGTTTGGACAGTGTGATGACTACCTAAGATTTCTGTGTTGGACTTTTAATGTCACATTAGTTACTTTACTGTGTAGGCCATTACACAGTGGAGCCACTATGACACATTAAAAGTATTGCGGTACAATTAAGTTTTACTTTTATTTACGAATTTTAATATACACAACTGATACATATGGCGGACTTGTTTCTATGAGAGCATCCTCCTAGAATCAACCAAAATAGTAGTAAAAGGGTAATTAATATTCTGGTTGACTGTTATAAATTTTATAATTAACTAAAAGTAAAAATTCAATAAAAATATACTTATGTACTTACATATACATAATATGCATTTATATATAGACATACGGCCACATATACATTTGTGCACATACTCGCATATATAAATCTTCGCACGCACGCAATATTGGAAGAGGATTAAAATTTCACAAATGATTATAATGGCGTGTCTTTATCTGATACTCTTACGATTTCTTCTTATAATTTTACATATTTTCTTATTACTGGAAAATTCGGAAATTTTGTTGACACTCATGCAAAAGTACAATGAGTTTTTCATAAATCTATCGAGTTACCATTTAGAATATACAAGTGGCATCATACCAGTAAATGATGTTTTATTCGAAGGTCGCTCCCCATAAACCACGATAAATAATTCAAATACACATTTTAAATTTATTATTTAATTTTTTTTTTAACAATTATATATTTTTTGGACTATTGTTTTAAA
This sequence comes from Druceiella hillmani, assembly GCA_039881145.1. Classification (NCBI taxonomy): domain Eukaryota; kingdom Metazoa; phylum Arthropoda; class Insecta; order Lepidoptera; family Hepialidae; genus Druceiella; species Druceiella hillmani. The sequence continues at coordinate 61,528 of JAYKKI010000068.1, forward strand.
TCAAAACTGAACAAATCGACAAAGTTCTTTCTGCGTGATAATATTCCGCAGAAAGAAATTCCCCAGATGGAAAGAATTTCTCGGTTAAAATTGTTGGGGTTGATGGGAATTTTTTAACATTATCTTTATTCACCATACATGGAGCCGTCCAAATTTCATGTACTTAGGCTATTAAGTCATTCTTTGTGTGAAAAATGAGTTTAATTAAAAAATAAAGTTAACTTTTTTTGTTTGAAACGCTCGTAATTTATTAGCCAAATCTGTATTTTGGAATCGGCAAAAGTTTGTATGTCTAACAGGTTGTTGTTTGCATTCATTTTCTTAAAATTCGTTTAAATACGAGTGACAGGATATGATAACTTTCATAGAACAACTTTTCTTGTTGAACCTAATGTTTTTTTTTCCTTTCTATATACTAAATAATAAATAATTAAATTATCTCAAAGTAGTTACGATTATTTGTTTCCGTGACTACCCTATATTCCAAATGACATCAACAGTTTACAAAATCTCTAAACAGTTGGACTAGTATCATATTATAAGAACAAGGACAATCACTGTATCCACCTAGCCGTAAAAGCGCGTAGCAGCATAAAAGCTTGTCGTAACAAGCCAAGCAGAATTTCAACTAGTCGGAAGGAAGTGTCTCTTCGTTTTCCTGCTTCCGCCAACGAGAACCTTTTTCAATCCGCATCTCGTGTCCGTTTGGATATCTGCTTGTCAGACCAGATCTGTTCTTTTATTCCGTCGGATAGCGCCCCGATAACATACATTCGACAGACGTTTGTAAGGTGAACTGTAATGCGTCATTGTTTATAGATTAAAAGTTAGCAAACATATGGAGATATATTTCAATGATAAACCACGTCAACTTTATTTGAACCTAAAACAAATTGATCAATGCTACAAGATATTAATGAAGATAGTACGAGGTATGAGAAGAAATCAGAGTAAAGAATAGTTCAATTAAAAGATATCTAAAATGATTGTGGCATTAAAAATTGAACTTATTGATATATAACACTGAAATGCAGTTCGGTTATTGGTATGAAATCATAGGTCCATTGCAGTCAGGATGGTAAGCACTTTTCAAAATTTGCGGCAGTTATAGATGTTAAATCAAACGAATTGTGTATAATTTGCTTTCTAAATAATTTTAAGTGTTGAGTTTTTACTTGTCACAACAAATTATAATTTGCTCGACATCAATGTCTGAACATAAAGGTTGCGCACATACGATAATTAAATTGATATCCAAGTACTGTACTGGTAGACTTTACCCAACTCATGTAAATATTTCTTTACTGTACTGTGAGAGCATTCAAGTTGAGAAGCCGAAGCTCGCGTTGAAAGTGTGCGAATTTCTTCAATTAGCGATTATAATTTGTCAATATCAGAATCAAATGCCAAGATTTTTCGGTCAGATCTGATAACGAATAATAGTCACTCCAAAATGATTGAAGCTCCGTCTCTCAGCAGCTTCAGATATACCAGCGGGATCTACACTGCCTGTGACTTTTGTTGCAGAATGACATGATTGGCACTTACAAAGCAAGCAGTGGAATATATTGGTTTTAACATCGTCAACATTTTCTCGATATTGACTGGTCAGTGGCACAACTATAAATGACGTTAAAAAACGCGGCATGCTCTTTATATATGCTCGACTGCAAAATTTTCCCGACGTATTTAAAAATTCAAAATTTTTTTTTAAAACTACTCATAACTTATTAAACAACCTGATAGTTTAATGTCTAAACTTCTGACTCGATTTTTCGCAAATTAAAATTGGTCCAGTAAATTTTTTTAAACTCTTGCTAAAGTGAATCAAATTGAAATATATTTATGGATGAAATAATAGCCACATTCAACCATTCGCATGAAATATACATGAACTAATAAAATGACTGTATTGTTTTTGTTATGCAATAAAAACATAGGAGTAAAAAAAGGGAAACAATCTCGGCGACCCTAATAACATAAATAAGCAATTTCCAACACTTACATGTCCTCACAATATGATAACCAAACGATATTTTTGGCAAATATGGGTCTTTTGTATCATATTTTTGATATGATGATCAGTATTTACGTTTCCCCATAAGTCCATTTCAACTATTGTAAAACAATTATGAAACCTTCTTCAATACATTTGACTTCACAATATTAAAAAAAAACTAATAATCGACCGTTGAAAATATTTAATTTTATTCAGAAATTTAACAAAATTAATCAGGTTAAAATTAAATTTCTTGAAAGTAAAACTTTATATGCGACTGTGCCTTTTTCCGCTCATTTTTCATAATGAAATCTGCTCCATTGGAAATTCTGCGTTTTGTGCAAATTATTTATCAAATTTCCTGATTAATCATCACCTTTATTTAGTTATATACGTCGAAACTAAAATAAAACTATCGTGAAATATTTAACACTAAAAATATTAAATAATAAATCTCGAAAGCACTAAATTATATCTATCAAAATTGTGTTTACTGTCCCCAACAAGCTAACTTTAGTTGGCTTTTATTATTTAACATTCCATGTTTATTAGAGAATCATTATTCGACAGAGCATGACTTGGAAAGTAGTTGATCTTCAATAATTATATTTGAAGATTTATAATCACAATTAAAATTTGGCCTTCGCAACTTCCTTCAGTAATTGCCAATTAGTTTTTACAGCACGTACGACAATTAAGTTGATCCTTGAATCAAAACGAATTTCTCTGTGTAATTTTATTATTTTTTTTCAAGTAATAAGAAAATTCAAAATCTTTTAAAACATTGCTTTCCCGTCAGTATGAACAAATTTAAACAAAAAGCTAAAAATTTGTTGCTCAATGCTATTCTAAAATCCTTTACCCGTTTGCCCTTACCTATTTTACGAAAAATAAAGTTTGGATTCGTTCTTTCTTATTATGTATTTACATTTTTGTCCCACATGTACTAGTTCATCCCATTTTTTTATATTCGATGGCGCTTTACTTGTATACAAGTTTTTCTCTTCAATTGTTGTATATTTAAATTTGAAGTCCTATTCTTTGTAAATAAATTATTTAAATACTTAATTATATTACATGTCGAAGAACATCATAAAAAAATTTAGGAAAAATTCCAAGGCTCCACATGTAGAGTTTCAGAAATTTGGAAGGTAGTTTTATGTAAATACGGAAAAACTTCAAAACGTTTTTGAAAATGTTTTATTCTTTCTTAGTTTCCATTGAAAACCTGTCTATCTTTATAAATATTTATGTCTAAGTTTGTAATAATTCATTATGTATATCTGTATTCGAAATGTATGTTGTTGTTTCGCGATTTTTAAATAACTTTAAAAGCTTTAATACTGACTCAGATATTTGGAAATTTACGAATTACGTTTATTTGTAAATAATATTCATATTATTGAATTAATTTAAGGCAATTTTGATTACTCTTATATATTATTCATATAAAAGTAGGAAACAAAATACAATACAAACATCATTCTTATATGTTGTTGGCGTTTGACTTGGGGGACCCGGGTTCGATTCCCGGCTGCTCGTCGAGCGGGGCTGGACCGGTTTACGGGATGCAAGATATTGCTCTCAAAGCAATAAGTCCGCCATATGTATAAATTAGATACATAAAAATACAATATAATACACAATCAACATGATACTTGGCTTTGTTTAAATACAGTTTAAACAATAAATTAATGTAAAGGTTCTAAATTGAATTTCCGTAATATTATTAATTAATTTTATATAAAAACATACCAACTGATATTGAAATGGTTTCAATCAGAAAAGTTATCATATTAAAATCAACTATCTTAATAAAGCATTAAAATGAGAATTAATTTCATTCACAAAACGTATTTTACAATATTCCATAAACTGTAAATTCGTCGCTTATAAATAGTTAAATTTAATTAAAATAAATACATGTATTTGCCTTTCGGTTAAATGCCAATAATTACTTAATAGGCCTGAAGGGTCACCCTTCAGGTCTAATAACGAATCGAATTTTTCGATTTTTTTTCTTATCTCAAATTAAATGTATATATTTGAGATAAGAATTTATAAATATATACCTTTATAAATATTATTAAATATAGACCTTTATAAATATTATTAAATATAGCACATCCATAACTGTCTCTTAAACAAATCACTTAGATAAGTGAAATTCGCTTTGCAAACTTGTTTAATTGAACGTTGTTTATTATTTGGTAGCATTTCATTAGATGATCCAAATTTTATTTAATTTAATCCAATTTCTTTGTTATAAATATTTCAGTATATTTTAAAATTATTTTTAATAACAAAAAATTATCAATTGTCTCATATTAATAACAAATAATAAAATATTCTGAATATATTACACAAGCGAAACTATTTGCTGGTTTAATTTGCCCAATTAAGGCGCTGAGAACACCAGATTGAGCTTATTTAAAAAAAATTAATTAAAACTACTAAATATATGGCTTTGAAAAAAATATATGTCATTCTTGGTACTATTTCTGTAGTCCTGATTATTTCGAAAACATTGCAGAAATATCTTTTATATTAGAAAAAAATTCAAAAACATCTCGTATAAATTTTAAACCAAATTAACTCCGTTATTTATAACATTTTATGAATCGAATTAAAAACACTAACTGTAACGTTTTATTTAAAATCTCAGTTAATTTTTAATTTCAATAAAGTAAATAGAAATAAAACACATTATACCAATAAAAACAAATAAAACACATTATTATTCTCGAATGCAAGACGCGTTTTGGCGATACCTCTTACTTCTCTTTTACACGCATGCAATCCGACAGTGGCCCAGTGTTAGTAGCACCGATGTCGCTTGTTTTCCCATTCGCTCAAAAAGCAAAAAAAAAAGAAAAGCGATAAATTAAATTAATTTTAATCTTAGGTTTGGATCCATGTTTTAATATCGTAGGAATAAGTTCAGTTTGGCACCAATGCTATTTTGACATTTTTTTGATAGGACGTATTTATATTGAATGTAATATTTCTTTTGAAATACGTCGTGTATTTCAGAATATATATTGCAGTTCGGAATTTTTTATGACGATCGATTTGAAAATTTTCAAACATTTATTTACGCGGCATTATATTTTAACATTTTTTCTATCATGTAATTCAACTTTTTTCAATAATTTTCACTTACTGACATTTGAATATTTTGGGTTTTTCTTTTTTAAATCAATTCCTGTTTGTATTTATAATTTTTTTTCATAATCTTTTTTCTTTACTGTTTTGGGTTAATTTTTTTAATTAACCATTTGTGTTTTATTATAAAATTTTGTAGCATGTTTTAATATGACATTTTTGCTTATTCGATTTTTGGATACTTTGGTTGGTTTTTTCTTGTATATCAATTAATGTTTGTATTTACATATTTTTTACATAATCTTTGCTGCTTACTAAATTTTGAGTGTTTTTGGTTTTTTTTTTTAATTACAAATTCGTATTTGTATTTACAATTTTTCTTTACGTGATGTTTTTTGCTTATTTCATTTTTAAATATTTTATTTTTTTATAATAATTCTTGTTTATATTTATATTTTTTACTTTATTCTTTTTGTTTACAAAATTTTGGATGTTTTATGGTTGTTTTTTTAACTATCAATTCGTGTTTTGTATATATATTTATTAACGTAATCCCTTTTGGTCGCTAAATTTTGAATACCTTGAGTTTGTTTATTTTATAATTATCCATTTGCGTTTTCGTTTACGAACTTTCTCTATGTGACCCATTTTGCTCTTTAAATTTTTGAATATTTTGGTATGTGTTTTTCGTATATCAATTCATGTTAGCATTTATATTTTTTTACGTAAGCCATTTTGCTTACTAAATTTTGGGTGTTAGGGGATTGCCTTTTTTATCCTTTATATCTATAAATTTTTTACGCCACCCTTTTGTTTATTAATTTTTTTATATTTTAATTTGTTTTTTTAAATCAAATCGTGTTTGTGTTTAAAAACTTTTGTTAGTGCAGTTGGTGCACCAGGAAAAAACCTTGGCTATATTTGGTCCCTAGAAATATCATTTTAAGTAATATTATAAACCTAATTAATATGATGATTGCAAAACTGTGTTCATTTGTATTTCTTTCATATCATAATGGAGCAAAGATCAACAGGACTTCTTACACAGAGATAGTTAGCCAGGAAATAACGTACGCTGGTTGCAAACGCGGGGAACCCCATTCTACTTAATACGACAATCCCAACTAATGTTAAAAAATAAAATGTGTATTTGTTTGTCTTACGGATTGACACGATTGTCAGCACAGAGATAATTGGCGGGCCAGAAAATGACATAGGTTTGTTTCCAATCAGGAAAATCTTATTCTAACTAAAACTTTTGATTTGAAATCCGACCTATATTAAATATTGGAAAGTGTGTTTGTTTATACTTCTTTCACATCGCAATGGAGCAAAAGATCAGCGTGGCTTTCTGCACAGTGATAATTGGTGAACTAGGAAATTTCATAGGATATTTTTCAACCCAGGTAAAATCATTTTTACTAAAACAACAATAACAACTATTATAAAAAATTCAAAAATCTCTTTGTTTATTCTTTGTTTACGACGCAATCGAGCAAAATATCGACGTTACTTTTTGCATAGTAATAGTTAATATTTGTCCTGCTTTCATATCGCTATGGAGCAACATATCGACGTAACGTGCTTGACTGCTTTCATATCGCTATGGAGTAACAGATCTTTCTGCACAGAATTAGATGGCGCACAAAAAAATGAAATAGGCTAATTGAAATAGGCCAACCCATGTAAAAATGAAATAGGCCAACCCATGAAAACTTATTCTACGTATGTGTGTTTGCCCTTCTTTCACGTCGCAACGGAGCAACAGATTGACGTGACTTATTGCGCAGAGATAGTTGAGGGAACAAGAAATGACGAAGGTAAAATACCAACTTGGGAAATCTCATCCTAACTAATTTGACAATCCCAAGCAGTATTAAAAATTTAAAAGTATAATTGTTTGTTTTTCTCTCATGCTGCAATGGAGCAACATATTGACGTGGCTTTTCGCACAGATATATTTGACAGGCCAGGAAACAATAGAGCTAGACAAGCTTATGGTAAAAAATATGGTAATCTCACAATTCACAAATCAGGAAGTATCTTTGTTTGTCTTTCTTTCACGTCACAATGAAGCAATAGAATAACGTGGCTTTATATACAGAGATAGTTGTAGTCTAGAGATAGAGATAGGGCTAGGAAATAATACAAACTACAGGGTGGCCCAGAGAGAACTTTTGATTTCGCGCGCATTTTTAAACCACATGAGAGAGGGGCGCGGGGGTGGTAGCAGTGCGTAGCGCGGGCTTTGTAATTTTAGTCGCCATGAGTCGTTATACGGGAGAGCAGCGCGCGTTTTGTGTCCGTGCATTTTATGAGAATGTTCAATCTTATGTGACTATTCGGCGGCTTTACCGTGCTAAATTCGAAATGTGGCGCATCAGTGAGTGTCCAAGCACTAATTTAATTAAACAATGGATCGAAAGATTTGAAAGAACAGGATCGACGCAAAAAATGCGGCCTCGTGGTCGCCAAACGACTTCACGGACCGATGAAAACATTCAGCGAGTTCGTCTGTACGCGCGAATTCACGAATGTCGCAGCGCAAACGTTCGTCGACGTTGGGAGTCTGTAGATCGATATTGCAGCGAATTTTGCGGCTTATTTTAAAATTACATCCCTATAAGATACAGCTACTTCAGGAACTAAAGGCAGCAGACTTCGAATCAAGGTTGAGATTTGCAAATGAAATGCGGGATGAGTTCAGCAATTTCAACAACATCCTGTTCTCGGATGAAGCCCATTTTTACCTGAATGGATTTGTAAACAGACAGAACTGTAGGTATTGGGCAGCAGAAAATCCTCGGTTGAAACATCAGCAGCCGCTACAATCATCAAAGATTACAGTTTGGGCCGCCATTGCAAAATGGGGAATCATCGGACCATTTTTTTTGAGAACAATCGTGGCCAAGCGGTGACCGTCAATTCAGAACGCTATACTGCCATGTTGAGAAGTTTTTTGATTCCAAAGCTGCAAGAATCGCGAGGCTATACCAGGAATATTTGGTTCCAGCAAGATGGGGCTACGTGTCACACCTCTAATGAGAGCATCGAGGTGGTAAGAAAAATGATCCCACAAAAATTAATTTCACGAAGGGGTGACATCTCCTGGCCACCAAGAATTATCCTGTGGAATAATGATAGAGTTTCCCTCGAATGGAATTCATTTCGAGGGAAACTCTAACGAAAGTTCAAAAATTTTGAAGCCAGATTGGAAGAATGCTGTATCCGTCAAGGACGTCATTTGGACGACGTAGTTTTTAAAAAGTAAATTTCATTTAATTATCTTTGAATTATAATAAACACATTCGTACAAAATTACATAGGTTTTTTTTCCTTGAATTTTCAAAAGTGCATTTCTCTCTGGGCCACCCTGAACTTTCCAACCTGGAAAATCTTATACTAACTTATATAAGAAATCCAAAATTTACAAATTAGGAAATATATTCGTTTGTCCTTCTTTTACGTCACGATGGAGTAACAATTTAACGTGTTTTCCTGCACAGAAATAGTTGGTGGACCGGAAAATAAGACGAGCTACTTTCCGACCCGGGAAATCTCATCCTACTTAACATGACATTCCCAAATAACCTTGAAATTGGAAAGTATAATTGTTTGTTCTCCTTTAAAGACGGTTGGTAGGCCAGGATTTGATGTAGGCTACTTTTCAACCTGGGAAATCTCATCGTAACTAATAGGACAGTTCAAATTAATATTATGATATTTACATAAAAAGGAAATAAGGAATATTTTATTTATAATCTTGTCGGTTTTGCATTTATACTGACCACGCTGAAATTCGCTGAATCTGACGGGATATCTAAAAGATATAGTAATTACATTTTACAATTAAATCTAACATACTATAGATTCGTGGACTTATTTATTAAAATAATTATGTCTCTGAGTGTCTTGTCAAACATGAGGTGGATGCCGTTTGCTGCCTTACCCTATTGCTGAGTCTCCAAGAATTCGTTTCACAACAACCATTTTACGACCGAATTCGTTGCCTTTAAATGCATTAATGCGAAGAGGTGATTTAATATTTTAAATAGTCTTTTAGTGTCTTCCTTTTTTGTTTTTAATTAATTCCCAATTTTCTTTATTTAAATATTTTTCGAATAGGTTTAGATTATTGTTAGTCAATGTTATATTTTTGGTAATAGTTTAGCGATATTAATTTACATACATTTAATTAGTATCTAATTTTGAAGTTTATATCTTTGCTAACAGCTTACCTGAAGATGTTGTAATACAACGAACCTAGGTCGTTCTTTACCATGACCTAGGTCGTGGCAAAGAACTTAAAGAAAGTAAGAAATAATTAAAGAAAGAACTTAAGAAATATTACTATATCACATAGTTTCCTGTAATTGTGAATATTTAATTTCTACAAAATTAACACCAAATGTATTCAATATTTGAAGTTTATAATACAATAATAATTTAAAATTCATAATATCGTTTTTATTTCTTTGTTGTTAGTAAATCTAATATATAAACTATATTTAAATTTAAAGAAATATAACATGAGTAAAGAAAAGTAAGAAAGGAAGACTGCAAAGTATTTTTCGAATAAGTACTCAGGGACGAAGTATGAAACCTGGAACGATAATAACAATGTGAAGTATTGTGTGAGGTGTGACATATTTCCTATTACCATTAAAATACGGAATTGAATCGTATGATATCTCTTTCTTACTTAGGTAATCTAATTTACCAAGGAAAATAAGGCACCGAACTAAACAATAATTTAGTTATATTAATTACATTAGTTAATCAAATGGTTATTATTTTTTGAGTTTAATCACATTGTGTCATAATTATACACTTAAATATAAAAACGATAACAAATTTTCAAATATTAAAAGAAAATATGAAAAAAAAAAAATTTGATTGCATCAAAATTTCATGTTATACGTTTTGTCAGCAGTTGAGTACCTTTCTGAATCGATTTGCGAAATTAATCATAACCTACTATTATAGCTCATTAACATGTTATTTTACGGATTATTCTTTCTATTAAAAAAAGCAGAAATTTAATTTGGTCAAAGTGCATTTATTCATATAAGCCATAGGACACGCAACATTGTATGAATATACGATGTGATATATAATATTGCATTAAGAGGTAAAATGCGGAATACCAAATTTAAATAAACAAATCCAGCTTTGAATGTTCAGGTAATCCTTACTTTTTTATCAGATATTAGCGATAAAGTTGCTAGGCAATACATCAAGTGACGTATACCCCAGCAACCTTACTTAGAAAAAAATAATCATTACCTTTTTTATCAGAGAGCAATGGTAAATTTGGTAGGCAACACATCCGTTGTTGTGTTGCCTAGAAACTTTGCCCCTGCTCCCTGATAAAAAAGATAATGATTACTTTTTCTATTTATACATCTAGCACATTAGTTTGCCAGTACTAGAGACGGAGTCCACTTCTATAAGTCCGGGGTACTTATGAGTCACATTAACTAAATCTGTGTTGATTGTATTAAAAACGCCTGTTAAAACTATGCAATCTAAAACAATTATAATTTTATGACACTCAGCAGCAACGTCGTGTAATAACAACGCTGTAAAAATCGGTTGTAAAATTAAAAATAATTATGAAATTTACATAAATAACTTCAACCTCTTTGATTTTTTTTCATGACTAATCAACAGAAGTGATAAAAATGCCAGAAATTAGATTTTAAATTAAATGAACTGAATATAAATATTTGCATTAGTAACAAGTGATACAATTGTTCAATCTATACAATAAATGTAAATAAATTATTGCATTTTTTGCCGAGTGCTAAATAAATACAGTATCAGTAAAAAAAACTTTACTTGTATTGTAATTTTCAAAACAATAGAAAAGTACATAATTTTAGTAAGAGGTTATTTGCATCTCGGCTTTTCATACTGAAAATCTGTCTTCCGGAATGTATGTCTTGAAGAAAAAATGTAGAAATAATTCACCAATACTTTGCTAAATGCTTAAATTACGACGAAAATATATCTTAAAAACAATAAAGCAAATAATAACTTTATAAAATCTATAAAGTTTCTGATATTCCGATCGTTTTATATCATTTTAAAACTTACCGTGAACTGCAAAGTTTGTTTCTATAATAACAATATCTTAGAGCCATTTAATTTGTTAAGTCAATAAAGTATTTGAAACTTAAGTAAGTAAAAAGATGCACTTAAGTTTGAAATAACAATAAGTTTTTAACATAGGACAATTTGAATTTCGCCAGAAACGTTACTTTAAAATTTCTTCTTCGAAACATCATCTATAATTTTCTAATAAAATTCTATAAGTATTTAGCTGCTTTTACCTCATTGCTTTTTGTGGCAAATATTTTAAAAAGGAACTTCCTATGGATTTTAATTTAAATTTTTTTAAAGAGGTTCTTACAACGGTTTTTATTTTTAGTTCGTGTTCTGTTTTTCTTTCTTTTTATCGGTAGTTGTTCGTATTTCATATTAACATTATTTAACATTTTGAGATAATTTTTAACACGTTCATCATAATTGTAAATCTTTCCAATGGCATGCTGTGTACTCTATAATATTTGATCCGATTCTAGATCGACTCGGAATGGACCCAATACTTCCGTACACAGAAAAGTTAACGCGTATTTATTTCAGATAGCGTGAAATAAATACGCGTTAACTCGTAACTAGTAACTCACATTAACTTCATATACATTCAAACCCCTAATACACATAAAAACTATCATATTATAAAAAGATGAGCCAGATGTTTAATTAAAGACAAAATCCATTTAATAAGATCAATAAAGTAGTTTTAGGTATTTCTAACTAAACTATGTAATATACATTTTTCGATAATTTTTAAAACAAAATCCGTTTTTCAATGTATGTATGACGTCGCAATTAACAAGATTACATAGAAAAATAACCTATATGGAGTGACATAAAACAGCCTTATTAACGAGTTAAAAAACCACTTTTGGTGACTTTTATAGGACTTTTCCTAATCTATATTTTGTATTGCTAATATGGAAGTGGCATAATTAAGATCAATTTACGCCAGTGAAACCGGGGGCGCAGTAATTTATGCATGTTTCTCTTCAAATGTCTAAAATAATTAAATTGTTGTTATATCTCAAGTCCAGAGCGTTAAAAAGTGTCAGTAGTGCGATTTCCATTGTACAGATGAGACGTGCTTTTTTCATTGTACAGATCTATATTATTTCATTATTTTTTCGTAATTTCACGTAAGTGTAGTATTGGCGTATACGGGCTTAATTTGATTAGCCTTTTAATAAACTTCAAATAAATTTCATTTTAAGTTTCTGAAACCAAACTTTTTATATCTATTTCACATTTACGTTTATTGTTCTGCTTCTACTTTCAGCTGTTATACAGAGTTTGATAGAAATTTGAAAAATATAAAATCTTATGGAAATGCCTGTATAATTTGACGTGTTTTCATTCACCTGAGACTTTGACATAATATAATTAAATATAAAAAAACTCAATTCTCATGATTTTTTAAATTTTTACTAAATTTTATATCTATGTTCTTGGTTTATAAAAGGTATTTAACATTTCATTTATTCGACGATAAATTTATGATGAAGCTATTGGCTATACAAAATTAATTTTAAGGAATTGGTTTTTATTATTTTATGAGATACCAATTTATGCTTCTTGGTATATATAAAAGGAGAAGGTCTTATTGCACATTTAAAAAACAAGTGACTTGCATACAATAACGTGTTTTCATAACCACAAACACAAACCATATACGTTTTATAAGCTATGTTTGTTTACTGCATTATTTGTCGAACAAGAAATCTCTATAATTTCGTTATGTTCATCGGTACATCTATCCGCATATTTATCACAATATTACAGTTTTTACAGTTTTAAATATTATGGTATGTATAAAAGAAGGTCTTGCCCATTTAAAAAACAAGCGAGTTTTCCTAACCCGCGTTTTGAAATCACAAGTAATAATTTTATTTCATCAGAAATACGAAGAAGACTCACTGCTTCTGGCCAATGTTTTTCCAAAACCAAATTCATTAAATTTGAACACTAAAATATTGCCATATATAGTTCTTAATTAGATTTATATTTATATTCATCTGAAACTTGAAGTTAGACTAAAAATATGAAAGAGTTCTGCGAGTTTTCAAAAAATATTTCGAATCTGTAAAGAAATTGATGATTGGTGGTATAGACCTTCATATTTACTGTTTTACCTTTTAAATAAAGAATTGGACACAATAGAACTCATAAAGAATCAATGAAATTAATTGGGCACGGCCATATCATACGATTGAAGGAGCAAAACTGTGAGAAATTTTTTTCTACCAAATCGATTGGCATCAGTTGATAAATCGCCGGATTTTGAAAACACATTGGTGTTTTAAATATAAGGAAATAAAAAACGTATATATCTTGACAAAACCGATATCCACTTGGGTTTGTCGAGCAACTGATGATGCTGGCGATTAATCTTGACCAATTTAAGAGAATTATGAAATTTTAAAATTTCTAAATCCTCTTCAGACGTTACTAGTAATCATTAAATTAGATAAAGATAGGTACATATGACAAAAAACAGAACGAACACATTTAAAGAACGATTTTTATGTAAAACTGATAGCCCAAGTAGATTCATGTCACGTACCAGTATTGCGTGCTGCTGAAAATAAATAATCGTTGTTTATTTTTAATTCTGTATAATCACACTATATTTTGCTTTAAGTGGGGTAGACAATGGATTTAAACTGTCATACCTTCTGATTCTAAAAAATATTAGTTGTTTTTTTACTTCCAAAATTGTGTCCATTTTCGCCCGTTATTATCGGCGATCTAATCATACCTTAGGAAGTCATTCAAATATTTTATAATTCATTTTATATAAATACACAAACAAATAATTTTGTGCCAGTCACCAAAGATATTTTTTGCATACACGTTCACTTTTTAAACCATATACGTTTTATAAGCCATGATTATTTACTGCCTTATTTCTCGAACAAGAAATCTTTATAATTTCGTTACCTTCATCGGTACATCTACCCGTACATTTATCACAGTATTATAGTTTATATAGTTTTAAATACTGCACACATGAAATTTTACTAATAGATATTTGAGATAAAAATCTCAATAAATATGTCGAAAATAAGGAAAAAAGTAATGTACTTTTCCATAAATGAAAAGTTGGGACGAATAATTTTTTGGCGTATCATTATGAATGAGATTGAGAACTCAAATTAAAAATGAAGTTGGAAATATTATAGTTGGTTTCTTATGTTTCCAGCTTTGTCATCAAGACTTTTTTCAAAAACAAAATTAAAAAATATTACCTAAATTTATTAAGTATATATTTCTATTCAGGGAATTAATGATATTAGAGGCACCGAACTCTGAATACGTTAGAAGCTGTCAACAATGCATTATTTGTATACATTCCTTCTAAGGTATAAACAGGCATATAAATTACAAACGGTTCTTTGCTACTTGTATATTTTCATGTACTAAATGCACATCACTAATATATACAACGAAGCTACATCCATTATACATCAAAGACATCAACGCTACTTGCAAAAGTAATATAAGGGAAGTGCCTGCAAGTCACGTGAAATATATTATGACATAAGATCCGAAATGCCAAGTATCACTGACGCTTGATGCGAGCTGTAAATTGCTTTCAGCTCGTATCGTTTTATGAGACACGCGCATCTAACGTTTGAAAAATATACAAAATTTAATAGCGTAATGATACTATGTTCTCGCAAATTTGTTGTGAGGACAGTCGTGATGGATTTAACAATGGAATGAATACTAGGTTTCAGTGTACTTTGAACTTCGTTATTAATCATCAAAAGTATAACAATGAAATATTTGCAGAGTCGACATTCATTTATATTTAAATTGTCACCATATTTTTTTTAATTTTTGCTGTATTTACTATCTGTACTGTATAGCTTTGCAAATTACTTAGCACTTTTTTTCGTTTTTCTGGTATGAAAAGAAATAAAAGTGACTCTTGGAAATGTAGTTTATACGAAATTACATGGACTACTAGCCAATGTATATAATGTTCTTTTCGTGTTTCCGTAGTTCAATGAGAATTCTTTATAATTTTGTTATATTCGGCTGTTGGTCTATTCCTCTGTTGATCACAGCCCCACAGTTCCTGTATTTTCAGACCTATATCCATAACTTTTTGCAAGAGTATGCTTCATATAAAGGTCTCATTTACTGGATATATAATTTATCTCATTTACTATGCAAAACGTTGCAGTTTGTTGATGCACTTTCCCATTCATTTAAATTGAAAGTGAAAGTTCTTTTTTGCAAATTCGATCAATATTGTGGTATAAATTAATATGCATTTTGAAATGAAATGTGGGTTTCATTTATCATTTTTCATGTGTAAAATTGAACTGATTGAGTTTCGTTTACCACTTTTCATGTTCAATTGATTGAGATTCACTTAGAATTTTTCATGTTCAAAAAGACATGTAACGTATACCTCACTCCTATAATTTTTCAACCGAATATAAAACTGTGCGTTCTAAACTTGTTACATAAAAACACCTATAGAAAATCATCTCTATTTAGCCATACACACTCCAAACATTTTTTGTACGTACACATTGTTATTATAGATGTTGAAAATGGTTGATCGCAAAATTATTAATGCCTTTGAAATATCCTGCTGGAGAAATATGTTCAACGTCTCATGCACCTAATTCAGAATAAATTTCCCTATTCGGAAAGAACTTGGAATCAAAACAAGATTGTCTACCATCTGGGTCCAGAATGTTCTGGAATACATCGAATATATTAAGCGGAAACCTGCTGACAGTATTGAGAAAGTAATTATTACCGGAATGGTTGAAGTACGTAAATCGTGGCGACGCTGCCCTATGCACTGTATGGACAAGATTTAAAAAAAACACTTGGTACTCCATTATACAATGCCACAAAATAGGAACCTATAGGTGATTATCATTAAAGAGAAGGTGTTTTTGAGAGGGAGCCTTAATCTTTTGCAATGATGAGTGACTCAAGAAGAAAAAAGTGGGATGACGAAAGTAAACTATTTTAAATTTATTTTATATTTATTTATATATATATATATATATATATATATATATATATATATATATATATATATATATATATATATATATATATATAAGATTGATTATAATGTTATTTTACAGAAAGACGTAGATTACAGTTTCTGAATACCTCCCTATACATTATTTAGTAATGTTTTCTGACACTTAGTTTCCTTCTTCAGATATGCGTCTCAGTCGTGGTGTGTAAATTCTCTTAACTTTTTAATTACCTGTATCAAAAATCTAAAAAAAATCATGTGAACCCTATTCAGTAATTAATTCAATTCAAATCTATTTCGTTTTGTTTCCATTATCAATTCAAAATCTGCAAACAACTAAGTTATTTATCTTATACCTGTGCAACAAATGTATCCATATACTTACGTAGTGATATTGATATTTGTAATAATTTAATAAAAATGCTATGAACCCCTAAATATTAACCTATTACATGTACCTAAGACTGTATGTTACTCTTGTAGTATGATTTCTACTTGTAATTAATATATTTTCTTTCTTATGAGCTCATCTTTTAAAGTTTTCTGTATTTTTTAGTTGAGTAAATTTAAAACAATGCATTTTTTCTCGAAAGTGTTAAATTTCAAGTTTCATATATTTTCTCGAAAGTGTTAAATTTCAAGTTTCATATATTTTCTCCAAAGTGTTAAATTTCAAGTTTCATATATTTTCTCGAAAGTGTTAAATTTCAAGTTTCATATATTTTCTCGAAAGTGTTAAATTTCAAGTTCATTACATAGCAATATAAATACAATTATATTATCATGTCGAATAGCGTATTAAGTTTAAGGGATTAAAATTACAACTTACACACTAAAAGTATACAGATCCTGTTGATAAATATATTGAGTAATTCATAGTTGAAAATAGTAGTGACTCTTTTATATTAAATAAAGGTTTAGTAAAAAAAATTAAATATAATTGTATATTTAAAATCCTTCATCGTCACTATAACCATTCTTGATATTTCCCGCTTAAAGATTATTTTTACTTGGCGTATATTCATTTAATTAATTAACTTGTGTACATCTGTGCTGTCGCATTTCTGTTACAAATTGTAAAAATACAAAAAAAATTGATCGGGCTAGTATAATTTATTTGAATAAATAATTATTGGTAAAGAACTTATTTAATGGTAAGTTATGAAAATGTTTCATTCTGTTTCAAGCCTTTAATAAAATTCAAGCAGTTCTGCAAATTTTTCATTTACCTTCCTATAGCCTTGGTTTATACGGTGTGTAATAATTGTCCCAAAATTAAATAATGTCAGTAATAAACTTGGGCTTATTACATTATAATTGTTAATATATGACGTAAAATTATCCACTAAATAACTGAGAGTATGAAAACAAGTAAGAATGTAATTTAAGTTTGAAGCACATTTGAATAAATTGGTTAAATATATTCCATTACAATTAAATTAGTCGGGTTTTGTGTCATCACCAGCGATTTTTAATACAAATTATTACTTTAAAAGTTATTTCTTTAAGCATATAATGATGTATATTTTCTTTCCCAATTAAAAAAAAATATTAGCACATGTATTTTTTATAATCTCTATCAATTGTTGAATTACTTATTACTTATGTTTTTTTTGTATAGCCGGAAAAGTCTTTTTTTTTAATTCAGAAAGTCATTTTTTGGTTATTTCTTTGTTCGTGCCTAGTCTCTAGAACCATACGTTTAGAAGCGTAATTTGTAAAATTCCTCTTGTGTTAGAAATCCTTTACTTAAAGGAAAATATCATTGAGAGATAGCAGTGGTAAAATGTAATAGAATCGATAGAGTAAGAAATAGTTTTTAAATTTTCAAGTTTTACATTTTGTTTACATACGTCTTTTTCCAATCGATTTTGCTTACATAATTTTTGTAATTAGTATTGGTTAGATTAACTATAAAATTTAGAAATTGTAAGAAGCTTGCCTTATAGGCTTATTAAAACATTTTATTAAGAGTTTTTTTTATAAATACAATCATACTCTCGCGTCCTTGATGTACTTAAAATAATGATATTATTTAAAAAAAATTCTCCACAATTTGTAGTTTGTATGCTTTTGTACTACTAACTGCTCTTCATTAATATGAACTGGCAAATTTTCGAAATGAGATTGAAAACATTTTCAATTAAGGCCAGTGGTTATTATCTCAACAGGAATCGCTATTAAATAATAAAACTTCCATTAAATTTTAATAACAGTTTGTTTACCTTAATTCCTATACTTTATATTTGTTCAACAGTTAATTGCATTTTATGTCCAATAATTAAATTTTACGTAGAATAAATTATGAGTTTAAAAAACTAAAAATAATTGCTTTTAAAAATACTGCACACAAGATAAAAATAATTATAAGCTGTGTTTGACCTCTATTCTATCTGAAAAATATCGAACGGCTTGACGAGAAAATTGAACTTTTAATTATATACATATCTAAACAACAATCCATCCGAAAAGTAAACAAATGCACTTTTATTTACATATTCTCTTAATAACTATTATTTTTTAACCACGCAATGACGCAATAACTAACCATAATTTTTTAACCATTTAACCTGTTTATGTGTAAACAAATTGGTGACATTAATATAAATGGAATTTAAAAAAAATTCCTTCCTCCCTTTTTACATACTTGATTACAAAATTAACAAATTATCAATGTTAGGTTTTTCATTTATATGAATGTATAAAAACTCTTCCTTTACTTAATTTACTTGCTGTTGCATATAAATACACTTGAAATATAATATAAAAAATGAAAATGCATTAAGGTAAAGTAACCATCGACGACGGAAGTCAACATCACTCATTCGATTTAATATTATACGATTGTACTACGAGGACCTTATGAGATATGGCACATAGTATCGTCAGTGTCTTCGTTTACAATACCCACTTGTGTCTTCGTTTACAATAATATTTAAAATACCCACTCCATCAAACTTATCATATATTCTGTTTTAGTTAATTGTAGTATTGAAGACTCGTTAACTAAACCATGAAATACAAAATACACCGCCTATATGTCAGATTCTCTCAGTAGCTGTCAAAGGAAATTCTCTCATGACATATTTGCCTTGTCAAATGCTACCCACGCATCACTAATGCGTGATTGATTACGATATCCGTTGAACGCGAAGCATTTACAATGGGAGAAAGTTATGAAAATCATTACGGAGATATCCAATCAACGGTTTTAAGTTTCATTCAAAGTAAACATTTCCATCGATAATATCAGTTTTGTGTGTTGATAAGGGTCAGGTAGGTAGGTGGCATGAAAAGGGACTAGAAAGGATATTCAAGACTCTCAATAGAAAGTTTGTAGAATAACGTGCACAATAAAGGGAACTAGCATCGTGTACCGGGTTTGTCCGGATTGTATATATATACAAACTCTACAAATGATTAAATCACTTAAACAAAATAACAGGTTTAAAATGTTAAATTCTGCTATTGAATCGAAAATTAAGATACATAAAAACATTTAAAATACATAGCAGTAAGTAAATATTTTGATTTAAGTTATATTTGACACCAATGTAAATAAAATTTAAAAACAAGAGTTTTGTTCTTTATATTCGCTTATTTATAGAAATAGCTCATATTGTTTTTTTATTGCCTACACGCAGAAAAAATGATGTAAAATGTTAAATATTTTCAATAAAATTAGTTTATTTCCGTGAAAAATAATGGAGATGAAACTATGCTTACTTAAATAAAGGGTATTAAGGACCTTTTACCACAGGCAGAAAAAAATTGTAACAAATTTATCTCATTCGAAGTAAATAAATAAAATTACAAAATTTATATTAAATTATCTATTCATGAGATGTTGCAAAGAAATGAAAAGTAATATTAAATTTTAAGGAAATTTTTTTTAAATTCCATGTATATTTCCAAAAATTAGAGTAGCAAATGATTATATCATTGCCTCTCAGGATAAAGGGTCATTTCCAACATAACGGTTTATGTTTAGGTAAAAGTTTATTTCAAATAATTTAGTAAAAAACTCATTAAATATTCCCTCCACTTCCACAAAAATACATCATACCCAAAGCGGAATAAAAGGTACAGTGTTTGTAATATTTGTAGCAAAATCCTTCATTAACCTCAGGGTCTGATTGTCCCGCGTAGGCCGCGGACAAATGACGCACGTGGGCGAAATGGCTTGAACATAATTTCATACTCTCAAGTTTAAAATTACTTTTCCAAATCAGGATATCCTTTCGCGTCACGTGGTTCACGTAAACTTGGCTGTGGTGAATTAATCAAGTGTAAAAGGTCAAAGCTTTTTCATTAAGTGGAAAACTTAACCTGTTTGTCTACGAAGATAAATTGTTTTATGCAATTCTCTGTATCCAATTAATCTCTTACAGTATATTCAATGTGACTTGTCATAGCCAAGCGCTAAAGTACCGTGAGTTTGATTTCAAAGTTAGTAAGAAAATTTAAGAACTACTCTAATTACGTTCCTACCTGGAAAGTTCTCAGCTTACAATTTGAAAACAACAAAGAGTTAAATAAAAAAAATATATAGTTAGCACTTTTGTAAGCTTTTATCCTTTCAGCTTTGGGTATTTTTTGTACTTATTCAAACGTTATTTCTTAATACGCTGTTCATTTCCATACGCCACTTAAAGCCGTTTTGAACCTAATCATTATTTATTTGCATATATTTAGAATTTAATTCAAGAATGATACTGCTATATTTACAGTTAATAAAAAAGTGCACATTTTTTATAGAAATGTGTATAAAAATGATTCAAACATGGCTAAAAACGATAATTACATTTAATAATTTTGGTTATAGTAGATGGGCAGAAATTTTGAAGAAAGTAACTAATCATAACATATATAAATATAGAAAGCTTAATATCCATCCTTTATATTATCAAGTAGTTTCTTTATGTAATTGGAATTGAGATGGAATTTTAATAAAAAAATGTACATAAGCGTTTTTAAGTACTTAACATAATTTTTATATTTGATTTCAACAAGTTTTTAAAATGAAGTAAAACCTATCATTGCTCGTTCATTTCAAATATAAAAATGGTGGAATTTGGTTAAACAATGTTTAAGTGTTCGTTTCATTATTTTGATTACCTATTGTTTACATCAGCTAACATAGACTAGAGAGAACTTGGGCGGTTTTTTATATTTATGTTTTCGATGAAATGCCACGAAATATTGTTGAGAAGAGATAAATCACAGTAATCGTCTTAATTAATATCAAGTAGCCTAAAATAACTGAATCTGACACAATCATTTAACCTGACCGAAGCTAATCCAATTTAACATAATCTAACTCAGCCTATTTCTAACTGTTTCTTTCATGTACATGTAAAACGTGTCAAATTTAAATTTTTAAGTCGATTAGAAGTGTAATTGTAAAAGCAAAATTGATGTAATTTAAAATATTTTTTTAACACTTTATTGCGTATTCAAAGTTTTAACTTTGTTCATCTTAGGTTCGTTTTAGCTTTTGTGTTTGAGGACAAGTGTATGTGGGTAAAAATGCTTTGTGTAAATATACGCACGGCGTATATTAACACGAAGCATATATTACACATTACCAAGGATGTATACTATATATATATGTATACTGTATACATAGTATATACGACGTATACTATATACAGGAAGAATATACTATGCAGCGTATGTTTAAACGAAGCACGTACTACACATTATATACATGTACATTACGTATATTTAATGAAAGTGGAATTATAAAATCCAAATTTGCAAAATTCAAACTGCGTTTTCGATCACCTTATTGCAAATTTATAGTTTCAACTTTGTTATTTATATAGGTCTCGTACTGAAGCAGTAGTGTCTGTGGCTAGAAATACTTAGTTCATACCACACAAAATTCACTAATAACGGGAAACAAAAGATACAAACAACACAAAGGGTTATAGTGAGAAGCTTATTAAAAATAAGACTAACAAAAAAAAAATAAAAAATAAAACCATAAGGCAAGAAACTAAATTAATTAATGCTCTCACACAAGCAGTCAAGCTAAAGTGTCAATGGGCCAGTCACATATAACGCTATGCTGATAACGGATGGACTATTCAAACAATTAGATGGGAGCGACCATCAGGGAAAAGGAAATGAAGCAGGCCAAGTAGACGGTGAACTGATGACATAACTGAAAAAATAGGAAAAGACTCATTGACCCAAGGTAGCGAAAGAAAATCATGGAAGAGGATAGAAGAGGCGTTCACCCAAGGAGGGGTTCATATCTTAGAAAGTGACAACTATCTATACTAACAATTAGACAATAAGCAAAATACTAACAAATACCAACTAACAATTTATGATAGCATTGAATTATAAGGATATGGAATAAATAGTCTATTTTATTATTTCATTTTATAACCATACAAAATGCCCACACAAGCGCGTGAACTGTTCAGAAACTGTTCAGTTACTTGCACCCATAAATAATAGTTTAAAATGATGAATTATATTAGTTTAAAATGTTATCAGTGTATTTCAAAAATTGGTAAGTAATAAACACCTCTCAAAATTCATAGGAACACGGACAGTTAGCTGCCATTTTCATGGCATCCCAGTTTTATTTCAGGGTATTTTGTGTATTATTGTCCTCTGTATTGCCATACTATCTTCGATTTTCCTTTGAAAGAGGGTGTTATTATTGACTACTAGATAGTATGGTAATTTTGAAAACTGTTGAATGTTGTCTTATAATATTCAAAAATAAGTTTTTGGATAATTACAAATCAAATTTAATTTAAATTTCATTCATATGCGTCTATAATTCAAATCTTGTCCAAGTATAATTAAATTAATCAAATAAATGTTTGTAATTCAAATTTAGGATAAGACAAAGGCTTGTAATGAAACATGTATTAAAACGACACATTTAGAGATATTACAGGTTTCTTTCATAACAATTCAATGAAATTCCATTATGCATTACGAACTAGCTCAGCCACTCGATGTATTATGTAGAAACTTGTTATTATTCCTCATTGAGAAACTTTAAAGTTAATCATAATTGAAAATCTTTATTTATAATAACGTATTTCCCACGATTGACATAATTCTGACTATTTACAAGCAGTGTCTTCATGTGAAGAAGATCCTGAGGAATGTCCTGGTGAATATCTACGAGTAAGACGTTTTATGAGCATCGAGTATAAGGACAAATTCCGTGAAAGAATGTTGAGTAATGATATTCTTGTTTTGCAGCTATCGTAAATGGATAGTACATATGGGTGAGTTAAATTTATTGTTTCTAGTGTTTATTCATTTTAAATTATCGGTTCTTCTGAATAAATAAATAATTACTGTGAATGGAGATGTGAATAATTATAGCGGTGGGAAATTATGAACGATTTCCATAATCGAACGATCTCCAACAGAGATATTTCGATAATTGATTATCGAATTAGCTTATGTATGTAAATCATGTTTGGATAATTATACTACTTACTTTAATAATAGTAGTACTTCCTATTTTTTATAGTTCATTCGAAGTTAAATTCAAGTCTGCGGAACGTCTGAATTAGTCTTCCCGCGTGAAGTAGTTCGGCAGAGTCGCTACGGTCTTCACTTGGAGCACCTTATCCTGGTCTGATTTAGCTGGTGAACCTTATACGGTGAACGCCAGTCCCCCTGAGTTCCACGAGTGAAGCAGACGAGCACCATGCGATATCTGACAATCCTCTGACAGGGTATCCAGCGGGAACAAGTTAAGGATACCATCTTGATATGTTAGGTGCAAGAGGTCTTTGGAGGTCCTCTGGGGAAGATTTGGCCAGCTTTTTCGGCCGTACAGATTTTCTTGTTAATGTCAGTAATCGACGTCATCATCACGCCATTGTCGCTATATTACAACCTTTTGACTCCTTCATAATACCATGGTCGCTATATACCTAAAAAGTGCTATTTGAGACTAATCAAATTAGCCCAAACTTGATGGTTCTACTGATGTGGAGTTAAGTCGTTCTGTGGTCATCGGGATATCCTAAATTGTTTTCCGGGATTTCATATTTATTTTCTTGATATGAACTCTGTGTATAAAATATTATTTTAAAAAACGCTGATTTTGTATTATATGATTAAATGCGTATTACAATGTTTTTATTTTTCTCCGATTTTCAGGCGTTCCCGAAACTTTTTTGACCGAAGAGAGAATTAAATTCCATTCAATTACGATATTAAAATTTAATATTTTATGATGGTCAGAATCTACGCCTCCATCTTGTCGCAACATTCTAGGTTAAACATAAAACGAAAAATATTATTACAATACAATGAAATCGATTATTTTAAACAATGTGTGTTTTTAATTCTAAATTACTATCTTATCTATTACTTAGCTATCCAAAAATTTGTGTATTTTTGAAAAAATTTCGACACTCATGTCACCTCTTTCCAAGCCGATATTTCAGTATTTCTTTCTTAGTAGTTACTTATATTATTTGTATAATTCATGCACCAAATTTTTAATTTCATAGACAGCAATTTGACAGATAAGGAAAAGACAAGTAATTTAAAGATTTATATTTTATTAATTGGCTTATGTTAAAAATGGATTTATGTTTTATTAATTAGGTTTGAGGCATGACCTCCAAAAGAGAAAATTGATTTTGAATACGCACTTGCACGTGATTCAAATTGAATATCTCCATAAAACATAAACATTTCTATCAAATCGTTTTTTGATTGAGCCTAAAAAATTATGGATATCAAAATATAAAACATTGAAACGATAGTTTATAGATTAGGTATAATCTATAAACTATCGTATCGTAGTTTCATTGCAATTCACAATGTTAAAAGTTGATGAAAATAAAAGAAGAAAAATTTTTCAATAGCCCGATAATTCCCTACATTTCTATCCTACATATCCCATACTCAATAAATTTAATATCTTAATTTCCTATTAAATAATTATGTTTATATTAAAATTACTACATCGAGTGAACATACATTACATGGTAATTAACCAAATTTATACGTTAACTAAATGAACATCTAAAACGAAGCTGTTACTACTAGTAGATATGTTTGTAGTTTAATAAACTTACTAAGTCTGGCTTTCACTACTAGTTTCTACGAGAAACTTGTAATTTATAATAGGGAGTTTATATCAAGTTCGTGTCTTTAATAATTATGATTTTGTGGGAGATGTGAGAAACCAAGTTTCAGTAAGTAGTCTTCTAATTTGAATCAGTATTTAGATTTTAAAATGTCTGTAGTAGTAACTATCGAAATTTCTTTAAGAAATTGTGTATTTGTTTACCTTAATTTATAAATGATTTTAAGATGTTTTTCCACAGAGGCAAGGAAGCCCTTGTTCAAATATGATTTAACTTAATTTCCTCTGTGTGGAATACGAATATTTCAAAATTTATTTTGAAACAAATTAAGTCGAATAAAATTTTTCCTTTTCGAGATTTCTTTTCCCAGGCGACGTTTTTTTAAAGTTACAAGACTTTTCCTAGACGATATTTTTTCGAAGTTATAAATATTCTTATTGTTTAAGAGGTAAACTACAAAAGCTTCCTTAACAATATTATTCTCACGTATACTTCCTTGGATTTATTATATATAATTTTTTTTACAATTTCTTTATGACGCAGCAATTTGTGCTAATAAACTATAATGTAAATAATACGAAAACTTTCTTCTTATACAAAAAAATGCGAAACATTCCGTTCTAACTGGTGTATTTTTCTGAAACTAAACGATCAATTACCCTGAAACTTGGTAGGAAAGTATTTTCTTCCGCAATCTGGTAGGCGTTAATTTTACGTTAAGTAACGTTATTAACGAAATTTATTATATATTGGTAAACCACATAAATAAATCTAAATTAATCCAATTTTTTTGGAAACACAACATACATAACCGTTACACGTATAAATACGCATATTATACATAGAAATTTATTATCTGCATAACACAGTATACTTAATAAGAAACAGGATATATGTAAGTAAAACATACTTTATTTAGATGTGTCTCCGAGATTTCTTAAAAATGTGTGTGTGTGTGTGTGTTTGTGGGGGGGGGGGGCTGAATTTTCAATAGTTTTTAATCGTGTTTCTGATTAAAACTATCAAGATTTTGTTTTATTTATTTACTTAGGTAGTTTGTGATTAATCAAAAAAACGTGTTCAAGTGTGGTGATAGAATCTACGGGAGACTTATCAGCGTCAGACAAAATAATTTTATTCACACGTGCAGACCGAAAAACAGAGGAGGCAAAAGCTTTAAGAATTATTTTATTACCACAAATCATGAAAATTAGGAAAATTATTTGTTATGGATTATATTTTTACTTTAAACAAATTATTCTTTTAAAATCATTAAATATTATGATCGGTAAACTATTACAAAATAGAAATTGTACATTATTAAGAGCTATTAAATTATAAAGTTGCAATTAGGTAAGAGTTAATATTACGATTAAATTTTTTTTCGTAATTCAAAGAATAGTAGATTCACAGAGACGAGAGTGTGAAAATAAGTATGTGTTTTTATTAAAATTTAAGTGGATAATCTTGCCTTAATTTTACAAATATTTTTTTGGAATCAAAGTGCGGTTTTTTCCTTTTCCACTTAAAAAAGACCCAGGTCCAACTTAGTGATGAAATGTAATTTTTTTTTGCGATTTCTCTTATTGAATGAAATTAATAATTGTTTATCGTTATTCATGCTGTTATATAAACCTTTATTGTTGTATTATATATATATATATATATATATATATATGTATATATATATATGTATATATATATATATATATATATATATATATATATATATTTATAATTATTTTAAATTAACCGTCATTTGTACATATATACACATATATATGCACAAATGATGGTTAAATTTTTCATTATTATAAACACAGCCTTGACAAGGACCAAATGCAAAAATAAAAAAAAGATTAGCAATATAATCATTTTTCTTTCTGTGAAATAATACCCGTATTTTTCACGTTCCATGGTAAATAATGTGTTAAATGTGCTGTATGCTATATCGCTTGGATGATACCGTGCAGCACTTGGTGTGAGTATGAACATCAGAAATGTACTTACTAGTGTGCACTAGAGCAGAGAAAGCAACTCTACACATCTGGAACTTTGAGTAAAATATTCTTAATTACATTAAATATTATTAATCGAAACTTACATTATCCAATATTTTTAGAAAGAACAATTTCTTTCAAAATATACATAAAAATAGTGTACGTATAACATTGTAATGAAATTCATCCAGCCTGTATCTAAAGAAAATAAAATTATTATTACTTTGCATAAACAAAGTCGTCTATGCTTAAGATCAAACACAGTATCTCAAACTACACAACAGAAGCTCTAGACAAAGTTACTTCCAATTTAAAATGGCAATGTATAAAGGGAACATAAATTTAATATGTCAAGGACAACCGTAGCTCGCGATCAAAGGAAGCTCATCCTTGTCACCTGAGTTGCCATTTAAACACACATTTCTTAATTTCCTACTTTGGTCAGAGTCTAGTTATTAAAGTCTGTGTTAGTTCAGTTTATGCTGTAATGTTATTGTACTGTTCGTAAGCTTATTTTAGTATACTGGCACACATGGAGTAGCGTCAGTCTCTCGTAGTTTCTTTATCATTGACAATTTACTTTTCGTATGTTAACACTAATTGTATTAATGTAATTATTAGACTCTAATTTTCAAAATAATTAGACTCTAATTTTCATTGAATTGCACCTAATGGTTAGTTTATTATTTAAAGAAAGTTACACAATTAATCTGTTTTTATACGAACTAAACTATAATTAACATAAAGTAAGATTTCATGGGTATATACTCAAATTTCAGTCACAACTTTATTATAGTTTACTGGTGAAATACAGCACATTTCAAAATACAGCTCATCACAAAAATGTTTGTTAAAAATCTGATAAAATAAAAGCAAATTCAATTTCAAACATTATTTGTTTTATACCTAATTGATAAAATACAACAAAGTAATAGTGCTGCGAGCGACAATATTCATATCGCCGATTAAGTTGCGATCTAACATTATCCTAATGTGATTTTGCCAGGTATTTTGTATCTTCGTATATTTTTCAACACCCTCTCCTGGACTAAAATCGCCCATGAATTTTGCTGACGAATGCTTCGTAGTTCGAATGATACAATGCTTCCGTGAGAACAGCCATCATGTACTGAATTTTCATATAACTCCATGAAGTATTCGTTTGCCAAAAACATTTTGGTATGAAGTGATAACGAATATCAATGTGTTTGCTTCTTGCACAATAATCTTTGGTACCCAAAAGCCTGATGTCACTTTGATTGTCACAATATACGTTAAGTCTGGCCAGAGCTCCTCTTCTAATTGCTTTATCTATGGGACTCCTTGGGTTGATGAAGCTAAAGGCATATATTGAGCCTTTATATTTAAATGTGCTAGAGATTTCTGTTTTACAGCACAAACTTAGGGCAGCGTACTGATAAAAATATATATACTGTGCAGGATCTTCGGTCTTTGGAGTAACATGCCCAATTGGGCATGTTGGCACTATTCGCCTTCGGTATTTTTGCATTGGGATATTTTCGGCCTCAGAAAATATGATCTTATTTCTGAACCCAAGTCATGTCTCAAATAGTTGAAGATTCGAAGACCTTTATTATTTCTTTATAACTTCATCACTCTAAATTTATCGATAATATACGATATATAAAAAAGCACCATGTACCATAAAAGTAAAATCACCACTAATACCCAGACAAATGGATACTTAAGTCCTCATCATAAAATATTCGTTTAAAAAGCGATGCAATTACTGAGGTTATGCGGCCCAGCCAACGGGCGATGTTGACTGGAGCGGGAAAATCGATATCTCCCACCTGTAGCGCGTCCCCCCAAGGCATGGTATGAATGCGACGAGCCATCTACGCCGACTCTATCCGGGAAAATGTGTTCGTACTTTAAGTGGCTTTACGTAGCACTATATTTTAGTAAAGGGTTATCTTCATTGCTATGTGCAAGATAGACAATCTAGAGGTGATATTCGTTGTATGTAAGGGAATTTTTTTTTTTGATGGGTCTTAGATACGCGTTAGGATTCAGTTTTCCTTCCGAAAAAAATGAAGTTCTCTTTAACAATAATGTTTTTTTATATTACTTTGAGAATTATGTAGAGATGTTATATATAAAATATCATTTGTCTACATTAATTTGTTTTCTCGTTAATTTCAGAAGGGAAATATAGTGAATAAAATTTTATTGAATATTGATTGAATAATTGTTATTTAATTGAATAATTGTTAACAATATAAAGAATGCAAGTAGAATCATAATAAATTATAGTATATTAAAGTTAAATCGTAATTAATGAAATTGTAGCAGTATATAAACGGGGCGTGTAATTAAAAGGTGAAATAAATAAGGATTATTCCCTTACGAGCAGAATGGAAATGGAAAAGAAATCATGACAAATGAAAACTGAAATGAAAATCATTAAAACTATATAATGTAAAATAATTTGAGCGTAACACGTTAAATATCATATTGGAACAACTTAATATATGACGAAAGAATCTTTTTAACATATTATTCCGTTGAGTCTTATCTTGCAATCTACAATCGATAATTCAAGACGATTAATTTCTTTATTGTAGCAAAACCCAATACAGCAAATACCATAATTTATTCTGATAATTGCAATATTTTATGAAAAAAATTTCTATTAAAAGTTTTCCCTTTTTTTCGGACTTGCTCATTATCATCTGTATTGGTTAGCGATGCTTCCTTTTCTCAAATGTATGATTTTGTCTTAGTTTCCGCAACTATAGTAATTTTCTTTCATTTCTTCATAATATATATATATATATATATATATATATATATATATATATACTCATATACATATATATATATTTTTTTTCTTTTTTTTTTTAATTATTTTCCCACGAATTTTCTTTATTTAGTTTTCTTCGCATTCAATTTATTATCTCCCTTCCTTTAAAGCACTCAACAATTTTCCTATGTGAGAATTTTGTGAAAACCTTTATCTACCGTTACAGCGTTTTCTTTACCACTTTGGATAGCGTAGTGTCAATATGATTAGCTAAAAAATATTTACAAACAACTATATTTTAAAGTTTAGCATTTAGGAATGCTACCTTAATCCATTCTTTCAATTTTACTATTCACAGTTTTATTTAGTACAGAAGTAGTTTCATTGAATTTCAAAAAATAACACATACATCATAAAAGTTAAATTATTAACGCAAACTTGTTTTATCAAGTTAGGTTTATTTTAAGTAAGAATAGCATTGTAAATAAAAAAAAAACTTAAAAAAATAATTTTTTAAACTTCGTCGCCAAATTTAAGTTTAATTTCATTCAATTTTGATGATCAGACTCAGCCATATACACAATAAGTTAAACTCACAAATGAAATTTTATCAAAAATAAGTTTGTTTATTTAAAATAAATAGTTTTATATTTAATCTAAAACGAAATTATTACTTTGAATTTTTGAAGTTAGCCAAATGTTTCAATAAAAATACATGCATTTTTCTTAAGAGTTTTTTTATAAAAATTAATGTGTTATTAATGTGTAACACGATAAAAATAAAAAGGCGTATTTCTCTTATACCTAAAACACTAACCGCTTGGCTTAACTCCTCCTGTTACACGTTAATGAAGCGCAACTTTCACACTGAAAATAATTAAAATTAATATTCATTCATAATTTGTTTAGAAATTTTATTAATGGTAGAATGCTTATTCCGGTAAGTTTTAATGGGACCGCGCCTTTACAAGTGGTTATAAGTCATCGAATATTGGACCGGGACCGAGGTATTTTCTTTACCTTACGGCATAGTGAATTTAGTTAAGATTGAGAAACTAAATTTTAAAGTTAAACGAATCGCGGTTTTATAATTTTTTAATGTTCCTTTTTACATATTTTTAATAAACCTAAGACAAACTTTTAGTGTTATTAGAAATTTGCTTACCTTGTATTTTTAATAATTGTATTATCGTGGTATATTTAATTTACTTATTTGTAAATACACTTTTTGTTAATAATGTTTATGAAATAGGCTCGCTATTGAATTGCTACTTGGATGGTTATATTTTTTGAGGCTACAATAATGCTGATGTTTTTGTGTGTACTAAGTTTGGTTCTACACGTGTATTAGCTAACAAAATTAATCAATTATTTTTTGCTAAGCATTAATGGAAACATTGTATAAACAACTAATATTCATGAAAAAATATTTCTTAGTGACTTGATACATACCACATTTAATATAAGATACCACGTATAAAATAAGACGCGATCATTAGTCGACTAATTAAATTAACATAACAAATACAAACAATATTAAACAATATAAAAGTAGCACAATACATAATGTAAATATAATATCCACTTTTTTCGAATATCAACCTATTCTATCTTGGAGTTATATACATCAATTTAACCGTAATATTGTCAATTATCTTTTGAAGAGTATTAGTTTTGATTACTAAGCGATTATGCAACGACCTGAAACTTACTTTAACGCTATGTCTTAAAAATGCATCATTTCAAAATGATTAGTATGGCAGTTCAAAGTTTCGAATGGCAGTTCGAAAAGATGCGTCTTTGAAAATCTAAGAGAATTAATAACACAGTTTTATAATGATACTTTTAAAAGTACATCTCACTTCTCAAAACTTTCATAACTTCTCTATGTTTCTATGCAAAGTATCAGATCCTCCCGAATTAAAATGATGCAAACAATTGAAAAATAACTTCAAGTTGACATAATATAGAAGCCATTTAGACTTGGTTTTTCATTTTGTAATCATTTGTTATTAAGGAATCCTTAATGAGACAAGGAACCTTTATTCTTCTATCATATCCGTCGATATGTCCACTGACCACAACTTTAAATTTTTTTATTTATCTTTGGCCAAGGTGTGTAAAGTAAATCTGAGGATTGATTCGTTAATTTGTTTCATTACTAAACACTTTTTATAAAATTTTAAACTGTAGAATGACTTGCGATATATCTCCCTGCCCTCCAATTTTCAAACTTGGGTTTGGAAATTCTGAAAATTCCGTAAAGCGTTTGTTTCGAATTTCCAGTTAAAATAATTTTAGTTAATTTGCATTAACAATTCTAAGATATTTTATTTTAGAATGTTTAGTGATTGATATTAATCATCACAATATAATTAACATTTAATTATTTTCTTTCTTACAATACTGTGTAATTATTAAAAGTCACGGGCAAAAGCTAGTATATACATAATTTTCTCCTTTTCTAAAGTTGGTTATCAACAAAACACAGCATTGATGTGATAGTAATAGCCGCCAGTGGTTAGCTGTTAGCCGTTGAGGAGTTCTGTTCTCCAAATCCGAAGTTCAATACAAAGTTTTGCAAAGTAACAACTACCACTTGGGAATTCCGTTTTCATTTTCCGGAATTCAATATCAGATTTTGCAAAATAATAACTAAAATAACCATTAACCAGTATCAAATTTATTGAATCACCATGAATTTACTACCATTCGTTAAGTAGCTGCATTATTCATCTTTAGAACTCATCATCGAACCCTGACCTGGTCGATGATGCAGTAATTTTGCAAAGTAAAAACTACGAGAAGCAAATATCTTGAATAACGTTTTATTTACAACCATTCGATAAGAAATTCCATTATTAATCTTCAGAATGCAACATCAGACTCTAATATGGTCGATTGTGTAATTATTTTAGAAAGTAATAACTACCACTAATAAATATCTTGAATAAAGTTTAATGTACTGCTATCCGTTAAGAAGTTCCATTGTTCATCTTTTAAACTCATCTTCGGACCCTGACCTGGCCGGCGGTCTAGTTATTTTGCAAAGTAAAAACTATTAGTAGCAAATATTTTTAAGGAGTTCCATTATTCAACTCTATAACTTGTCGTCAGACACTGATGTGGTAAGTGGTGTAGTTATTTAGTAAAGTAATTACTACTTGTAGCAAACATCTCCATTCATAGTTGAATTGCTGCCATCCGTTAAGGAGTTCCTTCGTTCATCTCATCATCGAAATATCATCCTATTTATATGGGGCCACCCCTAAAGGACTTACTTTCAAATAAAAAATAATTATCGATATCGGTCAACTTGGTAAAGAGTTATCGCTGCACATACAGGAAAAAAAAGATTCCGACAAATTGAGAACCTTCTCCTTTTTTTGAAGTCCGTTGAATATACTAAACACTTTTCACGTTTCAGTAGTAATGAAAAACTAATCTTATAACGAAAAATAAACTTTTCCACAAATTTTACTTGTTTATTTTTTATGCGGGTTTATGTCAATGTTTCAACGGTTTAGTTCAATATTGACGACATATTGAAATAACCGTTAAAAAATCAACTCGTTTGGGCCAACTGTTTAGAATAACAAACTGTTCAGATTTGTATAAATACAAACAGTACAACTGTAATATTAAAATTTAATTTTAACAATAATATACCATTTTTAAAGTATATTTATTTTAAATCTGAAAAAGTTTTCTTCAATAATCAACAAATATATAGATATAATAAAATAGCAATAACACCATTCCTATGATCAAAACTTCTAGTACAGACGCAAGAAATTTTAATGAAATTTCGCAATTTTCTACATTAGAGACTGCGTAAATATCTCCAATATTAATCAAATAATCTTGGTATTATTGCTTAAATCTACTAAAACTTTATTAATGGATTTCTGCTCAATTAATTGACGATATCTGTTTCTTTATAAGCAAACCAATATAACAGTATAGTTTCCTAACTCTTCACTAGATGGTGCTATCTATTTTATATTTGATAAATGTTTTTAATTTATTAAAGCATTTTGAAAAAGTGGTTTTATTATAGTTCGTTTTCACGTAATACTTTGCAAGTATTTGGCGTGCACAAACTTAGCAATAAAAATAAATACAAATATATGTTGTTCAAAGAGTCGAATATTCCTGAAATATTGTAAAGATGATTTCGTGAAACAATATCTATCATACGATGCAGAGTATATGAAAATCGAGCGACTAGTATGTAAATTCCACGAACATCATAAAATATACGTTACCAGGAAGTATTAGTTACTCTTTTGTAACAATAATGAAAATGCAATTAATTTTTAGTCATTATTCATTAAACATATTTAACTTACATACATAAAATACGTACATATTTTACTCATATATATATATATATATATATATATATATATATATATATATATATATATATATATATATATATATATATATATAATAATCCATTAAAACTTAAAACAAACATATTTATAAATATATTTCAACATATTTAACTTACATACATAAAATACGTACATATTTTACTCATATTCATTAAACATATTTAACTTTATACGTACATATTTTACTCATATTCATTAAACATATTTTACTCATATTCATATTCATTAAACATATTTTACTCATATTCATATTCATTAAACATATATATACTCATATTCATTAAACATATTTAACTTTATACGTAAATATTTTACTCATATTCATTAAACATATTTTACTCATATTCTTTATACGTACATATTTTACTCATATTCATTAAACATATTTTTAGTCATTATTCATTAAACATATTTAACTTACATACATAAAATACGTACATATTTTACTCATATATACATATATATATATATATATATATATATATATATATATATATATATATATATATATATATATATATATAATCCATTAAAACTTAAAACAAACATATTTATAAATATATTTCAACCATAAAATGAAATAAAAATGGGACGCCGCTTTTATGTTTCATTCGAATCAAAACTGACTGAACAAACTTGCGTTTTATGATTTTTCAAGCACTACCTTGACATATGTCTTTAAATAAATTGTATACATAATTAAACGGTCGTCATTTTATTGGTACACGTGCGTCAGTACACACTGTAGGTAATTAATCGTGATTAATCAAATAACGTAAACACAAAATTATAACTACAAATCACAATTATCTTTCCATATAATTCTATTACAATGAGCGCGTAATAAACGAGTTGTGCCCCTTAAAAGGAGAAAACCCGACTACGGTTACATAAAAGTTTAAAAAGCATATTCGAATAAATTTTGTTACTCTTCATAATTTTCTAATATATTTCAGCATTTTTAAATATTTTTTTCCACATGTTTCATTCATGTCTATCACGACGGATTTAAATAATTTATTCCAATTAAATTTTTTATTATTATTATATTATTACTCTATAATTTAATATGGGACATATATATTTTTGAATCCGTTTTCCAAATCTGTTTTGTTTGTACTTACTGACAATTTAAGATTGGGAAGTAGATTTTTAATCGAACATTACCAAATAGTCCAAAAGTAAATTTTGAAGATGTGTTGCTGGACGAGTTTCTAAACATTTGTTTCTTATTTGCTCATGAAGACTTTTCAATTAATGGCTTTTTGAATTTTTATTTCTTCTAGTTGGGCCAAGTGGCAGCTCTCAGGCATGGATCGTCACCCGGCAAAGGATATCCGGAAGGTCAATAATATCTTAACGCATTTTTCTAAATCGGTTTATTCGTTCTGGTCCAAGAGAATAACCTTTAGATACACCCACATATATACATTCATAAATAGTTCAATAAAAATAATACCATTGTCAATGTCCCGCAGTCAACTGAAAAGAATTATTTTATCAATTTCAATTCAATGCATTAATAAAAATAAGTCCTTCGCTATGTTTTGATAGCAAATTCAATCAATCCACACTTCAATACCACAATTCAATCTAACAAACAAAAGGTCCCGTCTCTCGAATAGCAGAACAAATAAAACAACACCGCGCAGAGCGCTACCCGTTATCCATATGCCTCGCCATCACCTGACTACCTATATTACCACAGGCACGTGTAGGGGATAATAAACACCCTTCCGTCTTTTCCGTTCCTCCCTCAACTCCCACAGCGCGTCTGTTAGTTAAACAGTCCCGCTCTTCGCAAGTTAAACAATCCCCACTCCCCTCTGTTAGGTACCACGTATATTTTGCTCGCATTTGGTCCAATGCAAATTTGTTACGTGCTGTTTTTTTATTTATCTGTATCCATAATCGGGCGTTAAAATTGATTCGTTAAATAAACATGGTGAGGTAAATACTTCGACAAGAATAGTTCATGCGTGCCAAGAGTAAATGGGTATCCGGGAATGTAGCTACAGATTTTATGGACATAAATGAAGTTCAAGACTTAATTTGATGAATATTACCAAATTTATTAGAGCCGTTGATTGGGTGATGTGACATATTGAGAACGACAACTTTCATAAAGATAAGTTACCGAGCACTGTCAATGTAACTAGATACTTGATTTATAGATTGCGTAAGCAATAAAGCGATAATGAGCCATGGTTGTGAAATTTCGGTCTTAAAATTTACAAAGCGTAAGGAGTCGGCCTTAAAATACAGGTAGCCGAAGCACATATGTAGTACAGCCCATATGTATTTTAAGATAGAATTTTTATCATGTAAGGAAAAATTTTAAATAGAAGAAAATAAGTCTTAAAGGAAACACTTTTGTAGCAAAAGGAGCCACTGAAACACAGAAAATGAGCATATTCTTGATGGATTTGCTGTTAACAATCGAGAAGTTTCCATGACCAATTCTCTCCTACATTATCAGACCCCCCTGACCACAATGTAACCAAAAGACTCATTGATATACGTTTATTAAGCCCAAATGGGTTCATGTTTTTACTATTAGCACTAAGAATACACAATATATTATCTTTCACTGTTCTATATTGATACACTGTTGAAGAAGTACATATTAAATCTGAAAAGATTTAAATAAAAACATTCATCTCTACGTTTAATAAACCAAAAAACATTTAATGAATTCATATGTAACTTAATTACGTAGGGTTTAATTTAACTTCAAAGTACATTGATCATCAAATTACTATATCAAAGGAGAGAGGGGTTAGACTAAATAAGTGTAATGAAAAATCATCTGTCTACTCTACGCGAGCCAAATGGCGTGCAGTAGAGATTAACTTTAAATAGGTGTGACGTCCAACTGGAACACTTTAAAAACCAACAAATTTGTAATTTAAATGTTATTTCCCTCTTTACTAGTAATATTTAAAAAAATCTGCACTAGGCAAAATAATGTATTTTCCTTAAGACATTTCCTTACGGTCACTGAATAAACATAATTAAAACACTGGTTTTTTTTAATCAAGTTCAAAAAGAACCCTTGAAATCTGTACTTAATCTCATCGAAACAGAGTGGTGGGATACTGATGTGACCATTGGATGAAATATGTAAACATTTTTGTCGCAATATCAACGAATTATGTACGTAGAATCGACGTAAAAAGATAATATATTAGGTTAGCTAAAAAGTATTGAGCGTTTTATCGATAGTTATTTCGTAAAAACCTTCCTAACGTTATAGAAGCTTCCGTGATTAAATATAAAGGCACGCTACGCTCTCACAGATTCAGTAGTAACTAAGACGCTGTACTGTTAACACGCATAAAATACGGACGACATTAAGACGCAAGTGAGTCACTGTCTACACTACGAGTACCAATCTTAAGACTCTGTTGCCGAAGCTACGCGTAACATATGCCAACGCATAGCTCCTGAAGCAATATCTGACGCTACTTCAGAATGAGGGTTCTAGCGGTTTCTCAGTGACGATTATTTTCCAAGAGATCAACCACGCTTTGGTTGACCATTGTAATTGGATAGCGACAGGTTAAAATTGTTAATTAAAGAAGATAGCCGATTAACGACGTGCTGGATAGCAACTGAGCTCGAGTGGTCCCACGGAACTATAGAAAATCATTTACACCGCTTGATAAAAAGCTTCAAAATCTGTGCGTGGGTACCACATGAACTTAACCTAGACCAGCCGTAGCCTTAGCTCGGTAACCTTATGGTCAAATAGACCCGCATTAAAGTTTTTGAATTTTGGTTTGACACAGATTCCTAATCTGCCATATTCCCCGGACCTTGCACCCACTGATTATTGTTTGTTTAAATTGCTCAGCGAGGTGTTACGCAAAAAAAAATTGTTAATGAAGGCCACGTACAACAGTTACTAGGACAATTTTTTAATTCCAAGCCACCTGAATTTTACGCAGATATTATCCATTCCCTGCCAATGCGATGGAGACATGTAGTACAAGATGATGATGGTTATTATATCGATGAATAATTAATTTTAAATTGAAAATATAACAAAAAATTGTAACGTCAATGACCGGTCATTGCTTATTAGCCAACCTAATATTTTGTTCGGTAATTTTCTGTATTTTAAAACAGCATATCATAACAAATAAATTATATACAGACGGTTGTCATCAATTGATTTAATCTCCCGAGAAATATTATCACGAGGAATGATATAAATGGATGACGTAACGTAGTAGGGAATGGATATAATGGCCTAGTGAGTGGCATTTTTATAAGAATAAATCCTGTTTTATTATTTATCGAATTGCTCCCATTGCGAATACCGCCAGTAACGGGACAGTCTTCACCTCGATGCTGTAGATTTATTCAACGTCCTTTTTTAAATTCCTCAGAATTCTTTGATATTTTTATCCCAGCGATTACAACATCAAGCTATCTACCGTTAAAGTGAGGTGAACGCTCTTGATGCCATGAAAGGAGGCGAGTAGATCAAGGTTACAATCGTCTATTTCTTGTCTATTGGTTTTTAATATTTTATAGAGACTTGCATTTTGGAAGATAATTATTTAGTTTCATTATTATAATTTTCGTTAAAACTTTATTAGTTGGCCGTATATTTGAATGAACTTATCACCTTTGAACTATTTACGAAAACACATTTATCAGGATATATATTCTAATGTAATAAAAAAGTCAAAAAAATAACGAAAACACAAAAAAATGTAGGAAAAGAAATAGTAAAAGTATTAAAAAAATCGAATGGAAAACACAACTGAAAATATAAAAGATTAAAAAATCCTTGCATGAAAAATAAATAACTGAAAACAGAAAAACCAATCTTTGTAATTAAGTTTGAACGATGTAGAATATACCGCCTAAAGTTTTCTTGTTCGATGCCAAATCATAAAATATAATATATTATAAATATAAATTAAATATTATAAATTATTATAGGCAAGGGTAAAAATAAAGTACAAAACATTGTTGTTGTAAACATTTAAATAGAATACCAAAAAACATATATTGTTGTAAACATTTATAGAGACCGCCACAAAACATATTTCGGTTATTGATTACGTATATGTTTGTAATAAAAAAAGCATTTTTGGACTATTCAATATGATGTCCAAAAACCACCATTTTTATTTTTTTAAATTTCACTATACCCAGTGTCACCCACTCACACCACCAAGACGAATCTGACGGCACTTCATATGCTAAAATCCATGATTAAAAAGTAAAATCCATGGTTCTTTAGGCTATAGCTTGTGTAAGCTAAGAAAAGGACATACATATACACATCGATGCATACATATACTCGAAAAACATAATCATTCTGAGGCAGTGGGGTAAAACTAGGCTGTTATCATAACTCAGTTGTGTAAAAATTTATTTATAACCTGATTTGATGTTGCGTATTTTTTTGCAATTATTAGAATAGTATATAAAAAAAAGATTACAAGTTAGAATATTAAAAATCATGAGGTCAATAACTGTAAATTTCACGCGACGAAAATTGTTATACGTACATCCATCAACGATCTGTGCCCTCACGTGTATATCCTTCTCCGAAAGCGTGGCTTGCGATGAAGCTTAAATATGAAATTAAACTTTTACATCTATTCACCACAATTGTTCATTGATTGGACCAATAATACTCATTTTAAATACATGAATTTGGAAGGGTTATCTTACGAAATAATACGGAAATTGGACAATTTTTTTAAAGTTACAACGAATGAAAAAGAAAAAAAAAAGAATATATATATATATAAATATATGTATATATATATATATATATATATATATGTATATATATGTATGTGTATATATATATATATATATATATATATATATATATATATATATATATATATATATATATTATAATTTCCTCTATTTCATAAAATTTAAAATGACATTACGATGTTTCTCATTAAATATTAGTTACTTTATATAATTTTCATTAGTAAACATGAAGAAACTGAAAATTTTCAGGATGCTGACATCATTGAAAAACTTAACGAGGTTGGTGAATTGGAAAGGACGCTGAAGCATTTTAAAGTAAGTTTACTTTTGTCACTCAAGTTCTTCATCAAAACCAACTTGAATCTATCCACGGAAAATGAATTTACCTAATTTTTATAAATGTAAAAGTGAGAATATATCTTTAAATAGGTGTATTGTTTCTATTTATGTATGTTTATATCTACGTTTTATTATTTGTGATGATGTGTTTGGGTGTACGTTACAAGTACTTGATAATCTAGTTTGTATAAGTTTAAAGTTTAAAAAAAACAGTTATCGTATGTGTGGTATATTCCTAATGACAAAATTAGTTAGCGTGTTTCCTATCTATCTTTTTTATTGCCTTTAGTTTTTTTTCTATTCTTATATTTTATTTAGCTTATATTTTTATATTTGTTTCTTATATTTTTATTTACCTTATTAATATTTTATATAGAATTCAATTAATATACTGTAATACAAATTTATCTCAAAATATGAGTTATTAAATATGCAAATGCTGTGAGAAATATGACTAAAAGTAAATAAATTCTTTTGTGTTTGATCTCGTTAATAATATTTCATATTTTAGATAGAGAATCGTTAATCATATTAACTTCCTTAACACACATAAATGTAAAAGTCAGTGCTACAAAGGTTTCTTGGAAAACTGTTTTCTGGTGAATAGAATTGGATTATATTCCCATATTAGCCATTGGTAAACAAGTCTTTTATGATATTACAAGATTGGTGATTTTCA
This sequence comes from Druceiella hillmani, assembly GCA_039881145.1. NCBI lineage: Eukaryota > Metazoa > Arthropoda > Insecta > Lepidoptera > Hepialidae > Druceiella > Druceiella hillmani. The sequence continues at coordinate 102,779 of JAYKKI010000068.1, forward strand.
TTGTTATTAATCAAATTATATATCATGCTGCAAAGAAAATTGTTGCCAGTTTCCACTTTACTGGTTTTAAAATGGACAGTGAAATATATTAGGTTTAAGTATGAGTTTTCTTGTAAAGTACTGATTTATTTATTTGCATATTTACATATTTACTTGCAAATTTTAATATGATTAACTGTTATATATGGCGGACTTGTTGCTTCGAGAGCAAACTCTTAAAGCCAACAAATAAGTACAAAATGCCATTAAAAGGATAAATAGTGTTGTGGTGAACTGATGATGAAAGCAAAATAAACATAAACGTTAATACTTACAAGCACATACATACTCATATACACATAAACATACATTCACACATGCACTCGTATATGAACACGATATACATAAACCTACAAATGACATGGGGTGGAGGAAGAGAATAAGTACGGCAGGAAAAGGGAAGTTAAGAAATTTAAGAAATTGGGCAAGGTGTAGATTTTTTAGATGATTCTAAAATATCTGTATATATATGTCTTTTGACATGACGGAATACAAATTATTCCACAACTTAGCAGCATATACATTGAACTGCCTTGTATAGAAAGTAATATGACGTTTGGCGATGAGAAGATTACGATCCTTTCACAAAGCAAATCGTTGCCACAAGTAGGTAAGGGTATAAATTTAAATTAAAATGTAAGTGGGAAAAAGTATTGTGCGAAATGTATTATTTTATTTTAATATTTCTCAAAAAGATAATATAAAACTGTCCTTCAATCCTAATTAATAGTAACAGCAGTTAAATGAAAATAGAGAACATAGCATATTTTATTTGCTGCATAGGATATTTTGCTAAAATGTTCCAATATTCATAATTAAATGTCATGGCATTACTAATGTTTCACTATCATTATTTTCTGATGTTTTAATCAAATTTACACAATGGAGGAGCAAAGTGTTACTTTATTGTACTGTAGAATATTTCACAGTAGAAAATTTCAGTTTAAAATGAAATCTCTCTATACAAGTAAAAATATTTTCCCAAATAAAAGTAACGGCATGTACTTAAAATAATATATTGCATTGTGGAGAACCTTGCTGAAATATCTAAATACGTATTGATGAAACGATAAAAATAAACAAACACAAAACTAAAAAAAATATAAAGCTCTATAATTGGTACCATAACAAGTTAAATACCTTACTGATATTAGAAAATTTGTGACACAAATATAGTACAAAGGTATTATTCCAGTGGTTCGCTTGAGAAAAACGTGAACGTCTCCATAACGGTCTCAAAAATAATTTTGAAATGATAAAAGTAATCAAACGTGCGATGCAAAACTTTCTTCTGGTATCTTGATTGCCCCTTCCTGAACAGGATAAAAGACAGAAAATGTTACGCAAATGATCGTAAATATCGAGATAAAAGGAAAACGCTCAGTGAGTTGAGTAGATGTGAAAATGGATTCCATTTTCATCGACAATTGTTATTCAAGTTAAGAGATTTTCTTTAATCGAATGGGAAATGTTATTAGAAAAAAATCATTTCACACTTGGCAGTTTTTTTCTACGATTTTGTAATCAGTAAACGGATAACATTTTAATCGGGAACGAGAAATTCGATCCAGTAGAATTTCTTTATCTGGGAGCAATTTTTAAAACAAAAATTAATTTTAATTAAACATTTGCATTTTAGAGAATGTATTTTCCGTGATTTTATTGGTACATATATTTAAAATGAATGTAATACAGGGATAAAATTGTTATTATAGCTGACGACGTATATAATTGAAATTGGCGTATTTTCATAAGAAAATTTGATACGTCATTATGTATCATATTTGTTTATTTATTACTAAAAACTCGCAAATTTTTAGGGTTTTCTCCTTCAAAAAAAAACGGAATTCTTCTTTGGCAAGTTTTTTTGGTTTGCAACAAAAGTTATGACCCCTTCAAGCGTATTTTTTATTCATATTTTTTATTTAACCACTGATCATCAAAACCTATAGGGCACTTCCGGTTGATCCACAATCTTAAAAGTCGCAATGGGTGATCTTGTAGCACAAGTAAAGAGAAAATCCAAAAATTTATTATTTCTAATTCTATGTTGACAGGTGTATTTGATAGTTTGCGTTTACGCCTTTGAAAACAAATTACGTAACATATTTATGTCGACGAAAAGTTTATATTCGTAAATAATTTAATTAGAAATACCATGTGCTCTTAAATATTTAAAAGTTTTCTAATGTGTACGGAACCCTCGTATTTCAAGTTTTACTCGTATTTGAGGACAAGAAATCAGAGTAAAGTTTGGTTGAGTTCAAAGATGCCTAAACATTACAATTTTATATTTTTCTTTACACACTGTTGAAATGCAGTTTTCTGTATGAGTACAGGTTCATCATAAACCGTGAGAATGGTGAGCACTTTCAAAAATTTTGCAACAGATAAGTTTTTACGAAGAAGAAAAAGGTACCTAATAACTTTCTCAATAGTTTGTAGTGTCGTGATGTCGATTTTCATAGCAATTTATAATTTGCTTAATGAAAATGTTATCAAGATGGAAGTTACCTTATATTACTCAATTCATGGAATATTCAAATACTCTATTGGTAGATTTTGCTATACTACTGTTGAGTACACTAGTTGAGCAAAATCTACTAGTAAATGTTCCTCTATTATACTGAAAAGGCTTTAAAAATTAGTAGATAAAGCCCGCATTGAAGAAGATTAAATATTGTTAATAATATTAGAAATGTTTAATAAAAATAAGTTTGTTTCCTTGAAAAATAATTTTAGTATTAATGGCATAACATTTTTTTCTTTGAATGGATGTTATGACATTTTTGGATTTTTATTTAATTTTTGCAATATTTTGGAAATGTTTTCCATTATTGTGTATTATATTATTCGAATTAATTTCTTTTATTGATTTAAAACAAAGTATTTATAAATAAACATAAAAATATAGCTGGAGAAGAAACTATGCTTACTTAAATAAAGATCTTACCAAATAGAGAAAAAAATTTGTAACAAATTGATCTTTTTCCAAGTAAATAATTTTATTAAATTACTTATGTATGAGATGTGGTAAAGAAATGAAACGGATTTTTGAAAGATAACATTAAATTATAAGAAGAATTTGTTTAAATACCGTACATATTTCCAAAAATTTAGAGTAGTAAATGATTATATCCTGGCTTGGTAGGACAAAAGCTCATTTGCAAGATGGTTTATGGTTAGTAAAGGTTTATTTCAAATATTTTATTAAAAAAAACTTCATTAAATGTTCCCATCGCTTCCACAAAAAAATATCACACTTAAAGCGTAATAAAAGGTGAAGTCTATAATATTTCTAGCAAATTTATTTTTCAAAATCAAGGTCTTATTTTCTGCCCATGTAGGCTGCGAACAAATGACGAACGTGCACAAAATAGCTTGAACATAACTTCTGATTTTCAAGTTTAAAATTACTTTTCCTAATATGGAGACTTATTCGCGTAACATGTCTACACAAAGTTGGCCGCCGTGAATTAATAAAGAGTAAAAGGTCAAACCTTTTTCATTAAGCGGAAAAATTTAACCTGGTTGTCTATAAAGATAAATTGTTTTATGCTATTTTCTATATATAATTAATCTCATGCAGTATACAAAAGTGAGCACTCATAGCTAAACCTAAAGTACGGTGACTTTGCTTTCGAAGTTTATAAGAAAATTCATTAGCTACTGTAATTAAGTTTCTACCTCGAAAGGTATCAGATTACAATCTGAAAACAAGGAAGACTTAAGAAAAAAAATTAGTTACCACTTTTGGAGACTTTACCCTTTAAGCCTTATTTTTTTTCCCTACACTTATTTAGTCAATATATTCTTAAATACGCTGTTCCTTATGACTCGCCAGTTAAAGCCGATATGAACCTAATCATTATTTATTTTCTTAGATTTAGAATTTAACTCAGGAACGAATCGTCTTATTTACAGCAATGAATGAGGTGGATATCTTCAACAGTAATGTGTACCCTGTGTGTGTAAACTCGCCATTCACCTTCTTCGAAAAATTATTAAAAATTATTTAAACGTTTTTAAGTGCTTAACACAATTTTAATATTCGATCTAAGCAAGTTTTTAAAATCAAATTAAACCTATCATTGCAGGAAAAAACACTTTATAATTGAAATTGTAAAAATGAGTTTTAAGTGCTTAACTTATCTTTATCCCACCTGAAGATGTTGTAATACAAACCATCTTTACTAATATCCCACTTGACGATGTTGTAATACAACGAAACCTAGGTCGTGGTAAAGAAAGTAGAAATAATACTACATCACGTAGTTTCATTTAATTGTAAATAATAAATTTCTACAAAATTAACGCCAAATATATTCAATATTTGTAAAAATGACGTTATTTGCTTAAAATGATTGATGATTATTCCATTATTTTTATTTCTATTATTTACATCAGCTAACATGGCGACCTAAAGGAAAGAAAATAAATCACAGAAATCGTCTCAATATTATCAAATAGCCTAATACAATTTAACCTAACACAATCTGATTGCAGCTAACCCAATTTGACAGAACCTAACTCCCCATTGACCTATTTTTAAATTTTTCTTTAATGTACAAGTAAAAAGGTGGCAAATTTCAATTTTCTATGTCGACTGGAAATGGAACTATAGAAGCTAAATTTATGTAATTTAAAATGCTTTGTATATATATATCACTTTATTGTTTATTCAAAATGTTATCTTCGTTCATCAAATAGGTTTTAAATAGGGGAAGAGTTGTGTGTGACCAGAAATGCTTTGTGTAAATAAATTCACGCACGGCATATATTAACATGAAGCGTATATTCCACTTTTCAAAGCCTATGTATATACATATATTAACATGATAAATATACTATACCGAATATATTTACACGAAGCATATGCTATATATTATTTACATTACAAATCTAAATTTTTCTGTCACCTTATTGCATATTTAAAGTTTTAACTTTGTTCTTTTATAGGTCATGAGCTGGAGGAGTAATATGTGCGACTAGAAATACGTAGTGTAAATATATGCATGGCGTATATAGAGTAGACAGTATAACAAAGAATAATTAAATTACTCATATGAGCATTTGTTATTCAAATTTAGGATACGACTAAGACTACTAATGAAACGTATTTAAAAACGAGACATTTATATGCGTTACACGTTATGTTCTTTCATAACAAATCACAATTAAATTCCGCCATGCATTATGTAGTAGCTTAGACACTCGATATATTATTTTCACTTCTTATTATCTCTCGTCGAGAAACTTTGAAGTTAATCGTAATTCAAAGTCTGTATTTATAATAACCTATTTACCACGATTGACATAGTTCAGAGCACCCGCATTGCTGAAGAATATCCTGGTGAAATTTGAGGATTAAAACGTTTTATGAGCATCGAGTACAAGGACAAATTCCGTGAAAGAATGTAGAGTAATGATATTCTTGTGTTGCAGCTATCGTAAATGGACAGTACATATGGGTGAGTTGAAATTCTTATTTCCAGTGTTTATTCATTTTAAGCTATCGGTTCTTTTAACTAAATAAATGAGTATTGAGAATGGAGATGTGAATGATTATGGACGATTTCCATAATCAAAAGATCTCCTGAAGGATATTGATTATAGAGTAATATTTATATTATGATCGGATAATTAATAATATTAATTACTATTTTCTGTAGTTCGTATTTTTCTTAGTACATATGGTTGAGTTGAAATTCTTATTTCCAGTGTTTATTCATTTTAAGCTATCGGTTCTTTTAACTAAATAAATGAGTATTGAGAATGGAGATGTGAATGATTATGGACGATTTCCATAATCAAAAGATCTCCTGAAGGATATTGATTATAGAGTAATATTTATATTATGATCGGATAATTAATAATATTAATTACTATTTTCCGTAGTTCGTATTTTCCGTAGTACATATGGGTGAGTTGAAATTCTTGTTTTCAGTATTTATTCACTTTAAGCTATCGGTTCTTTTAACTAAATAAATGAGTATTGAGAATGGAGATGTGAATAATTATAGCGGAGGGAGATTATGAACGATTTCCATAATCAAAAGATCTCCTGAAGGATATTGATGATAGAGTAATATTTGTATTATGATCGGATAATTAATAATGTTAATTACTATTTTCCGTAGTTCATTCGAAGTCCAAGTCGAATAGTATTCCCAAAACCGTAAAGCACCAACTATGGATAAACAGACGGACATGATGACAATATTAAAAATGAGAAAATTAACAATGTACTAGTGAAAGTGATAAATGTAGCGTAACAGTACTGATAATATTCTATTGTAGTTTTTTATTTTTACAAATTTTTGTTTCAATTATGTTTTAAATTACCCCAATTAGGGTAACAACGGCTAAGTTTTGTGCCATAACGGATTACAAAGGGTATATTTGTTTTTATTATGTATTTTCTGCTAATCTCCATATTCTTCTACAGTCAAGAAGTTAGTTTAATAATAGTCTCTGTTTATTTACCAGAAACGTATCCACTTATAAATTTAGGATTAAATATATAATCATTTGTATACAAAAGCAGAAGACCATAAAGACCTCCTTTATGTTCTTCTGCTTATGTATTAATTGTCAATCAAAAAATGTCATCACTTTTTTAAAAAAGTAATATATAGTATGCTTTTTTCTAAAATCATTGTCACTTATAAGTACCTATATATAGATATTATATTATTCGCTTATAATTTTACTATTTTAAATTTCTATTAATTAAAATTTAATATTTCCTTTGTTTATACTAAACAAGCCCGATTAATTGTATTAATATAAAAAATAATTTTCATAAAAAAGGTCATAGAACATATGGAACTCTTTTTTATTAATACAATATTATAAGAATCACAATACGACGAAGTTTTGTATAAAGCATAAAAATAACGTTTATCAGATGAATTAAATACATCAAATTAATAAAACCTTACTGATAAAAGAATTTTCTTAAAAATACATTTTATGCTCTAAAAATACTCAAAACTGTACTCAATGTTTCAAGAAAGTTTTTTGGCACGCACTTTCTCGATTAACGTTGAATTATTTTCCGATAGAAAAGGTTTTCTAGGTTTATTTCCATTATGCAATTTGTAAATATTACAATTTTTTTGAAGGTGGTCCAAATAGTGATTTAGCTAGAAAAGACCGATATACAAAAACGTACAGTGTGAACAACTTTAAAGGAAATATAAATGTATTGTAAAGGTATTGTAATTGTGTAATATATTTGTATAAACATACAAAACAAAGGTATATATAACATACGACTTAAAACTAGGAATATATACGACTCTATACTAGCGAACAGATTTAATTGCCTACACTATTACATACGTACTCCCCTATCCGTATCCGTATGTGTGTGTGCGTAAATTGATGTAGGACTGTCACCAGCTTGTAGATAAAAAAATATTTACTAATACTACATATCGGTCTCGATCGTTGCGGAAATCGTACCGATCAAGCGAGTTGACGCTATACGTCAGCAACATAGCTGTTTCTCTTTCTAACCAATAGAGTCGATCGAATGACTGTCTCGATAGCAAGCTGGCGTAGTAGCTTTGTACTGGCGCACATGACTTTATTATTATCTAATTGTAAAAATGTAATTATACGAATAAATATTTTACAATCTACATTGAATTGTGTGAAAGTGATTTGATAATAATAATATTAAGATAGCATTTGAAAAAAATGTACTTAGTATGAATCTTAAAACGAAATAAAAATAAATGTTTTTTATATAAAAATGTGATACACTGAAATACTGTCTTCGTTGTACTTTTGACTTGATTAGATTTGCTTCATGTGAAAGATCTCTTAATAAACAATATAACATGCTTACAGCCGACACTACAAGAATACGTTTTCCAAACACGTCGCGTTCAAACAAAACAATGATTTTTAAGAACAGTTCAAAATTTAAAACTGCTCAGTGACATGTTAGTTGACACAAAATTATGGGTACTAACTAAATAAGTTGGTGACACAAAATAAAATTATTTACAACAAACAAAAAATGGAGACAAAACAATCTCCTATCCTCAGTAACTTTATTCTATTTAAGCACTTGTACACTGCAATAACGGACTGTTATATTGAATTACTATAAATAGTTAATTATGAACTTAAAAATTAATTATAATTAAAATTTGAATTACTATAAATAGTTAATTATAATTGTAACACTGAATTATACAAGTTAAACTTAACCAAACATCGCACAATTATACAAATCACACACGCAGTAATCGACTACCTAGGAACGCGTACACATGTTCATACCTATTATCTGCGGGTGACGTTAAATTTGCGGGGGGAGGTGAGTGTCGCTTCTTTACGCAGTAATAGTTAATATTCTTTGGCATCAGTATGTTTAAAAAGATAGTTTTGAAAGTGTTTTGCCGTTTTACCAGCCGTAGACCAATTAATGCCACGATATTTAACAAACGTAAATGTAACTCGATGTACTATTTGTATAATTTTCACAAAATTTAACATTTCACGTATTTCAAAACTAATTTAACTTTTATACCAAACATTTATACATCAACTTAAATATATTACATAATTTTAAATCTAACCACGTAAACTCAATTAAACGTCTATACAAAAATTTAACACAAAATTAAACATTACATACCAATTTAAACATCTGTCCACCAATTTAAATGTCTATCTAAGGTCTATACGTATTATATTTATTTCAAAGCTGGATATAAAATTTAGCGGGCAGGGCATGGGCATAGATACCTTTTGGGCATTCCATATACGGTGGTAGCGCTTTGTCCAAGTTCCGACTTTTGCATTTAATATATTAGCTGGCTTATGCTAGAAAAGACCGATATTGAAAAACATAGATATATCTTGCAGTGCGAACGACTTTTACAGAAATTCAATAAACGTAATTTAGCCAAGTTATCTATATTTTTATTGTTTTGAAAACTCTATTTCCGTTTTCACCAGATTTCGACACCTTTTGATAATAATTTATATAGATTGAATAGATAATTTGTATTTTAAATGTATTCCTAATTGTGAATCATTTAAGTAAGTGCTTAAAGATCGTGTCTGTGTTCTGTGACTATCGTGTATCCAAATAGTGATTAAGCGACAAAAGACCGATATACAAAAATGTACAGTGTGAACAACTGAAATATAAATGTATATGCATGTATTTGTATGAACATATATATGCATATACATTTATATCAACAAATATATGCATATACATTTATATAAAAAAAAAATTACTTAGTATGGATCTTAAAATGAAATAAAAATAAATTCGTTCACATGAAGCAAATCATGAGTAAGATCAAACTCGATGCGTTTACTGTTATACGTTACGGATTCGTGAAGTTACTCTTATACGTTAAGTGATTCTGTGTTTATCGGGATCTCCTAAATTGTTTTCCGAGATTTCATGTTTATTTTCTTGATGTGAACACCGTCTGTAAAATATTTATTTCAGAAATAAACTAATTTTCGTATTAAGTTATTAAATACATATCATGACGTTTTAAGATTTTTCATATTTTCAGGTGTTCCTGATACATTTATACTTAAAGTAATTAAATTCCATTTAATAATTTCTGAGTGATACCTAAAAGTACATACTTTATGATGTTCAGAAAACTACTCCCTCCTTTTCTTTTCGTAACATTCTAGGTAAAATATGAAACAAGCGATGTCATTATAATATAATGAAATTGATTATTTTAAACTATACATCTTCAGACTAAATTTTATGTTTTTGACTTAAACTATCCAATAATTTGAGTATTTTAAAAAAAAAATTCAGCATCCATATCATTCTTTTCCGTATTGATTTTTCTATATTGCTTTCTTAGTGGTTACTTACGTCACTTGAATAACCTCTGCGCCAAATTTTAAAATTTTAGATCCAGTATTTCGATAAATAAGAAAAAAAAAGTGACTTAAATTGATGAAAGTTTTTTAATTAGATTTAAGACACGAATTCCAAAATGGAAATTATATTTTTTTTGTTTTAGGTTTTGTTCATTTACAAACATGAAACCAATTAACGCTTTCGAACATTTTAAAAATATCTTTTTCTGAAAGGGGGACTGAATAAGCACGGCGAATGATTTTTAAAGCAAATAGAAGAACTATTTCTTATTAACTTTTATTTATCACCATTAAAATAATGTACTTATGATTTTAATGCAGAATAGTTCCCTATCTAAATGCAAAACATATGATACAAATCAACTCAATATTTTCCGACGTAGATTATTCTAATTATTTGTGTAATATAATGTTCAGACTCAATCAAATAACATTTAATAAAATTATTTATTTGATAAATTAAGTGCATGTGCCACTAATAATATCTTCCTCAATTTGGAATTAATTAAATAAAAAATTCTCGATTTGGTCTAAAATATATAGATATCAAAATATAAAATATTGAAAAGTTAAGTTAGAGATAATTCCTTAGTTTCATTATCATTCACAAAGTTAAAAGTCGATGAACATGTAAAAAGAGAAAACATTTTGGTAGCCCGATAGTTTCCCTTTAATCCTGTGCTACTTATCCCGTGATAACTAATTTTAAAATCTTAATTTATAATTAATGAAATAATTATGTTTATATTAAAACTAATAAATTCACTGAATATAAATTAAATGGCAATTAACCAAATTTATATGCTAATTAAATTAACATCTAAAAACGAAGCTTTATTACTAGTAGCGATACTTGTAGCTTAATAAACTTACCAAGTCTGACTTTCACTACCAGTTGCTGTGGGAAATAATAATTTATTATAAGGGGTTATATCAAATTCGTGCCTTTAATAATTCTAATTATTTTATGAGAGGAACTAAGTCTTAGTAAAGTAGTTTTCTATGGTGAATCAGTACGTAGATTTAATATCTGTTTTAGTAATTATCGGAATCATCTTACGAAGTTTTATGCTTGATTGTCTTTCTTTATCATTCACAAATGATTCTAAAATATTATACACAAAGGCAAAACAGCTTCTATTCAAATATGGTTTTACCTTAATTTTATTTCTGTGGAATATATCTAGATCAAAATTTTGTTTGAAGCAAATTAAGGCGAATGAAATTTTTTCCTTTTCAAATTTCTTTTCCTAGAAGACATTTTTTCAAAATTATGAATTTTCGTATTGTGGAAGAGGAAAACTAAAAAATTCCCACGTATGTTTCTTTCGACTTAATTTTTGATTTCGAAACTTAATATCACATTTGAAATTAACTATCTAATAAGAAGTGTCTTACTTGTTTTACATTTTCTTTATGACGCAGCAATTTGTTCTAATAAAAATTAATATAATCAAGTGATTAATTACGCTAAAATATGATAAGAACTTGTTTTATTTGATAGTTAGGTAGGCGTTAATTTAGAGGTCAAAGCAAATATTTTGATAAAACAAAAAATTTATTGTTTTAGTAAAACAATTTTATCATACTTTTTGGATATACGACATATGTATAAGTAACAATTACATATATAAGTACGCATATTATACACAGATATTTCAATAACATATTACCTGCATTTTTTAAGCCTTTTAACGTTCGTGTTACATGAAAACTGTCTGACAAATTTTGGTGACTTCAAGTAGATATCACGTAAAAATATAGTTCAAATATCAATCATCACATCAATCAGAAATAAGATAAACATAAATAAATCATACATTAATTTATATATATATATATATATATATGTATATATATAAATATATATATATATATATATATATTTATATATATATATATGTATATATATATATATATATATATATATATATATATATATATATATATATATATGCATACATAGTTCATTACCATAAGCAGAACTTCCGTGTCAAAAGATTTAACTAAAAAAGAGTTACCAATATAACCATTTTTCTTTGTGAAATAATTCTCATATCCTTCACTATTCAATGATACATATGATATTAGAGGTATTGTGTCGTATTTCATTTGGATGACACCGTGCAGCACTTGGTATGCGTATGAATATCAGAATTGTTGTTACTAGTGTGCACTAGTAACAACAATTCTGCACAGAAAGTAACTTTTGACATATCTGAAACCATGAGGAAAATATTTTTAATTTTATTAAAAGTTATTAACTGGAATTTAGATATTATTAACTGGAATTTTTAAAATATTTATAGAAAAACAAAAATTCTTTCAAAATACAGATATAACTAATATATGCAGACATTTACTCGTCTAGACTTATAACATTATATGAAATTCATCCAGCCCGTATCTAATCAAAATAAAATAATTATTGTTTTATATAAAGGAAATTTCTGTCAAATCGACTGTCTCAACTACACAACAGAAGCTCTAAACGAAGACACTTTCAATTTAAATTAGCAACGTATAAAGGGAATATAAATTTAATATCAAGAGCAACCGTAGCCCAGGATCAAAAGAAGTTCGCCCTTGTTACCTTACTTGCCATTTCAACACACATTTTTTTAATTTCCTACTTTAGTCAGAGTCAATTGAATAAAGTGTGTCAGTTTATGCTGTAATATTATTGCACTCTTCGCAAGTTTATTTTATATCTTTTAACAGTGCACTGGCACATCTGAAAGTAGCGTCCATCTCATGTAGTCCTGTTATCATTGACGTTTTAATTTTCGTATTTTAATGCTGATTGTACTCATGTTGATAATTAAACTCTATTTTTGTCTAAATGGTACTTCTTTTATAGTTTATTATTAAAGTAAACCATAATTAACAAAAAGTAAGAATTTATAAGTATAATTCCAGTCACAATTTTACTGTAATTTACTGGTGAAATGTAGCACATATTCCATTGAACATCTCAATACCTTGAGTTCATGTTTCAAATGTTATGAAATAAATGTAATATAAATTTGAAACGTTAGTTGTTTTATTTTTAATTAATAAATTATAAGAGAGCCTAAGTAACAGGTGACTTAACAGAACGCAGAGAGTGACTATATTGATATCGTGGGTAAAGTTGCAATCTAATATTTTTCTAACATGATTTTAACAAGCATATTGTATCCACGTATATTTCTTAATATCCTCTCCTGGATGTTTGCCGAAAATTTTCTCGGGTGTGAAGTTATAGCTGCACTTACCGCTACCTACCAAAGAAACATTGTTAAGACTACAAGAGAAGACGACTTCAAATAATTACAAATAATTAAATTGCTTGACACAGGCCAAACAATAGCAAGTACGCAGCAAACAATGGCTGCATTCCAAGCACCGCAACTCCTCGAGTCGCACAACGGAATCATAGCCCTGCGTAGCAGCTTCGGCGGCAAAGTGGAAAACCAGCGCATCGCAACGCAGCACCTGAAGAGCCTCTTCCCCACATCCCACGACGGTCGACGGCTAATTGTGAAACGTGCCAGCGTTGGGGGTCGTTTTTTCCACAGAAGATTTTTCCGTTTTTTCCACTAATATATACAGAGGGGAAAACGGAACTCGAAGGTTCATGTGGGCATTTTTCTTCTTAGTCAGTCTTCTGTTAGTTCAGGCGGCGTCAATAGATATGTTTGTTCTATGCCGCCATATTTTGTCTCGCTGCTGCTATGTGTAAACGCATGATATTATTTGCTCCATGAAAGACTGTACACTGGAAATTCTTACATTCATATATGTTTTCTCCGGAGAACTTTTATTTTTAATACTAATAAGTATTTTTATATAAATTTAGATGCCAATAAGTGATATTTTGAATGTTTTGCATGTTATGTTGTTCTAAATGGCGTGCTATCCGCTCTGAAAAATTACGAAAGGACTCACATTTTTCAGTCTTCCAAAATGTGAGACTCGATAAGTATTGTTTGTTTTTTTTCATGTCAAATAATATCACAATGTATTTTAGGTTCCGTTAAGGTGGACACAACAGGGTTGGACTCAGACAAGTTAAAACAAATATACTATAAAAACTATATATACACATATATATATATATATATATATATATATATATATATATATATATATATCTAAATATATTATTTCTAAAAGGTGTTTTTGGTCGAGCGGCTCTTTAACTACTGCACCAAAAAAATAAAAAAAATACCCACTTAAAGCTTATGTTTTCTACTTTGGGTGAAAAATATAAAAAAATTCGAAAAAAATATTTTTGTTAATAAAAAAATTAATTTTTATAACAATTGGCATGAGCGCCATCTGTGGGCGACACATCAAATATCTTAGCTAAATTGTATACTTGGAACACTCTAGATGGCGATATAGTGCGAAGACTTCGCACGGGTCAGCTAATATATATATATAACGAATTTATATTAATTAGATTTAATCGAACGAACGATTTATACATGTTTTATGCAAACAATTTTGGAACAAATCAGATGATAATAAGATGGTCAGTTTGTTATTTGATGAAAATAGTATCGGTTAACGGCTGAAGCAGATGATAATTTAGATATGTTTAAGGTAGCTATAGAAAGTATCAAATAAAATTTTAGATGTAGGATTAATAGTTAGAGCAAAAATTTGTGATCAAAGATCAAAAAATCGAGGTTTAGAAAATATATCAAACATTGAGTTAAATATACAATAATGTTAAGATTTTCTTTCCTCTTAGAAATAATTTAAATAAAAATAATTTATTTTATGAAGGCGATATTGTAAAATGATCCTAAATTAAATAGGTTGCGCTAGATTTTAATTTAGAGGATCTCTAAGTTAAAGTTATTTTCAAAAATTAGCCATCATATATATCTGACTAATTATAAGTCTATGAAGGTAAAGTATACAGCACAAATTTTCAATGATTCTGTGTACAGTAATGTAATTCCCGTGGTTTTCACCGAGCAATAACACAAATTTGACATCTTTAAGAAATAATGTAATGACAGGTGATTTGTTGGGAAAGTGTGGGATACAGTTTTAACAATTCAAGTTTTAACAACTTTCCACCAAATTGTTTTTTTTCAATTTGTTAAGGAACGTCTACTAATTTCACCGTAAAATTAACGTTAATTTTGCCGCATTAATACATTAATAATGTATTAATATCATAAGTAATCTGTTCAACAATTGTTGCAATAGTATAAGATTAGCAATTGCGAAAAATCGATAAAAGAATAACCCATTTTCTTGCAAATATTCTTGTGCAAAATTAGTATGAATGCTGGTGGAAAAAACTTTAAATAACAAAATATGTACTATGATAATTGTAAGAATACCATCTTGAACTGAAAGCTTTACCAACATTTGGAAATAATTTTTTTCTATTGAGATACGCCAAGAAATAAACACCACAGAACATGTAATAAAATCCATAAATATGTATTGCCCTTGTGCATGTATTTTTTATTTTTAGCTTTGCAGTAGATGTCATCCATGAACTATTAAGTGCCCAGCGCTGAAAGCCGCCAGAGCATAATCTACCTGAACAGCATTAAAGTCAGATAAACCTTGAAGCATGCTTTTAAATTCACTTGAGAATTCAAATATATTTTTGAAATAATTACCTCTTAAAATACTATAATTATGAAATCTCGGATATATGTTTTACTTTAATGTTAAATAAAATAATTAAAATAGTTAATAAAAATTTATGAAAATGAAAATATATTTAATATGTTTTAACAGGTTTTCAAATTTAATGCATTTGAATTCAATGTTTTGTCATAATGCCATCTATGGTTGATAATTATTCCTAGACAGCGCCATCTACCTTGGCGATGGTACTAATGAAAGCGCCGTCTGGTGAGTCGGTTTCCTGTTGTCTATACAAAATTACGACCACTTTTTTAGTATGTGTTAGTATGCGTGATGTCCATTCTGTACCTTATGTTCTGTAGTTTTGTCGATTCTGCGATGCGGGGCACGGGGTTAGGAGGTATGTACTATTTCGCTCGACGATCGTCCGTCTCTGTCGCAGCGCCCTGTCTCGTTTTTCATATATCGCTCTCTCTCTCTCTCTCTCTCTTGGCATCGTGTTGATAGTGTATAAAGGTGCACATCGTATAACCGAATCCTTGTAGTATTCGCTACATGGATTTCTGTTATATTTAATCATTGGTTTTTACAAATCACGAGTACTGCATTAGTACTCGCTTCAAAGTGATAACGAACATCAATGTGTTTTTTTCTTGCACAATAATCTTTAATACCCAAAAGACTGACATCACTTTTATTATCGCAATATATATATATATATATATATAAATACATATATATATATATATATATATATATATATATATATATATATATATAATTGTTAAGTCGTGTCAGAGCTCCTCTTCTAATTTCTTTAACCACATGGCTCCTTGGATTGATGAAGCTGAAGACATGTATTCTACCTCTGTATTTAAATATGCTACAGTTTACTGATTTTTATAGCACTGATTAGGGCAGTGTCCTGAAAAAAAAATAGATAACCTTCGGTCTTTTGAGTGACTTGCCCGGTTAGCAACGCAATATTTAGTAATATTATTTTCATTCCGTGTAAATGAAAGTGTATAATTTATTGTAACTTTCAAGTATCTTAACACTTCTTTAAACGCACACCAATTTTAAGCAATTAGCTGATTATTAAATTTGCTTAGCATGTGAATTATGTGAGCTGTGTCAGACCTCAAATTTTGAGATGAAATAAAACAGAAAACCAACGGATCCTTCATATGGTACATTCTTCTTTTTTCCTGGTACATTCTTCTTTTTTCCTGGTACATTCTTCTTTTTTCCTTTATTTAACCGACATTTTGCTTCTATATCGGTATGAATTTACTCTTTTATATAATTAAAAGTTTATGTATCTATGTTGATTGGTCCAAAGAAATTTTATTTACTTTTTTCTTATACGAAAACCATTACACTATTTTGGCTTTCCTATATCTTCCACATGACATTTTTTTTAAGTTTCTTCTCTTTCAATGACTGCCTTATTATTGATTAAAAATAAAATATATCATCCATAATTACTTAAAGAATATTTATTCAAGTCACTGAGTTTATGTTGCAAAATTTCATAATAAATGCACACTCTTTGTGTTATAAATCTGTAACTATTCTTAGTATTATCATAAAATATTTCTATAAATATAGGAATGCAGTTTTAATAAGGAAGAGCAAAGTAAAAACTGTATTAGAAAATTGAAAGCGAATAAGAAAGAATACAGAGATGGTTGTGTTTATTTAGAGTTTTATTATATTGAACTCAATGTGTCGACCATTTATGTTACATCGATTAAAATCTTAGTTGGTAGCCTCAAATAAATGATGCCAGTCGTTGTGTTCAAGTAAAATACACTGAAACGTCTGTAATTTTTTTCCGATGAAAATAAAAACTTTTGCCAAACACTTCTATTACCACTAATTTATTTTGGAGATATGTGCTATTCTAACTTCTTTAAAGATTATTTAAACGAGTTGGAACGCCTTCAATTTTTTTGGATTAGAATAAAAACTTTTGACAAACACTTCTATTACCACTAATTTATCTTGGAGATTTGTGCTATTCTAACTTCTTTAAAGATTATTTAAACGAGTTGGAACGCCTTCAAATTTTTCGGATTAGAATAAAAACTTTTGTCAAACACTTCTATTACCACTAATTTATCTTGGAGATTTGTGCTATTCTAACTTCTTTAAAGATTATTTAAACGAGTTGGAACGCCTTCAAATTTTTTGGATTAGAATAAAAACTTTTGACAAACACTTCTATTACCACTAATTTATTTTGGAGATATGTACTATTCTAATTTCCTTAATGATTATTTAAACGAGTTGGAACGCCTTCAAATTTTTCGGATTAGAATAAAAACTTTTGTCAAACACTTCTATTACCACTAATTTATTTTGGAGATATGTGCTATTCTAACTTCTTTAAAGATTATTTAAACGAGTTGGAACGCCTTCAAATTTTTCGGATTAGAATAAAAATTTTTGTCAAACACTTCTATTACCACTAATTTATTTTGGAGATTTGTGCTATTCTAACTTCTTTAAAGATTATTTAAACGAGTTGGAACGCCTTCAAATTTTTCCGATTCGAATAAAAACTTTTGTCAAACACTTCTATTGCCACTAATTTATTTTGGAGATATGTGCTATTCTAACTTCTTTAAAGATTATTTAAACGAGTTGGAACGCCTTCAAATTTTTCGGATTAGAATAAAAACTTTTGTCAAACACTTCTATTACCACTAATTTATTTTGGAGATATGTGCTATTCTAACTTCTATAAAGATTATTTAAACGGGTTGGAACGCCTTCAAATTTTTTACATCGGTATATTTTCGGCCTCAGAAAATATGACCGTATTTCTGAACATAGGTTCTGAAGGATGTTTGGGGAATGGTGGAAGATCTGTAATCGACGCCAACTTCACGTATTTACACTTCTCTTTAATATTTTAAAAATCCCCTGAGAGCAAATTACCTAACTGTTACATTTAAAAATTAATCTGTTCACAGCTTTTGTTTACATTGGGGAAGCTTACTCTTCCTACTTTTCCTAAATATACTTTTCAAAAGGCAGCAAAACTTTAAAATCAACTAGATAGTGATACAAGGAAAAGAGTCTCAATTAATATTTATGACCGATTGAAATGTTCTACTTCTGAATCCTAATGTTTTTGCGCTCTTATTAATTCCTTTTCCGATCTAAATTAATGTCATCATTTTTAATTATAATCTCGTTGATTTTTTCTTAATGTGATAATTATATTTAACATATCTTTTACAGTTTACGAATTGACTATTCAAAATAATAACTATAATGTTACGGTTGGAGATAGTAGCAATAAGTCAGCCACACGTACCTGGTGTTAAACTTAAGAATAAAATATATGATATTGAATATATTTTGCGTTAATTTTGTAGAAATTCATTATTCACAATTAAATGAAACTCCGTGATGTAGTATTATTTCTATTTTCTTTAATTTCTTTACCGCGACTTAGGTTTCATTATATTACAACATCTTCAGATGGGATATTAGCAAAGATCTTATATATCTTTGCTAATATGCCACCTGAAGATGTTGTAATACAACGAAACCTAGGTCGTGGTAAAGAAATTAAAGAAAGTAGAAATAATACTACATCACGTAGTTTCATTTAATTGTGAATAAAATATATGTTAATTAACTAAACTCATCAATTTACGAATTTAAGATTAAAAAACGAAACTTTTGAAGTACTTCCATTATAAGAAACTGGTAATCTAATCCAATTAAAATCATGTCTGTTATTAGTGGTTCTAATGTTTATTTCGACAGTTGTGATACGACGTTCATATCGAGTTAGCGCCTTTAGTTATTATACTTAATGTATAGTCACCTAACTCTACGTTGAAAATTGAAAATTAACGGAAAACTTTATATACTTCAAATACGCCTAGATGGAATATAACAACCATGAAACGCTCTTAGGCAAAATTCGTAAACAAAATACGTAATCGTATGTCTTATGTTATAAAAGTAACTTTATTTACACACATTTAATGTTTCATATCCTATATACTAATCTTATTCTAGTATATTAAATATGTAATTATTCAATCTCATTGAAAGCATACATGAATTACCAGCCTTTCTGCTGTAATCTTTACTTTGTAGCTATTAGTTTACAATCGTTTTCTGCACTAATCGATAATATACGATAGACAAACAATCACCATGTAATATGACAGTTAGAGTACCACTAACGTTCTCATACAAACCTTAAGCCCATATCATAAATTATACGTTTAAAAAGCTATGCAATTACTGAGGTTCTACGGCGTAGCCGATGGGCGACGACGGCTGGGGCGGAAAATCGATATCCCCCACCTGTTGTGCGCCCTCCCCAGACATGGTTTGAATACTACAAGCCATCTACGCCGCTTGCATCCGGGCAAATGTGTTTGTGTTTTAAGTGGCTTTACGTAGCACTATATTTTAGTAAAGGGTTATCTTTATTGCTATGGGTCAAGATAGACGATCTAGGGGTAGAACTTGATGTTTTTAAAGGTAATTTCTTTTTGCCTGTACTTAGATGCACATCAGATTTAAGTTTTCCCTCCGAAAAGGGAAGCAGTTTTTTTGACATTATTTTTTTGATGTATTTCGGAGAATTGCGTACGGATATAGTATATACAATATCATTTTTTACCTCTTTAAATTAATTTATATAAATGACCAGTAGCTCTCTTGATAATATTTGAAAAAACGTACTAAATAAAATTTGATTGATAGCAGTAAAATAACGTTTCAAGTAATTCATGTATACTAATAGATAATGTACATGTAGCATCATAATAAATTGCAGGATATCAAAGTGAAAATATAGATAATTATATTCTAATAAAGAATCTTTATAACCTATTATCTGTTAGAAACTTGTCCAGTACCGTCTAGTAGAGTCTTTTGTGGAAATCTGGTATCATTATTGCACCTTATTTATCACTTTATATAAAGCGATGTTCATTTTATTAGCTACAAGCGAGTCTGAGTATATAGCTCTTAAATATAGAAACGAATATATTTGAGCAAAAAACATATTTCAAACTTCAGTATTTAGTAATGCTACTTTATTCTATTCTTTCACTTTGGCTATTCACAATTGTATTTAGTACACAAGTAGTTTCATTAGATATAAAATAACGCATATGTCATAAAAGTTAAATTAATAAGGCAAACTTTTTTATCAAGTTAGGTTTAGGTCAAGTAATAATAGCAAGGTAAAAAAATATACAAAAGTAATTTCGTAAACTTCATCGTCAAATTTAAGTTTAACTTCATTAAATTTTTCAGAATAACATTTACATAATAAAAAAAACTCACAGATAAAATTTTAACAAAAATGAGTTTGTTTATTTAAACCAAATTATTACTTTGATATTTTGAAGTCAGCCATATGTTTTAATAAAAATTTACTAAAGAACTTTTTAGAAAAAAATAATTTACTAAAGATATATACTACTTACATATCATTTACTAAAGAACTTTTTAGAAAAAAATAATTTGTGCCCTACCCCCGAAGTTTTTAATGTGTAACAGGATAAAAATAAAAAAATGGTAATTCTTTTTCTACACAAAACACTAGCCGCTTGGTTCACCTTCTTCCGCAACCTTCTGTCACCTGATAAGAAAGTGCAACTTCTACACTGAACAAAATGAAAAGTAATATTCATTCAAAGTTTGTATTGAAATTACATTAATGATAGAATGATTACTGCGGTAAGTCCAATGGGGCCATGCCTTTACACGTGGCTACAAGTCATCGAATATTATTAATATTATATTTTACTGGCATAGATGTTTTATTTAATTTAGGGCATAATTAATTAAGGATCGGAAACTAAATTTTATATTAAAAAAGACACAATTTTAATGTTTCTCGCGTTATTAAAATTTTGCTTATCTTGTATTTTAAAAAATTATTGCATTTTCACTGTATACTTAACTTATTTATTTATAAATAATACTTTTTAATTATAATATTTGCAAAATGGTCCTACTATAGAATTGCTATTTGGATGGTTATATCCTTCGAGATTACAATATCCCAAACAACAATTGGATGTGTTCTTGTATGTGCCACGTTTAGTTCTATTACGTGCATAGCAATGAAATAATCATTTTTTTCTTTACTAAACATTATTAAAAATATTTAATAAAGAGAAAACATGAATAAAAAAATAATACTTAATTATTTGATATATTCCACGCTTAATGACGTGAAATTAAATTAATGTAACGAATGCCAATAAAGTTATCAAACATAAAGTGAGTACAGTACAGAGCGTAAATATCAACTTTTTACAATATCGACTTTCTCTAGCTTGGCATCAAATACATTACCGTAATATTGGTAATTATTTATTAAAAAGTATTTAACTTGTTTCTTGAGCGCTTTCACAATTCTATGAAACTAACTTTAATGTTATGCTTTATAAACAATTAAGTTTGAAATGATGTGTGTTTAATCTGGATCTGGTTATATAATGATAACTTTGAAAGAAAATTTTGCTTTTGTAACTTGAAATATAACTTCAAATTGCTACGCATATAAGCTATTTAGATTTAGTTTTTAATTTTCTGTTTATTGGTTTCATAAAGAAATAAGGAATCTTTACAATTTGATTTGATTCTGTTGATTAAAATTTTATATTTTTCTCAATGTTAGACCTATGTATATAAAATTTAGCAACCAGGAGTTTAATATGGGGATCTTATTTGAAATGTTGAAACATATTTAACAAAGCTTTAACATATATTACTCTGTGTGTGAAGTGTACGAAACGATTCTTTTCTTAAAGCCTTTTAAGTAGCCACATCGAGCGTGTAAAATAACTCTAAAGATTCATTTCTCAATTTCTTTTATCATTAAACACTTTTTTGGAAACTAATAAACTGTAAAATGACTTCCGATAATATCCGATGTAAAATGACTACCCCTCGAATTTCCAAACGAGGTTTGGAAAATATGAAAATTACAAAAATATGTAATAAGAAATGTGTTTAAAATATTCAATCTAAATCATTTTAGTCAACTTGGAAGAACAATTTTTGGAGATCTTAATAACTACAGTACCGTACTTTATTCGTTTTCTTACACACACGAAAGAATTTTTTTAGTCATGCGTCATTCCTCGTATATTTGTCTCACTTTACGAACAAGGCATGGAAGGAATTTATAGGTGTAAATCGGTAGAAAACATCAAAACTGAGGAAAATTCAGTAGACGATTATAGTCTAATAAATTTGCTCTTTATTTTTAAGACAAGATTGCATGTATATAATTTAATACAATTAAATACTTCTGTGATATAATTATTATCATAGGGTGGTTTCACAGAATTGATATTTAATTATAAAATCGATCAGAAAATCTGCGAATCGAGGTAAATATAATTTCTTATAAATTCAGTGAATGGGACATGTTTTAAGGATTCGGTTAATTTATATGATCGTGAAAACCCATCAATGGTCTATTTGTTAATAATTAAAAGCTCTGATATCATTAACGCTATATAAGGAGAGTCACAATATTTAACACTCCCAAATTAAACCATTCATATATGAAATACTATATTCACATGACGAAAACGCCATTTTATCTCTTGGGTGACTTAAGGATATCAAAACCAAGGCTAATATTATTGAGTAGGTAAAAGTGATGACAAGAAAGTACACTTCTTAAAAATATAATAAATATTTTGCATGTTTTGGTAATAATTAAGAAATAATCTTTTAATGTTTATTATAAAGATAAATACACTTTTCAACAAGTTTATTTTCGGATTAATTGTTGTCCGTGATATATTGAGGTAAATTGCTAAAATCGTTTAGAGAATAATTTTTTTTAAGTCAACTATTCAGTAACAAAATGTTTAGATTTTATACTAACATTACCTTTGTAATATTAAAAGTGTATTTTGACAATAATATATAGTTTTATCATTGCGATAAAGTAGCACGGCCAAATTTGAGACACTAGAGACTGGGTCAATATTTGCAATATGAATCAAATAATCTTGGTATTATTACTCAACCCCACTGGATGACTCATTGATGGCTTATTGCTTAAATAATTGACAGCGACATCTGCTTTCTTATAAACAAACTAGCATACTGGTGTAGTTTCATAATTATTCACTAGATGGCGGATTTTTTTTTGATAAATAATATTGATTTAATAAAGCATTTATCTTTACATATCAGTAACTTCTATTATTAGATTCTAGAGAATTCTCCTGGTTAACAAAGCAAGATAATTAAAATTATGAAAACTTAAAAAAGCGGTTTTACTATAATACGTTTTCATGTATTGATGCAATTGCACAGATTTACTAACTAAGAAGAAGAAAAACAAAACTTTCTTTGGTTAGAAGGTCGAATTTCCTTCAAATATTGTAAAGATAATCTTATCAAAATAATGTATGTTTTATGATGTAGAGTAGATAAAAATCAAGACTCTAGTAAGTAATTGAACGAATATCATAAAATAAATATTCCTCGAGAGTATTAAAAGTATTAGAATATTATGAGTCCTTTGAAGTATATCTAACTTAAGTACGAGTATATAAAATTATTTCATATTTTACTATTTTTTAACAATAATCCATTAAAATCTAAAGGAAAAGAAGTTATAAAAAATTTCTCAAACGCACAAAGAAATAAGAAAGGGGACGTCGCATATATTCATCATTCAAAACCAGTAGCCGAATAAACTTATATTTTATATTTTTCACAAGCACTACATTGACATATTTGTTAACCGAAATATTACCTTGTACATAACTAAACGATCGTAATTTTACTGCTACACGTGTATCAGTACATTAATTGAGTTATCAGATTTATAGTGATGAATCAATTAATATAAACCGGAACTAATAATTACCAATCACACTTATTTTTCTATACAATTCTATCATATAAACGAGTGATGCCTCTTAATAGGACAAAACTCAATTACTATAACAAAGAAGTTCCAAATTAAAGCTTGTCATGATTCTTGATTTTTTTCTGCATGTTTTAGGAAATTTAATTTTTCTTTTCAAACTTTTCAACGACTTCCTTCATAACATTATGAGGATCCCTCATATCATTATGATAATCCAAATAAATTTTCTACTATTATTATTCAAAATTTTCATAAAAGCCATATTTCCGAATTAGTTTCTCAAAATCTGTGTGTTCCTTGTGTCTTTTTTTAGGGACATTGGTGTAACAAAATATTTCTTTATATATTCCCTCAAAATTAATAACAGATTGCTAATTAACAATTTACGATCGGAAAATTAAATTTCATAACAACGTTATCAAATATCCCAAAGACTAATTTAAAGAAATGTTGTTGTGCGAATTTCCAAACATTTCTTTTTATTGTCTGCACATCGAAACTTTTAATTTCATAACCTTTTTGCATTTTTATTTCTTCACGTTGAACAGTGTAGCGAATGACGGTCGATACACGACATGGATCGTTACCTGTTTAACGACACCCGGAATGTCAATAATATTCTAATGGCACTTCATTTATCAAAATACATTCATATAGAAACATTCACACATAGGTTGGCAAAAATAATACCATTCTCAGCCTCCAATCAATGCATTAATAAAAATGAATCCTGCACTACGTTTTGATAACAAATTCACATTTATAAATACCACAATTCAATCTACAGCGATATAACTAACAATATATCCCGTCTCTCGAATAGCAGAATAGATAAAACGACACCGCGCAGAGCACTACCCTTTATCCATATGCCTCGCCATCACCTGACTACTTATATTACTACAGGCACGTGTAGGGGATAATAAACACCCTTCCACCTTTCCCGTTCCTCCCTTAACACCCACAGCACGTCTGTTAGTTAAACACTCCCGCAAGTAACACGTATGTTTCACTCCCATTTAGTCCAATGCAAATCTTTTACTTGCTGTTTTTTATTTATCTGTATCCATAATCGGGCGTTAAAATCGGTTCGTTAAATAAACACGGTGAGGTAAATACTTCGACGAGAATAGTTCGTGCGTGCCAAATGTAAATGGGTATCCGGGGAGCTACCGATGTTCTGGACGAAAATAAATTCCACTAACTTGACAAATTTTATCAAATTTATTAGGGCTGTTGATTGGATGATATGAAATATTGAGGACGACAAATTTTATAAAGATACGTTGCCGGGCGCTAACAGTGTCACTAGATACTTGATTTACAGATTGCGTAAGCAATAATGCGATATGTACCATGTTTGTGAAATTTTGATCTCAAAATTTAAAAAACGTTAGCAGTCGGCCTCAAAATAAAGGTGGCTGAAGCAATAATCCATATGTATTTTACGATAGAATTTGAAACATGTAGGGTCAAATTTTAAATAGAAGACAATATGCAGTCTTTAAAAAATTGACACACTTTTGTAACAAAAGGAGTCATTGAGACGTAGAAAACGAGCATATTGACTATTTCCTTGCTACATCATTAGACCGTCCCGATTACAACCTGTGACCAAAGGACTCATTAGGATGAGTTCATTGTACCCAAATGTGTCCATTTGTTTACTCTTAGCATTGAGAATATATAATAAGTACACTTACACGAATATATATATATATATATATATATATATATATATATATATATGTGTGTATATATATATATATATAAATATAACGTAATGATATAGAATTCAATTCGATTTCAATATCAAATTACTTATGTGCATTTAACTTATGTACATGTGAGTCGAAACTTGAGACTTTAAGTAATATATTTAAAATCAGTTATTATTATTTACCTACGGATCGCTTAAGCCAATATCCATGTTTAATTTGTTCAGAATTATTTGAAATGTATGATTTTAAAATTCAAAATAACGTTGCTATGAGATCACCTCTTATAGACTGGCGATGAAATTAAAATAAACATAAATGCAAATACGCATGAAAATATTAATTGTATATTAATATTTTCGTAACAAACACTTAACATCAAATCGTAACAAACACTTAACATAAATTACACAAAACACATAACATCCACGTATACACACGTGTGTGACACTCACATGCATAAAAACACAAATTATATGGGGTGGGGGAAGGTAATATTTATGGATAGAAAAGGGAAGTTGGCTATCATAAAAAATATGATTGTAGATGATTTTAAAATGTCTATATAGAGGAAGAATTTACTATGTCCGGGTATAACTTATTCCATAACTTGGAAACATATATTGTGAACGACCTTCCGTAGATGGTAGTATAATGCTTGGCGATGAGGGATTAGAGTCTTTCAGAACACAAGCTGAAGCCATGAGAAGCTAAGGGATTGAATATAAGTGAGTATGAGGAAAGAAATATTGTATAAAAAGCATTAGTTTATTTTATCAGTTCTAAGATAACATAAAACAACCTATCAAACCAAATTAATATAAATTACCTTTCAATATTGTAACAGCTGTTCAATTACAATGGAGAGTATGGCATCATATCATGCAAAAGAAATTTTGCAAATATTTTCCAATTTGTATAATTAAATGTTTGTGGAATTACTACAATGTTATTTTATGATGTTTTAACCAAATTGACAAAATAGAGGAGCAAACTGTAGCTTTATTAAAATTGTTAGTTATTTGCAATATGGAATGTAGAATATTTCAGTTTATAATAAGATTTCCTTATACAAGTCAAAACATTTTCCCAAATGAAAATAACGGCATATATTTAAAATAATATTTTGTATTGCGAAAACATTGTACAATTTTTAAACACGTTTTGATAAAACGATAAAAATAAGATCAAAAAGTAAAGTTGAAAATTATTTTTGATCACAGAATTCTTCAGTTCTGTCATAAATACATAAAGCTTTATAATGAGTACTGTAAAAGATTTAATAATTTTTTGATATTACAAAAGTATGGCTAAAAAATTAGAAAGGAACTCTATTTCAATAGTTCGCGTGAGAAAAATATGAATTTCTTTATAATTGTATCAAAAAATAAATTTGAGATGATAGAAATAACCAAACACGCGATGCAAAACATCCATCTGTTATCTTGATTGCGTCCTCCCGAACAGGATAAAAGACAGAAAATGTTATACAAATGACCGTAAATATCGAGATAAAAGAAAAATGTTTAGCGACTTGAGTACATTGGAAAGTGATCCTATTTCCATGGACAATTGTTATTCGAGTTAAAAGATTTTGTTTAAGAAGTGGTGTTAGAAAAAAAATACTCTTAGCAGCTTTTTTCTATATCGTCGTAATTAGTAAACAGATATATCATTGTAATCGGTTACAAGAAAGTTCTCCGTTCGATCCAGAAGGACTTTTTCATTTGGGAGTGAATTTTAATACATAAATTTCTTTACTGGGGAGAATTTTTAACGCGTTGTTAATGTAAATAAAACATTTGATTTTATTGGTTTATAGATTTGAAATGAATATATGCCTGAGTTAAAATGTTGATTCTAGTTGACGACGTATTTAAATAATAATGGCGTATTTTCATCAGAAAATTTAACGCATAATTTTGTATCATATTCATTTATTTATCAATAAAAACTCGGAAATTTTTAGGGTGATGCCTCTTAAACTGAAGAAAAAAACAGAATCCTTATGGAATCACTGGGTTGCCCGTCAGTCCATGTGTAAGTCAAAGCCTTTTTCTCAGAAACGTTTTAGATATCAAGTTGAAATTATTATTGTATATTGAGGACTATATAATTATACTAGGACTATATAATTTGAATTTGTTTAATTCACGCAACAGAAAAACATGGCCCTATACAATTATTTTTTAGAGTTCTGCCTCTTAAAATGAAAAAAAAACGGAACCTATATTGAATTACTTGACCTGTTTGTCTGTCTGTCAAAATCCTTTTGCTCGGTAACGACTTGACATTTCAAGTTGAAATTAATGTCGTTTAGTTAGGCATCACATTGCATTTTAAGTCTTTTGGTTCACACAACGAAAAGATATGGTCCTTTAAAACATACTTTTTGATTCATACTTCTTAGGTGCTGATCATCAAAAACCCATAGGACACTTCTGGTCGATTTATAATCTTGAAAGTTGACATAGGACCAGTAAAGAAAAAAGTCGAAAAATCAATGATTTCTAATTGTATGTGGAAGTATATATTTTAAACATTGTTTTTATGCCCTTGAGAAAAATAGTAGGCAATGTATGTAGGTTGGGGAAAAATTAATATATGTAAATAATTTAACTATATATCCTTAGATTATAGTTAAATTATTTACATATATTAATTTTATTACATAGATGTTAAATTATTACATAGATTAGAACTACTATATATCCTTAAATGTTTATTAGTACTTTAATATGTGCGAAACCCTTGTAGTTCTACTCCTAATTAAGGACATGAAAAAGTAAGGAATAGTTGAGTTCAAAGATTTTAAAGTTTTTTTTTTATTTTAATTTTCTCTTTACATACTGCTGTAGTGCAATTTTCATTTGTTTTGGAAGTGCTCATCATTCTTACCAATTTTGATGACCCTGTATGAAATTACAGGGTCATCAAAATTGGTAAGAATGATGAGCACTTCCAAAACATTTGTAGCGGATAAGTATTTATGACGATAGAAAGGGTACATAATTTCTTTCAGTAATTTCAGTAATTTGTAGTATTATGATGTTGGTTTTCATAACAATTTATAGTTTACTTATCAACAATATTGTGAAGATGGATGTATGGATGTTATGTACTTATGTCTGTACGACAATTAAATTGAAGCAGACTCAGCGCATGTAGTATCCAAATACTTTGTTTTAGACTTGGCTCAACTAGTTTAAATGTTCCTCTACTGAACGTTAAAATTAGAGCAGCTAAAGTCTACGTTGATACCTTTGGATCTTCTTTAATTACTGATTTTAATTTGTTGGCATTGAAATCAACCTCTTAGCCAGATTTAATAACGTGTAATCGTAACCCCGAAATTGATGACACCATTATCTTGTAGTAGCTTTAGAAACAGTACCACGAGCTACTAACTGACTAATGCTCCATTTGGTTATTTTAGCCGAATGATGAGATTAAAATTCAAAAACACCCAGTGAAGCAAGTGGTTTTAACGTCATCCAGATTTCATTAATGTGAATATTCAAATTAAAAATAACCTGAAAAAAGGGGATTAGGTTTTTATATATAGACGACAGTAGAATATTACACATATTATCCAAAAATTTAACACATAATTTTTTTTAATCATACTTATTAACCAATCTGGTAGTTTACTACATAAATAACTATATAAAAAAAAACTTGGGAATAAATAGACTCATTAATCATGGCAACCCAAAAAAATGAACAAACAATTTAACTATTACTTGATATGGTCATTTTTGTATCTAAGTTTGACCATTCATATACATACATTTCATTGTGCCCTGTTAAAATATTTTGCTTATGTTTCATAAAACAACTGGCTGGCTCGCAGGCGTTGTTTTGCCCTTTAAAATACTGCATCTCCCATTGAGTCCAAATTTCATGATTTTCTTTTTTGGCACCATGACACTAAACCCACATATATAAGTCACTCAGAAGTTACGCAACCACGAACAGACGCAACAAAGATTACATATAATGAAATTATAGAAACCAATTATATTTATTTCTTGAATACAATTGATTGTATAATGTTAAAAAAGAAAATAATAACCGTTTTGAAAATTATTCAATTTTATTCAGAAAATTAAAAATTTTTTAGAATAAGATTTTTTATCTATTGTTTTTCATAATAGTAAAATTTTATATGCCCTCGCGCCTACTTTTCACCTAGTTGTCATAAAGCACTCTTGTTCAGTCCAAAATCCCATATTTTATACAAATAATTTATGACATATTAAAATTCAGTATTAACTTTATTTAACATTGCTACAATTTAATTGTGATGACAATGTCAGAAAAAGTTATAATGAAACATACATGTCGAACCTAACAGTAAATTTAATGTCATTCACTGACATTAAATATGGTTGTTCAAATATATCAGGCATAAATTACAGAAGCACTACATTTTATCACTCAAAACTCTTGTAGTTGTATAGAGTATAAATATCTTTTATAATTTAACATTCAATATTTCTTAGAGATTCATTCTTCAACACAGCATAACTTTGAAAGTAGTTAATCCTCTATTGTGTTTTAAGATTAAAATTAAAACTAATCTTAAAAGATTTATAACCACCATTAAGATTTCGTCGTCGGCACAAACTTTCATGTCATTGCCCGTTTTGTTTTGAGAGTATGTACATAAGTAATTCTTAAAGCAATGTCAGCTTTTCATTAGTTAAAACGATCAAGTCGAATCAAAATGAATTTATCTGTATAATATTATTTGTATCATTTTTAAACAATACAAATCTTTTAAAACGTACTTTTCAGAATAATTGAACTTAAATGTAAAGCTGAAAATTATGGTTTGATGGGGGCAAACAGAGACACATATTTAATTGAGTTTCTGCAAGAAAAAAAAACTTCGTACACGCTGAATCCTAATATTGTTTAGTCGTTTCCTCGTATTCATTTCATAAAATAATAAATTTGTTTTGCCTTTTTTCTTTAGTAGGCATTTACGTCACGTGCTCGCATGTATTACATCGCTTTATTATTATTTGTTTTCAGTAGCGCCTTCTGTCTGAATTTTTTCCCAAATTCTTGCGTGTTTGAAGTCCTATTTTTTGTAAACAAATTTATCAAATTCTTCATTATTAAGTATGAAAGAATGTAGCATATAAACTTACAAATATTTCAAAGTTACAAACACACTAAAATTTTTAAGATATTTTTAAATGTTCTTTGTTCCTAGCCACAAAATTTCAAAATATTTCTAAGATTTTTCATCCTTCTTGCTTTGAACCAATAATATTTACTATACATGTGCTTGTAGAATGTCTTTATGTATACTCGTACATACTTTCAAGAATATATAGTTGTCCCACGATAAAGGCACAAATGTTAACTCAGGTGTTTGCAAATTTATTAATTTAGTTCGTGTAATCAAAAATAATATAAATATAAATTCAGTTTTGATCAGTATTGAAAAGTAATATTTTTGGTCGTAAATGTACCTATTATTAAATAAAAATAACCTATTATTTAAACAAAAAAACGATAAGTGAATCTTAAATTCTTGGGTTTGTTTTATTATAATCTAGATAATCAATTAATTGAAACTGGAGAGTTTTCAAAATATTTTCAATTCATTTGTTATTAAGACATGGTAGATGATTGTTAGATGAAATGTTTTTAAACTAAAAGTTATAATATTTAAATTAAATTTTGAAGTGTATCATAAAACTGTTAATTAAAAATGATAATAAAATAGAATAAATTTAATTCAATTTTGATCACTATTGAAAAGTTAAATTTTTTTGTAGTAAATTTGCATTTCTATTATTCAAATAAAAAAAAATAATAAACGAATTGAAATCTGGTGAGTTTTATAGATTGTAGTAAATGATTGATAGATGAAATGTTTTCAAACTAAAAGTTATTATATTAAAATTAAAGATACCACCAAAATATTATTGTGATTCCATGATTTATTTAATATACCAATAACATCAATAAACGGAAGTACAGAAACACAAATCCACTTTTTATGGCCATTGCCACTGTTCGTTGATTACATGGACGCCAATTTTAGTGTCTTATAATTTGTCGCTTATATTGGTATATGGTCATTTGGTCAAAACATTTCTGTGGCCACATATCTTGTGAAAATATTACAAACGATTGAATTTGAACTACAATGATTTAAATTTATGCATAAGTTAATGCATTTTATTGTATAAATTTCAGAGTACCGACACTTGCAACTTCTGCCAAGTATGCGGTGGTTACCGTTTCCTACCTTGCCCTATCTGCTGCGCTTATAAGAAGTCGCTTCACAGGAATCATTTTAGGACAGAATTTATCGACCATAAATGTATTAACTGTGACGAGGTGGGACTCGCCAAATACGAATCTTACTCATGGGATTCTGTATAGGAATATGATGATATTTTGTTACGATTTTATTGCAACGATTGACATAAACGTAACGTTAGAAAGAGTGGCACGACGTTTTTTGGTTTACGATTTCTATTGAAAATTTCTTGAGTTTTCAATTGAAAATATCTCGAGTTGATTTAAAGATATTTTTTGAGTTTTAATTTATGTTAATATCTATAATTATTAATATTTAAAAAACTTGAGAAAAGTGCTACCTTCTTAAAGGTCTGTACTTATCAGTTTATGATTTCACAGAGGTATTTTGAATTGTAAAGCTGTACGCTGCAACGATTTCCGAAATATTTACAATTATTTCCAAAAGGTTACAGAAATTTAATCATGTTTAATTTAAATATATCTTTTACTGTCTTCCTCTCTTTTTTTAATTCATCCCTAATTTTCGTTATTCAAATATTTTCCGAACAATAATAATTATTTTGTCTTTATAAAAGTGAATATTTTGTTTTTCAGTATTATTGAATTACTTAAATAATATTCATCTGAAAAGTTTGAATAATTCTAACTGTATCATGTTCTAACGCTGATGATTTATATTGATGAGGATATATGTTCTAACGCTTTAAATATTAGGTAAGAAATCTTTAAATATTAGGTGAGAAATATAAAAAAGTTATATAATGAAGAAAAACTATCTTAAAAGACGAAGGGAAATGATAAATCTCTAGACATTTAAAGTGTCTTATATTTCAATAGTTTTACATCATCTTAAAACATACTACTAAAGAAAATGATATACTGCAGTGATAATACCTTATAGTCAATAAAAGTATTCAACTTAATGAAATATTTGAAACTTAAGTAATAAGAAAGTTTGTAATAGAAACAGTATTTTTAAATATTAGGCAACAAAATATAATAAAGTTATGTAATGAAGAAAAACTATCTTAAAAGACGAAGGGAAATGATAAATCTCTAGACATTTAAAGTGTCTTATATTTCAATCGTTTTGCATCATCTTAAAACATACTACTAAGGAAAATTATATACTGCAGTGATGATACCTTATAGTCAATAAAAGTATTCAACTTAATGAAATATTTGAAACTTAAGTAATAAGAAAGTTTGTAATAGAAAATTTTTTTTAAATATAACATTTTGAACCACAACAAAAACGTGACTCAAAAATTATCAAGATTGTTTTTATGAAGTTAAAAAAGTAGTGAGAAAAAAATAGCAAAATTTAGGCTGAGCTTTGCTAGAGAATTACAGTTAACTGAGTAAGATTTTTTTTAGATTGAATGAATGTTTTATTTATCATAATTCTGAATTTGGTTGCAATCGTTTTCCAATCTTTCTTTCACTTAGCTGTATGATTGTTCAAACGATACAATATGAAAACTTTCCACTACAACCATGCTAATGGATATATAGTTACAGACTAATATTGCAAGCAACGGTGTTTTTTTTCAATAATAGGCGTGAAAATATTTTCAGACAAAATTTTAATTATTTTAAAAGTTCTTGTCAATGCTACTTTTGTTTTAAGGTAAATTTTAGCGATTATTTACATTTTAAACCACCGTCTTTGTAAACTGTCGAACCAATCTTGTTGAAGAGTTCCAAATGGCGACGAACTTAATCGAAATTTTAATCTAAATTATTATTGTGCCAAATTTCCCGGCATTTGAATAAGAAATATATCTTTCA
The DNA here is from genome assembly GCA_039881145.1 of Druceiella hillmani. NCBI lineage: Eukaryota > Metazoa > Arthropoda > Insecta > Lepidoptera > Hepialidae > Druceiella > Druceiella hillmani. Next base: position 137,003 of record JAYKKI010000068.1, read on the forward strand.
TATCATTTATATATTACGAGTCTATATATATATATATATATATATATATATATATATACATAGTATCAAGTAAAATTTTCAGGTGATCGCGTATTTAGTGTCTGTGAACCATGTTCGATGAATATATAATGAAAACACTTCGAAGTTCAAAAGTTTCTTCAAATTTTAACTTTACTTATTAATTTTCATTGAACTTGAGATTCAAGCTTGAGCCTTTTGATCGAGCGATTTGTTAAATATTAAGTGTTGGTTGAGGTTACTAAACAGAGTTGATAAAATAATAAAATTCTTAACCTATTGGGTTAAGCATTATATTATTTAATCAAGTCTAAATGAACAAAAGATAATTTAGATTTAATTCAACATTGTAAAAAGCTCGTTTAATTAAACTTTGTCTTAGGAAATATACAAACTTTCTAAAAGTGTATTATACACTATAAAACATTTATTACTTATAAAATATTTAAGCTGTATTTAAAAGAAACTTCTAAGAAATAATAATGAAAAGAGTAGAAAATACGAAGTTCATCATAGAAGTGTTTCCATTTAAGCTAAAGAGAAAGATGTGATTTAAATTCACAAAACTTGCAATATTTCGTTTTATTACTCACTTTTGACTAGAGGATAATGTTCGCAAATGAAGAGGTTGAGTTTTCTTGTGAATAATTTAGTCTTACATAATTTTTTATTTTCTCATTATTATTGTTTTATTGTCCATGTAATGAAAAAATGATATAGTTTTTTAATGAAAAAAAGAAGGGATGTGTTTTGATTTCGGATATAAATGTATAAAATGTATAGTCTGCCCACTGACTATAATAATATAAAAAGTGAAAATAAAAATAGGCATATGTTTTTAAATCACTTTGCTTACATTGCAGTTAATGTTTACATCTAGCATATAAGTATAATTAAGAGATAGAATATAACTAACAATTTAAAATATAGTAGCATAAAATATAGTAAGAATGGCCAAATATTAATATAGTCAGTCTTTGTATTTTGCTAGTAGCCTTGCCTTGTAATACAATTTTAGTTTCTTCAAATGAATTTTCAGAGTGGTATGTGCTTTCAAACCTCTTTGTACCTACTTTTAATCGAGTCCGTGAAGTTTTATATTTCTTACTCCTCAAGAAAAAAAACCGATTTTGATAATTTTTTTTTAAATATTTGTTATTATTTATTATTCCAGATCAGAAACATTACAAGAGGAGGAGGTAATATTGCTTAAAGGATAATGAACAAATTTACGTAAACAATGTATTTTTATTACAATAATTCAGAAGTATGTCTTAAATGTAAAAATTTAGCGTAAAAATATAATTTAATAAAAAAATTATTTTTTTTGTTCAACACAAAAACTTGATTTCGAATAAGTAATATAAATAAATAGATACGTATAAATATTTTTACGTAGGAAACCAATAATTTTCACTATATATAGAACTCTCGTGAACACGCACAGTATATACTGATCTTGTACCTGGTGGGTGGAAAGGCAGATCGGATAGATGTATGACTGGTCCTCTACCTACTTGTGTCCAGATTACATACAGTATACCGTTGCCTTTCGAAGTGTACGCATATATTTTTTAATTTACACGTCTATTTAGAGTATTTTTATATTAAAAATACAGTTATTAGTAAAAATACGTACGAACTATTTTCGTGTTCTATTAATCAGTGAAACGATATTAATTACAACACAATGGATTATCATTGAATTCATAAGTAATTATTTCCATATTATGTTAATTTTTAATTATATGTTATTGAGTATATTTGTTAATTTATATAATTAAATAATAAATTATAAAAAAAATATTTAATGTGAAATAATGTTTTCTTCTTTTTTTTTTCGCCGCATTGAGCTTTCTTTCTCGTTAGTGATTCTGTTATTGTTTTCCTTCAGTGTCTAAATTCTTACCATGAAAATTCATGATGTAATCATAATTTTCCAACATTCATTACTTTTTCTACATTACAGAAACAATAAACTGTTGTAGATTTTACAAACATTTTTTCTTGTATTTGCAAGCAAACATTACGTATGGATAAATCGAGTACTTTAAGTCAAATAATGAAAAATTAACAGAAGTGATAGGGGAACTGATATCACTAAAAGTATTTGCTACAATCCTACGACATAATATTTCCTGAATTATTTAAATATAGATTAAAAAAATGTACGCACATTTCTGTTGTTGTAAACGATTTACAGAAAGAAAAAATGATACACGCAACGATTTTTCTTTCAATTGGAAAGAAAGTTTTTTTTCCACAAAACAGTCAACAAAAAGTTAAACAATCACAGAGTGTATAATTTCATTTGACAGAGAAATAAAAATTATTACAAATCGATGGAGATAGATTTTCACGATCTTTATTTTTAAGAGTCAACTCAATGAACGACTTCCGTGGATTCGAAATATCATCGGTTTTGTAACGTAAATACTTTATAAAAGTATATCAAGGCAGAAAAAAACTATTCATCCACGGATAATGAAGGCTGACATGCCAATGAAAAAAAATAATAAATTTTATTAATGACAGTCCTGATTGTCAGTTTTCTCTGAAAGAATTAATGAATATTATAGCTGATGATCCATCGAATGTTCTATTAGGAAACGATTAGAGTAATACAAAGGACCTGATTTGGTTATTTCAAACTTTAAAGGTCTATCCACTATTCTATATCTGTAAAGAAATCAATATTAAAAATTAAAAATTAAAGCTGAAAATATAAGGGACATTAAGGAGGTTGCTGATTTAATAAGATCAGATATGTGCGAAAAAATATTCCTAAATTATTAAGGTCCAGCCGATGTTCAAATGTTTCAATACAAATATAATAGATATAATTCCTACTTCATTGCAAATTAATGATTAATAATGAACATTTATTTTAATTATTTAAATTACTTTCCAAAATCTATTTATTTCAAATAGATTTTGGAATGTAAATAACTTAATTAAAAAAACAATAATTTTATAATTATTTTTACAATATCTCTTTTTAGTAGCCAAATATTATTTCAAAAGCTGTAAATAAAATTAATACAAAGAAATATAAAAAATGAAAAAATGGCAAAATCTTTAATTTTGATTTCGAAATATTCCCCCATCCATCCCCCTCCGAAAATATTTCTGATTTTAAATAATATAATTTGACCTGAGGACTTTCAAAGGTTTAACGATTTTCACACTTCATTGACTCGACTATGTCAACAGTTTACGTGTCAAAGTTAAGGTTATCGTAAAAATACTGTACTGATATAATCAAATGTGCTTTGAATATTTGAATATTACAGTGGTTATAGAATTCCTACTATGAATAATTGACTCTGGTTTCATTATAACGCATTTTTACTTGCATAATCTGTTAAGTGCTACTAAATTTCACACTACGAGGGATCAGTACATATGTAAATTAGGCAAATATGAAAGATTAAATATTTAAAGGAAGAAAGCGTCTTGTGTCTTGTCTTCATTCAACATTATTTTTGACCCAAAAAAAGATATCACCTGGTAATTTTTTAACAGAAGTAAAAATAACGCCCATTACTGTAAAGCTAAAAGATCTAGGATATTTGCTAATATATTAGAAATTTTACTGAATATTTTAGTGCATATATCCTAGTTTATATTACTGAAAAATTGTAAAAATAACATAACTGAATCCCTTTTAAACTTATACTTTCATATGATGTATAATATTTGAAACTAAAGGAAACAAATCTCAAATATATAATTTGCTGTTTTTAAAATTATAATGTATATATGTTAAAGGATTATTTACTACATATTAGTAAAATAATATCATCGGTTATACATTTGTTATACGTTGAACATAAAATTTCTTCATAAAATGGTTTCTAAAAAAATCGACTGTCACCGGTAGACAGATACACAGACAGAAACGGGTGTGATCGCAAAGGTTCTGCACTCGGTGGCATGAATAAATATATTTTTATATAATAATGAATTTAATATTTCTTCAAGCAAAACAATATATTTTGAAAGCCATTTGGTTTTTTCTTTTCAGTATTAAGAATAACGTAAAAAAGTTACTACCAAAGCAGTTTATTCCTTCCAAGAAGAACAATTTAGACATGTACGTTACAGGTTGTAAATATATAATAAAATCAGCCGGTATAACACACCCCATTCTTCAATATGTATATAGGTGGAAAATTCTATACAGTCATTTTTATCTAAATATGATTAAATGCCAATATCTGGAAATTTTTATATGTTTCATAGTCTGAAATCGATTATGGAAAAATTTTACCACAAACATTGTACATACTTAAAAATTAAAATCCGTGAATGAATTTTTAAAATGAAGGCTTTGAATTCTGATATTTTACAAATGATACTTAAAAATTACAATACTGTCAGACACGAGTATAACTCGAATCAAAAGGATTTTGTAAATCCAAAAAAACTCTGATTCTAGTTACATATGTATATAGTCTCCTTTACGTTCAATACATTTTTCACACCTTTTATAAGAAAAATCAATTATGCAACCTTAAGTTTGACAGATATTCTCATTAGATGAACATTGTATATAAATAAATAATAAGTCTGAATAGTATTAATAATTAACATATAATTTCTACAGATGTAATTCCTCTGGTAGTAAATAACCCTAATCTTCGTTTCATAGGAGATATAAAGCAGATAATTTGTATACAAGGAAGCGCAATATTTATCTAAATACTTTATAATTATGGTAAGAGTAGTGATTACCTTGAAGGGATATGCAGAGTAACTGTACCTAATATTCTGTCTTTAAGCTTTTTTACAATGTGTAATAATTAGTTTCATCCAAAGTTTAAAGAAAATCATTTGACCGTTTTGAAAAACTGTTTTTTTATAATTTTTTCCATTCTCTAAATTTAAATGAAAACTAAAAAAAGGGCTAGAGATACGGAAATCCCAAATATTAAATTACATGGAAATTAGTTCAGCGGTTCAGAGCATTCACTATACGATTAACTTGTGTCTATGTTAAACACACTTGCGTCTGTGTTTACTCACGCGCAGACATTTTGTTTGTACCTTTGATACTCTATTAATGATTAATGATTTGAATTTTTTGTCACACTCTTTAATTAGATATTTTTAATAAAGGGGACTTCATTTGAAGTCTTGTTTACTGACTCTATAGGCTGGGTTATTACATATTCATTAACATTCGCATCTGAAGTATCTGTGTGCAAAATTTCATGCACATAAGTATAATTAAAGTATAAAATTATGAGGTCGTGACAGATCAAGGGATATAACGAATTATAAATGTTCTTTCTTTCACTACGGAATACTAAATATAAACTTGTATATTTAATGTTTTAATATCATTGTTTGTCTTATATATTTAATGTTTATAATGTCAATTGATTTTAATGTCTTTTTGACGTTTCAGATATTCAGTGTTCAAACATTTCAAATAATTGTGTTCACAGCAAAAAGTGATCATTTATTAAAACATAAATTGTTTAATTATTTTTTAATTAAATCTCAAATATACATTAATTTACTATATATAGCACTATATATTAGCAACTATCCAAATGATAGGATTGCTTAAAAATAAGGGAATATTTTCTACACTCTGCAAAATATATTTGATGGATAAATGTAAGAAAGTTCACATTCATGTGAAAAAATAATTTTCATTCACTCAAATATCGCCGGTAATTAAAATAAACATTGCACGAAATTGGTACACATGTAAATCTAATTTTACAAAATCGTCCCCAGCATTAATCGGAACTGGAATGTTGCTGGAATAGTTTGGAGAAAAAATTGCGCATTTAAGCAGCTTCTAAGTTTAAATTACTATTAATGTAAAAAGTAAATAAAGACCTGTTTAGTTACATGTTTTGTTTGAAGAAGATTTATATTATGAAATATGGAGTACATACGTACAGACCTTTATTTTATATTATTGACTATTATATTTTAAAATACTGAACATTTTCAAAGTTAAATTTACGATAAGATCTGTATCAAGGACTGAAGAATACCATCGAAATACGTCTGGCGTTACAGAAATGGAATACGATTTTGAAAAAAGCTTATAATTTTTAGAATACACAAAGCAAACAATTTAGTGAATGACAATCAGGTAAAAGAAAAAATTAAAAACAAATTAATAATCGCAACACATAACGCAGAATGTTCTATTTGCTATATAGTATATATAGGCGTATATATATATATATATATATATATATATATATATATATATATATATATATAGAATTACTAATAAGAAAAGAAATAGCAGTACAAATCTAACATAGTCCATTATAACTTCTTAGAAACGATTACAAAAATTATCTATATGGATTGCTTTTTTAATGTATAACCATTGCCTAAATTAATTTTAAATAAAGTAATAGTTTATTTAAAATTTATTATAAACAGTTAATAGTTTACTTTTAAAAGACTTACTTTTATTACTGTTAAAATGTCTTTTTTCTCTTTTCCAGTTTTACGTGCCGTTTTTAGGTGACTCAGTGAAGCATACGATTTTCGTGTATTTATTCATTACATCTGTGTATGTGTGTGTGAATGATACAAGACACGAATTATAGCTAGTTTCATCTTGATTGAGGGGATTATAGGGTTTCGTGAAAAACTTCATAAATAAATATAATATTTCAATATTGTATCCGAATGACCAGTTAAATAAAAGGATTAGTGGGAAAATAAGTAATGGGAATATAAGCTCCTTAATATTACTAAAATATCAAGGCGCTTATTTATATTAAAGTTCCAAACATCTTGCAAACAAAACAAGATTTGAACTATATTTTCGAAGAACTACACTGCAAGTAGATAAGTTATTCTGAAGTGTTTTCCTTTAAAAAATCATATATTCGTAACTTTGTAAATCAATATGATCATTCAGACATCTAAACAGAATAATTACGATAAATAATTATATTAGTGTCTGAAAATCAAAGTTTTCTAATATTTTAATAGTGGCGGTTGAAAATTTTCAGGAAAAAAATTAATGATGAAAAAATGTATTTTTTTAACGTCTTATTTCTAATTTTTTAAGATTTGTATTTGAAGATTTACAAGATAAGATCAATATGAAATAAAAAAACTTGTTGAGTAAGTAGTACTCGCACTATGTTTAGATACTTATACATATTTAAAAGTAAATAGTATTTCTAATTAAACTATTTAAGAATATTAATTTTTCACAATGCAAATATATTATCAACTATATGTTTCAAAGGCCTTTAAATATTGTGTATATTTTCATGTGACCTTTGTACGGAATTCTAGAAACCCTTTTTTTATTAATTTAAATTTAAGATGTTCTCGTATGATACTTCACACTAAATATAGAATAAAAAAAATTATCGTACTTAATTCACCTTCCCGGAAATGAGACATATGTATTATATATGTTCTTCATGAGACATGTGTTATATATGTATGGGTCAATATGCGCTTGAGACATGTGTTATATATGTATGAGTCAATATACACGGCTTAATATGTTTAATTACTGTGTTAAATTTCAAGGTTTTTTGCCAAGTGGTTTCTGAGAAAAACGGCTGTGACAGACAGTTATACACGTGAGTGATACACGTTGAGGTAGGTCACCTTATAAATGGTACATAGTCAAATGAACGAAGGCATTTGATGACTTCCTTTATGCACCTATTGAATTATTCTTTAGTTTCTAAGTTATTAAGTTCATATAAGTATAGGGTTCGTACAGTAACGATCACACTTTCATAAATAATATTGCAAAGAATATATTGAACTACTAATAAGTTGACAGAAAACAATCATAAAAGTAATATTCACGATACGAAATGTGTACTTATTCATATTTTGTACGGTGGAATCCCGTGAATTTATTTATCTGTTTGGCGACCTTTTTCTGTTAATAAATATTCTTAGGATGTTTCATTTACATAAGATGGTATAAGTTAAAATAAATAAAAACATGATTTTTGTAATGTTAGTAAAGAAATTTTTATAAAATATTTCCTTCACTTCCGCGAAAATAAATCAGAGCCCGAGCATAAAAAACGTACTATCTTCATTATATTGGTCGTAAAATTCCTTATCTTTCCTTAAGACATTTTACTTATCTAAATTTCAGACGTGTTTCTCCTTGTTTGGCATTTATATAAATGACATATAGTCGTGAAATGGCATAAACGTAATTACAGACTATCAAGTTTAAAAGAAATCCTAATCTGGAGACCTGCTCACTCACGTAGATAATATAAAGTGGCCGTGGTAATTTCCAAAGCATAAAAGGTCAGAGCTTTTTGTTAAGCGGAAAGCTTAACCCAAGTTGTCTACGAAGACAAATTGTTTTCCGTAATTTTCTATATCTCATTAATCTCTTGTAGAATATATACAACAACTTGTAACACATAAACCAAAAGTACGGTAGTTTTGGTTTCGACGTTTTTACGAAGATTGACGTGGTATTGTAATTACATTCTAATAGATACTAAAACTTCAAATTTTAATCTTAAAATAAAGAACTCTCAAACTTAACTTTGATTCTGTACTTATTAAATCAGAACGTTCTTAAATATTCATTAGTCATGGTCAATTTCAGCACTACTTAATAATTTTTCCCTATTTTTATAATTATTTATTCATTTTCTCCACCGTATAGTTTAAGTCCAGAGTGGTACAGTCGTTTATATTTTCTATCAATTATTTGCATACCTTTCAATGGAAGATGGTTAGCATGGTTTTGTATCGTTTAAGTAACCGCTTACCTTCTTATTAAATATATAATATGACCTACCTATAAATATGGACGTATAATAACGTACGTATATATACGGACATATAAATCACGTTCCACCTTCTGGCTTCAATCAGTGCTTAAAGCTTACCTATACATGTACATATTGTATATCTGTCGATTGATGTTCTAGTTACAGCATTCATTTGTATATATTTGTAGATACGTAGCCCATCTACTAATTTCCTGGTTGCTATATTTCTTTGTTTATATCTGTATATACTTAATTATCCACATGTACCTGTACACTAATGTTTAGTTATTTCATGTTCTACATCTGTATTTACTTATTTATCAATCTATGTGCTAAAATCGTAGTTGCTTTTGCAAGTACATTTTTATGAATTCAATAAGTAAGTACCCTACCTATTTGGTATAGTATCTGCTTGCTTACGACAAGATAAGTGAAGTGAGTCCAATCTCGATGAGTTTATTCATGGTCAGAGAAGAGTTTCTGTTACAGATTTGCTGTTCCATCATTGTAAACTAATTTTGCTTAAAGGCACATTTATACTATTTTTAGTTGTATCAAAACTTTAGAATCTTTAATATTAGATTATTATTAGATTTATATTTTAAACTTGATTACGGCGACTGTGCTTTTAAGTGTTGAGGAATTCTATGCTATATCTTCAATTTCCGTGATCAAATCTAATCAAGTTTTCAGGGATCATATCCAAAAAAATATACCGGAGATATCAAGCAATATATATATAAAAATACAGATAAATTGAAAACAGTTAAATTGAAACCTTTTTGCAGTCGGTCGAAAAACCGGCTAAGTGAAATTATTTCATTTGAAAGCTCTAATAAAATGGACATCATCAAATTTTTTTTCAGATTTTTAAAACCCATGTTTGAAAAATCAGAAAAAGGGAAGAAAATAAAAAATTGGCCATGAACAAAAATAAATTTTCTTATGAAAGACCTTCCCAATAATATTCAATCAAAGGACAAGATATTTTAACAGTTTTTTTACGAAAAAAGTGTCATGTCAACCTAATGTATGGATATTACTTCATGCATATGCTTCCAAAAATTCATTCATGTAGCGTAATTGCAGAAAAATTGAGGTCGTGATAGACGGGTAAACGAACTAAATTGACGAAATCGTAATGATTCCATATTTTTCAATAGAACCCTAATAAAGACAATTTTCCTTAGCATCAGGTAATATCTAGATTTACAATTAATATTTTCTAAGCAAATTAATAGAATTATTAAAACTAATATTGCATCAATACTAAATAAATTGAAAAATTTAAGTATTCACAGTTATAAATAAAATATTAATTGAGAATAATAGACTAGAAACAAAACTTTCTTTTATCAATCTTTTCTTCCACCTTGAAAATTGTTGTCTATAGAACCAGAAAAAACAAAATTTGTCAAATAAAAAAGAGAATATAAACAAGCGCTTGAAATATTGTTTAAAGAAAATACATCTTCAAAATCATTTGTCACGCATCTGAATTACTGTTTCCCCTAATTCTTTTACAGTATTTTAAAATGACTATGCTGTAGTAAATAAGGAATAGTAGTAACATACATGTATGTCACAAGTTATGTTTGCTTCCTCACTTAGAATTGCTTAAATAAAGGCATTTATTAAATGTCATCATAGATCTTAGGCAGATAAATATCATTTAAAATATAGGTATCGATACATAGAATATTACACAGATGATAATTAGAAGTAATTCTTCGGGCTTATCGATGATAATTGAATAGATATTAAAACCATTACATTAACTGAATTCGTAGAGTTGCTTACAAATTAATGAACGAACCAAAGAGTCATGGGCGGAATTTTATAGACGCTGGTCTATATCAGCATACGATCCAAATGAATACAAGGTGAAAGCTCTTCATTTAAGCTTTCCTTTTTACTATGGGGCCTAGCCCCTGAGACACCGAAAAAGTGAGATATCTTCATCCATTGCTTCGACTTCCATTCGGTTTTATTTTTTGATTTATCAGATATTTAAGAACTAAAAACGTGTTACAAACACTACTACTCATCTCATTTTTTTAAATTAATGATTCTAATGAATGGTTATTTATAGTTAGGTTAAATAACCCACGTACGTATACACAGAATAACTTTTTTAGAATAATTTTGCGTGCCCCATTGCGTATGACATGATATCCATATTTTAAAGTTGACCTTTTAATAAAAAGATCATATATTTTATTTTTATGTGTCAATCCGCAGATTTGTTAAATAAATTTTAAGGTAAATAACCTTCCTTTTTAAATATGAAAGTCCGAATACGGTTAAAATATTTACTAGCGGATTTATCCCAAATTAACTAAACATTGTGATGAAATTATATACAAAAAAATGAAATTATATAAAATATTTGGTTTGCAGTTTAGTTGACGGTGTTTTAATGCTAAAAACTAATATTTTAATAAACTCTAGAACAATTTTACTTAAATGAAATAATTTTTTTACAAGTTTTTGTAGAAGTACATTGTATATGTAATATTATTTTGAAATAATTATATATATATGAATGTGCATACGCTTACAGTTTACGGTAATTTCAATAAATTGTTAGAGAATAAAAATGGATAAATTAATTCCTATCTAAATTCTGATCCCTTTTAAATACTATCTCTTCTGACCGTTTTTGGTACTATAACATTGGTGTTACATGAAAACTTTTGAACAAATGCAACGGACATGTACTTTGTGCATCACATATCAATAAAAAAATTATACTTATTTACATATATTCTTGTAATTTTGCGAAAACCGCAATGGATTAGTAACTATTCAGGTTTTAATATTTTATTAAGATATTTCCCCATTTCCCGCAACTTGCAGCAAATTTCCTCAACAAAAAATTGAAAAATAAATATTGCTGTGTACATTAATTTCTAACTTAATCAATTGTAATTATTATAATAGCAAAATATAAAATTAATATTATATTAGGTTCAAGTGACAATTAAAAATGTTAATTACCTTCATTAGGTAATTAACATTTTTAATTGTCACTTGAACCTAATATAATATCATGTTAAAAAATAGAAGAAATTAAATATTCCAATCTATTGGACATAATGAATGAAAATATCTTCCCACATAAATGAAAATTTAAAATATATGTAGATATTTTTTTATTACATTAAAATTTACTAACAAGAATTTATATCAAATACCAATTAAAAAAATCCTTTTTAAAGGCAATATATAAAAAGTGTATTGTTTATTATTTAACATTATTTTGAATTTCACCCTGCGTAATATCTAACAAAAATTAGCTATTATATTTAAATATTTCATATAAAAAACGTCATCTATGTGGTTTAAGATCCAGAACCGTAATATTATACTATCTGATATCGCTCTAGGCCAAGTCACTTCCAATTTAAAGCAGCTTTGTGTTTCCCAAACAGGCAACTTATAAAGGAAACGTAAATTTTATATTTCAAGAGAAGCCGTAGTTCGTAATCAGGAGAAGCTCGCCCTTGTCACCTGATTCTTTCAACACACGATTCTTAATTGTTTGTCTTAGTCGAAGTCTAGTTAAGTAAAGTCCATGTGGGTTTGGTTTATGTATAATTTTTAATTATAATTTTTTTTTTGGTTTGGTTAATGTATCATTTTTAATACAAAATTTTTCAGTTCCATCAGGATATTATAATATTTTCTTTTCATCTATGGTCTTCTCGTTTTCCTTGTTGACTGCGATTGAATAAAATATTTTGTAATTAGTAGATGAATCACAAATTTGATCATAATACGAATAAAGTTATAATATATGGACCATAAAATAAGTTTTTACTCTCAAAACTCAAAATATCAGTTTAGTTGTTTGAAATAAAGATTAGTTTATTTGATTTAAACCGAAATTATTACTATAATACTCATCCATTTTCAAGTCAGCCACATGTTTCACTAAACCTATATGTTTCGTTTAAGTAATTTTAAACGTTTAAGGACCTCGTGCTCCACCTCCGAAATTATTAATGTGCAAACTCGCAAAAAGAAAAAGACGTATTTTTCTTTCGGAATAAAGCGCTAACCGCTTGGTTTATTTTCTTCCGTAACTTTCTCCTCTCAAGTGAGAAGAAAGCACCGATTTGAAACTTAACAAAATAAAAAGTGATATTCTTTCAAAGTTTGTATAGCAATTATATTAAATAGTAGAGTGCTTAAACCGGTAGTTGAAATGAGGCTGCGCCTTTTCAAGCGCTTAGAAGTAATTTAATTTTGTATTTCGCTAGAGGAGTTTTATTCAGCTTACGGCGCAAGTAATTAAGTTTGTGATGAGTCAGTAAATTTTTACATTAAACAAGTCGCAATTTAAATATTTTTCTTTACATTCGTTTGTACATATTTTTTAATTGTCCCTAACATGACCTTCACAAGTTTGTTAGAAATTAGCTTACAGTACATATTCGCAGGTTTAAATTGTTAAATCAAAATTTTAATATCGTTGTATCTGAATTATATTTAATTTATTTGTTTATAGTTATCATCATTCACTTTTTAATTTGACTGTTTGCAAAAGAGGCTCGCGGTTGATTTGCTATTTGGACAATTGTATCCTTCTTGATACCCATGGCCCTGAAACAATTGGATATATTTTTGCGTATGCCACATTTTGTTCTGCGCGTATTTACATGTGAACTTTGAAAATCAATATATTTTTTTAAATAAGTCATAAGTTAAATGAAACTACGTGATGTAGTATTGTTTCTACTTTCCTTAAGTTCTTTACCGTGACCTAGGTTTCGTTGTATTACAACGTCTTTAGGTGGGCTGTTAGCAAAGATCTTTGCTAAGAGCCCACCTGAAGATAAGATGTTGTAATACAACGAAACCTAGGATCGTGGTAAAGAATTTAAAGAAAGTAGAAATAATACTACATCACGTGGTTTCATTTAATTGTGAATAATGAATTTCTACAAAATTAACGCCAAATATATTCAAAATAAGTAAAAAAATATAAAGTAAAAGCTACCCTCGTGTGAAAATATTTTTAGTGGCTCGATATATACACTGCTTACAGATGCAAATGATGTCGCTATCATCAGACGACTACTTAAATTAATGTAAAAGATAAAAGTAAAAAATCAAAGAGTGAATATTGTTCACAGTGTAAGTTCAATGTCCACATTCTTCGAATATCAACCTTTTCTATTCCGGCATTACACTTTAATATAACCTTAACATTGGTAGCTCTTTTACCAACGGTATCGCCTTTATTATTAATTCCTTATACAGAAGTTAGCACGGTGCCGTGAAAATTATTTCCAAGAAAATAGAAAGTTAACGTTTGTTAACGTAAAAAGTGATAGACAGCAAAACATAATCGAAAATTTTTCTAGAATATCGAAATAAGAGATTACGTATTTTACTATCAGTTTCAAACGAATGCGTTTATGAAAATATTAAAGAATTAGTGATTTAGTTGATATAGTCTTGGTACGGAATGCACGGAGGTGGGAATACTAATCTGCTATAGCATCACTCGTTAAGGTAATGCTGTATTCATTAATAGTGAAATTTAGATTACCACTTCTTATCAGAATAATAAACAAAAGAAACAAAAGTACTATGAAAATATGAAAGAATCAGTAATTTAGTTGAATAATATAATTTTAAAGTTCACCTTAGTACGGAATACTACAGAATCACTGGTTAAGGTAACACTGTATTCATTAATAGTGAAATTTAGATTACCTCCTCTTATCAGAATAATAAATACAAAAGTACTAGTACGATTTTTCTTGGCATTAAAGTACCTAATTTCTTATTAAACAAAAAAGGTACTTATCTTGTTTTACATTTTCTGGTTGATGATTTTTATACTTCCGCAGTGAAACAGGGAATAATTTAGTCTTGTCCATCCATCCATCGATTGCGACCTTACAGTTTTCATACTATTAGATCTACGTGTACAACATTTCATAAGTAGATTTTTTTACGCGGATCTCAATTAATATGTAATCATTCATAATAAAAAGATTTTTTGTGGTAACATTTTTTGAAATAAAACTGTAAAATCATTCGCCATTTTTTAAGCAATTTATGAAATATTATACCATAAAGAGAAATTAAGGATACATCTAATTTTTATTCGTCAATTTTATGAAGTATTAAACTATAAAGCGAAATTCAGGAAACATTCAATTTTTTAACTGTCTATAGGAAATGTAAAAATTAAAATTTCAGTTAAATTACTTGAGTTAACTCGTATCAATAACTTTGAGATTTATAGAAAACTACCGGACTGTACTTTAGTGCGTTAGGCAGTTATTAGCAGGCAGTATTAGTAGTTATTAGCAGGCAGTATTTAGCGGTATTTAATTCATATGCTAGTATCTGTCACTTTTTATGAAAAAGTATGTAGTTTATAAAATATTAAACTGATGAACATTCAAGAGGAAATTATAACCTCTGAGGAACATTCAGTAGAAAATTATAACCTCGTAAATTTGATATTACTTTTAGTAGAAAATTGTATACGTATGTTTTGTTAAATGGGTATTTTAGTTGTTTAGTGATTAATTATTGCAATAGTTATAAAGTAAATGCTGTATTAAATTCAAGTCTCATTAAATTCAAATTTTGAATTTGATACATAATAATTTAACAACGTCAACACAATTTAAACAAAAATTCAGAGGACATGATATGTCTTAAAGATATGCGTTTAATTATATGACTCCGAGAACCCATTGATAGCTAGCGTATTAATATTTAAAAATTCGCATTGATACCAAAAAATTACATATATATATGTGTATATATATATATATATATATACATATGTATATATATATATATATATACACATATATCTCCCTCTCTGTGTGTACATATATATATATATATATATATATATATATATATATATATATATATGTGTGTATGCATAGAAAGTTAATAAATTCAGCGTTAAAAAATTGTAACAATTGAAAGTTAACAAATTGTACTAAATAATTTAAAAGAAAACTATAATATTTAACAAGCCCGACGTCTAAATAATTTACTATATATTATTAGACACACGTACATACTATAGTATTTATATAACATAATTTTCATCATAAAACCTTCTCTCATCTTAAGGTGATTTAAGAGATATCATTTTCAAGATATATCATTCTAAATTTATTAAGAACCAACATAGAAGAACCCTTGTGAAATGAAAAAGTAAAAATTTCATACATTTTAGGAGCAGTGAAGAATAATTCCTATATTTATTTTAATTAAAAACATACACTTTTCAATTAATTTAACTAGCTCCCAATATATTTTGCATAAAGTAAAACCTTAAAAATATTGTTGTAATCAACTTATTTGAGTTAACTATTTACTTGCTTCCATATCTGTGAACTTGATGAAATAAAACTAATTTGATCCCAAAGATTTTACGCTAGCACTGCATCTACTGCAATCTTTGTAAATGTTGATAAAAACATCGCATTTTTAACAATTATTTACTAAAACTTAACAGACGTTTTTTTCAATAATAAACATAATAATGAAATGAAAGTGAAGCTGTGTTTTTCACATAATTATGTAGTCTAGAGATTGTTTACTAGATGGTGGTATTTATTTTATTTTTACCAAATGTGACTAATTTATCAACACATTCATCTTCAGCTATTACTAACTACGATATTACTATTAGACTCTAGAAATCCTTCTAATCTCTTTGCGGTCTCAATATTTTATTTTAATTGTTGAAATATAAATATAAATAGTGTTTTAGAGTATTATATGCGTGACGATAAAGGTTTTCTGGAAAACGAACGAAAAGCCGAATGCAGCGGGATATTTTGGCATCTTCTCGCTATTTCTCTGCCGCAAAATATCGATCTAGAAAGAGTTTTGTCTTTTCCTATAGTATCTATGCCGTTATTTCTCTGTCATTTAGATAATACACAATGCAAAACCGATACGTCAACCTTAATAAAAGTTTTGAAATGTCCATCTAAAATGAACAGCCTTTACATATCGATGCTGTGTTAATTGATGATTTTAATGAAATTCCTACTGTCGACATTCGGTAATATTTCTAAACAAATATTACAAACAATTACTAAGTATACTGTATAATCTATTACACTAATTTTCCATCGATCGAACAAAGGAAAACGTACTACGAGATACATCGGAAAAACTTGAATACAACATCCCTGGAGTTGAGTTGAAGCGAATTTACGAATTTGCGAAATAGCTGCGAAATTGAGCGTATGATGAAATAGCACAATTTTTTGAAAGAAAAATCGTTTGTATTAATTATGAGCGCTGCTATAGATTTATTACCGATGGTGGAATAGTAACTCGGAAGGTATATGGGTTCTTATATACAGGGAAGTTTTCAGCTTATATTAAATAGTTTATTATGCATGCGACATAAATTACAATGCCAATATCTGAATAATATATTCAAAAATTAGTCGAAAATCTGGATATAGATATCCGTCAAAAATATTCAAAGAATTATTAACATAAATGAATTACATAGAGAAATAGATAATTTTTTTACGCAAGTCTCTACCAGGATTATATGCCTTTATGGGAGTTTATTGTAATTATACCTTTTATAAAAAAAGGTGAAAAGGCCTTTTGCAACCAGTAAAAAGTTTGAAATCTTTATTTATTCAAAATTTCTTTCTAATATTTCTAAAAGCTTATTTCTAATATTTCTGAAGGTAGAGGGAATAATTTCATTGAAGTGTTCAACATTATGCAGGAAGCTAGGAATTTGTCGTCCAATTAGATCAATAAAAAAAATCAAAATAATTAATGAAGCAATATATGCAGTATTTTCCAAAACTCAAAAATTCGAAAAACAAAACGAATTGTTTTTATAATCATTAAAAAGTGTGAATGCGCCGAACTTACTAAGCTCTGAGTAAATGATAATATTATTTTGGATGAATATGGCAATAATGTAAGTGAGGCAGAAAGCGATAAATGTATAATTAAACTAATGCTCACAAATTATACATACATCACATTGTATAATTATTTGTGTAAAATAAAGACAAATATATATGGGAAGTAGATTCGAAACAAACTGAACATGTTAGTATAAAATATAAATATGTACTTATTTTTTTATACTAACATGTTCAGTTTATTTCGAATCTCCTTCCCATATACGTTTGTCTTTATTTTACACAAATAATCATACAATATAATGGATGTATAATTTGTTTGAAATTGGGGTCTACTAATAGCACGGTTTTCACTGCGATACGGGTTATCTTTTTTAAATATTTTTTTAATAGTTAATTGTTTTTAAATATTTACTAATAAATGAATCATCTTTCTCTTAATTAATAGTTTTCCTAAACCCATTAAAATGAAGACACTGAGACCATAAAGCAATGAAAAATAGCGTGTATGAAATATTTCGCTATTTTCAGTGACTGATCTGTGTTGGTCCCTCTAATTATTTAATTAACCATTGTTTTCAAGTTCTGTAATAAACAATATTACAAAGTTTCAGCTTTCCTGAACGTATTTAGATTAGATTAGTTGCTAAGACAGCACTTTCATGAGAAATGATTTGTTATACTCCTATTCTATCGCCCTGATGCAACCGTTTCATACATTGCTTCAATGCTGAGCCAGGTTTTCTATGTCTACTTAAACCGGGTACATCGACTCAACTCTGTCAGTTTTAGTTCCAGTTCAGTTCTAATTCAATTAATCAAGAGGCAAGTGCTCGCTGTCTCTGTCTTCATCCCAGCCCTACTATCTCTAGTGAAATTAGGTTATGATATCAATATATTTGTTAAATAAATAATTTTATGTCGTTATTAAATATTATTCCATTCTGTTTTGAGAACACAATTTTAATACCAATTGTAATTTGAAATTAATATTGACAATTAAATTATTTAAATAAAATAATTTCATTTTATTTAGTAAATTAAAAACCACACACATGCACGCACACACGCGCGCAGGCACACATAAATTATCTTTCATTGCACCATGTTGCAGCAATACACTTTAAATCTGAAAAAAATTATTGAAAAATCAATTAATCACCACCGTCACTATATGCTAAATAAACCTACATTGAATTGGTACATAATATATAAATAGGGCTCTTGATAAAGAATTGTGCGTTTGTTCGATGTCAGCTAAACCGCGGGCAAAAGAGGTTAATTTTGAACATTTCTAACGTCCAGTGCCCAAGTAATAGACACATTTGTAACTTAAATGTCGCTTCACTTTATAACAGCCAAAATCTGAACAAAACGAACTTAGAACTAACCTGCAAATCCAGCTACGATTACACACACACATAAATATACATATAAATATATATATATATATATATATATATATATATATATATATATATAATAGGAATATTAAGACGGATTTTATCTATAATACAGGTTAAAATATACTATTAATATACCGCTTACATAGAAATAACGTGGACAGAAAATATTTTCCTCGGTTATTTTGTATTGCAATCATTATATATAAGTCATATTTTTCCAAATAAAACTGCAAAAATACAGGAGATTAAGATAAAATTCTTTAATGTAGCGAATTTCGTTATGATGTAATGGATGACGTAACGAAACAAGTGACGAAAATATATGGCCCAGTGAGTGGAATTCTTATGAGGGTAAATCCAGTTTTATTACCTAGCTTAGCGTCGCATTGCGTAGATAGCCAATAACATGTGGCCTTCACCTCAATGTTCTTAGTTTATTCAATATCCCTTTTATGATCCTCATAATACTTTGATATTTTTATCCCAGCGATTACAACATCAAGCTATATGCCGTTAAAGTGAGGTCAACGCCCTTGATGTTATAAAAGGAGGCGAGTAGCTCAAGGTTAGGCGCGTCTTCTTTCTTGTTCATTTGTTTTTTTTATATTTTATGGCGATCTGTGTTTTGGAAGATAAAATCAATTTCTCATGTTGACCCTTCATGTTAAATTCTTTACAATAAATATTTATATTAAACTAAATCTCACCGTCTTCTATTTTCAAAACATTGCGATCAAAATAATCATAAAATATGTTGAAATAAAATGGTTAAATAAAATATTAAAAATAAACATTAAAATTTTCATTATCAAAATATGGTACAATACAAAAAAATCTCATTTTCATTAATTTAAACTTGCATTAGTTAAAATATTGTCAACTTGTATTGACGACATTTTTATATCTGGCAACAATAAAGGATTTATTTTTAAATATGCAAAGAGAACGGAATAAGATGACATAAGCAAAAGCAATGCCGAATAAAATTATTTTGTGTCAACCTTAGCGAGACATTACGAATGCCTTTTACATTTGTTTTTTTTTAATTGCAGATTTTATGTCTAATATATCATAATAATGAATAAGATATTATAATGAAGAGATTTTTTAAATATTTTATACGTAAAACGCGAAACTTTTTAAACGAACGTCTAAGCAAAAAAAAAATCGTACCACGTGCTAAATATTCAGATGCTATTTCTTTAGTGTAAATAATTAACAAGAGTAATCTTTCTGCCGAATTTTTATAAAATCTCTATAGTTTTAGAACTTTTCAGGCCTCCGAAGCAAAATATGGTCAAATAATTTATATATCTCGGACATATTACATTGATCACAAAATGTCTATTTTATTTGTTAAAAGAATTTTATTTGAAACTTTACGGTCACATCCACATGTTTAAACGAACTTTTCACTTTTGAATTATTTACGAAGAAATTTTATTCATTTTTCCATAAAAGATATATTTGTAACGAATTGAAAAATATACAAATAGAAAAAACTTTCGTGAAAATGGTTGACTTTTGCTGAATGTAAAAATATACGTATATGTAACTAATTGTTATCCGCGGCTTCGTCCGCGTTAAAATTTATTCGCAACACAATAGAACATTCCATAATATTTTGCAAAGGTTAAAATTGTCGAGTGCAAAGTAAAATAATAAGTACCAACATTAAAAATCAAAAATAAAGAATATAAGTACCTATATTTAAAATTAAAAAACGTTACTAAAAATTGAAAATTCGACGAGGCGAATTTTGAAAATTCGACGAGCCATTTTCAGTAAGCACAGACGTTTGTCAACGATGTATGCCCTGAAGTGTGTGTTCGTTCGGGTAGGTGTAGTTTCTGATGTCACTCCAAAGTATCGTCAGCCTACAATGTAAGCCTTTTAACGGTAAATAATTACATTTTACATATGTTCTCTAATCTGTGTAAATGGTTGTTAATTGTATAATTTGAAACTATTTTAAACATTTGAAATTTAAAGAATTATCTCATAACAATGAGAAGGCAAGGTAGATATATATTTTTTAAATTGATTTCCATTCGATAAGGTATATATAAAAAATGGAATGAAAATAATTTACTGTTTTGTGTTGAAAAATGAACGAAAATTTTGGTTTTATATAAAGTAAATAGTTACCGTGTACAAGTGCACTAAAAGGTTATCTTTTTAAAATAATAAACAATTAGATTTAATTATGATATTCCCAATGGAATAACAGTTACTATATAAATTTTCATAAGTAAATATGAAGGAATTAAAAATTTTCAGGATGCTGAATCGAAAAACTCTACAAGGCTGGTGAACTCTGGAAGATGCCGAAGCCTTATAAGTCTAATTACCACTCAAATACTATCTTCATCAAAACCTAAAAATCAACGCAAAAAATGTTTACACACTTTTCCAACATACAATGAGAATATATGTGTACCTACGTTTATTGTTTGAATATGATTATTGCATATGTCTTTTAATAAGTTTGATCTTCTTATTTGTAAACAAAACAGTGGTATGTTGTTTATTCATGAGGAAAGTAGAATTTAACGAATTTATTGATTCGTACTTTAACGTACATAAAATACATAGATTTAGCAAAATTATTGGTACATAAGCAATATCTTCCAGTCAAGCATATTTATTAAATATAAACATTTTGTGATGCAGATGAATGCAAAAGACATTAATAAAAAAACGAAACTTAGGATAAAACAATTAATAAAAAATGTCACAACAAAAACTAAGCTACATGTGAATAATAGAAAACACAAAAAAAAACAAAAGAAAAAATGGTAAATTATAAATCTAGACATGGTTGGGCACAAGGAAAATAGGGAACAAAATGGAATTAGGAACGGTGGAACTGAGGCACTATGAGAGGAAGGACTTTTTCAGACGAACTTTGAATACATTTAAGGAGGGCGAGTTCCTGGTATCCGGCTCTAGTTGATTCCGAAGTCTTATAACATAAAAGGTAGTAACATAAAAAGTAGTCTGAGCTCGTTTTCAGAGCGTAGTCCTATACCATGTGCAGAAAAATCTGCTTCTAAGATAAGTTAGATAAGTAGCATTGTTGAAAATATTATAAAGAAATGTAAAAAAGTGAAGATTGCACCGATTGCGGACTTCCGTCAATTTAAGTTGCGCTCTGAATTGATATAAATAATCATATTTTTTGCAAACAAAAATAAAGCGGATGTACAAATTTTGTAGGCGATACTCAGCGAAGTCTGGATAGCATACATCTCCATAGTCAAGCAGTTGAAAGTAAGAGTATTTAATAGACGTGGCTTTGGTTTGAACGTCCAGAAATTTTTGACGATATTTGACGGAGAGCATTTGGCTGAAAATACGACGACTAACATCATTTACTTGAAGTAGCCAGTATTTGATCGATCAGCAGACCCAAGTCTTTAACAGTTGACATAAATGGTATTGGTGCGTCATTATTTTTACTACTTGTCTTTTTTAACATTCTTTAATTTTTTCATTTATTCTTTTTTTTTATTATATTTTATCCCGATAACCATATTTCCTTTTTTATCAATAATTACCATAATATGTTTTAATACAAAATTATAACAATAAATAAATCATGCATTACATAGTTACCTTGGCAGATACTAGAAAAATAGAATTAATATGTTGATGGGTTGTATTAGTAGTTTTGCAAATTAGTCTTTTATACTGTTACAGAGATTAGGATGCTCTTAAGTATTGGTATACTTAAATATTTTGCTATAAAGGAAAATTGTTGGCGGTTTTAACGTTGTATATGATTTTAAATAAGACGGTATTTTATTTCCGCTCTAAATATAATTTCCCTTGTAGAATATAAGTTTCTCAAGAACTCAGAAAAAAATTTAAGAACAAATTATAAATATACCAAAGAGATAAGGTATATTTATATAAGGGTATATTTCAAATATTTCCGTTCTATTCGGACTTATTAACGGAAATAAAAGTGATTGAACTTAGAGTTTCCATGTATTATTATGTATTGTTACGTTGAAATTAATAAAATTTTCCTGGTTATACTTGAATAAAATATTATACATATATAAAACAAGCTGCAACAAATACGTAATTAGTTTTGATCTCTGCAATTAGGGATCTAT
Organism: Druceiella hillmani; assembly: GCA_039881145.1. Lineage (NCBI taxonomy): Eukaryota > Metazoa > Arthropoda > Insecta > Lepidoptera > Hepialidae > Druceiella > Druceiella hillmani. The sequence continues at coordinate 160,216 of JAYKKI010000068.1, forward strand.
TAGTTCTAACTATGTAAATAAAAAGTTAATTTACTGGCCCTGTTGTTTGTTGATAATACGAGAGAATTTCTTATAGTAAAATCGAAGTCAACAAATAATTAAGTGGGTCAACCTACAATAGTGACATAGTGTCTTTAATGTGATTTTTATCTCTGTACATATTTATATTTAATTATATATCTACAAACGTATATTTAACCCGAATGACCTGCCTTTATGGCCCGAGGAATACAGATTCGATTATCATAGTGATTCCTTGGTAAGGTCTTTATCTTTAGCTTATTAAAATCCACGTAATAGTTATAAGTTTACAAGTAAATTTTAAGGCAATGAAAATAGAAAATTCACATTTTTTCATTATGTTTAATATAACGAGTTAATTATTTTAGTAATAATACATTGTATCAACATTAATAAATGGCACGCAATTTAAACATTATTATCTCGTAAATAAATTTAATTGTAAATATTTCATATTAAGCTTTAAAGCCAAATAAAAATATCGTTGAGACAAACTTTCTACGATACGGAAATGTAGCTCTTTATCATCTTTTAATTCAAAACTGCCTCACTCATGAAACGGATACTTAATTCATGTTCTGTAAAAATTGAGCAAATTCTCCTGAAATATTTTTAAGTTTTGTCCTCCTGAAAGAATATTAAATTTCCTTAATATCCTTTTTAACTTTCGTAAGTCAACCAGTGGTAACACTAGAGCTGTTAATTGTATAACCATAAATACTATGAACATAGTTTTCCCACCATTTAAAAAAAAAATGTTCCAATATTTTAGCAGGTACGTTGCAAAACTTATATAAATATTAAGTACGAAAATATCGACAAAATGTCAGCAGAAATAACGTATTAATAAATACAATTTTTTAATTCGACCATAAAATAGGTAAAGTTTATTTATTTTTTACTTCCAAAAAACCTTATATGTCTTAATGCAGGGTTTATGTAAAAATCGTTCGATCTTTTATAGTGAAAGAAAACTCTATAAATTCCATTTTGTAACCACAGTTCCAAGAATTTTTATGTAATTTTAATAAAGCGAATGTTAGCAGATGATGTTAAACAAAGCAAATGTTACCGCTATATCCACTTAAATTGCGATGACGTGTTTAATCTACTCATAATATTCTGATTTTCTTTATAAATTTACTCATTATGACTATATTTGATTTTTATTGTGTTATTTTGCGATGCAGGGCACCTCATTGTCATTGACATTAAATAAATATTCCATGAATTTTGCATGTTAAATGCATTATAAAATAGAGGAAGTTTGAGACATTTAATTAATATTAGTGCGTTCAATTTTGGTGCGCCGACGTAATTTATATTTATTGCTCTACTTCTGTAAATGATAGCGTAATAATATAGAAGTTATCTCTCAATGCAGGGTTTATGTCTTCCTTATGCAGGATGTATATTTTCCTTGTATGAAATCTCTTGAGCCCTTTAAGGTTGAAGGAGAGGAAGGAAAAAAATAAACAGAGAACATTTTACTTTTATTAAAAATAATAAGTAAGAAATAAATATTGATTCAATGATTACTTTATTGCATTTAACAATTAACACAATCATCAACTCAGTTTGACAATATAAACATTAGACTTCGTACCATTAAATATGGATTTATTCACGTTACTTCTATTTAACTTCAATATACACAAATTTGTAATGCTCATGTATATTTTATAAGTCCACACTTCAAGTAGATCACTGTTAAGAAGAACAGAAAAAAATAAGTGGGAATGATCGAAGGATGTTCTTTAGAATAAGATCAAATATTACTTGTTGTAACTGGCTAGGTTTATTTAAAAAAAAACATATAATTCGAGTATGAGTTTGTACACTCCGTTTGCGTTTGTGATATGTGTCGAAACATGAGCCCTTAAAATAACATACATAAAATTAAATATGATCATTTATAAATTACCTGTATCTTACTTATAAAAATTGTTGAAATTGATATGTTTGTCATGATAAACTATCATGTTTGTTGTGATAAACTATTAAGTTTGTATGTTGAGAAAGGATAATAAAGTATATAAAAGGCGGATATCGGATAATTTTCTCTTTAGCTGCAAACCGCCATTAAAATGAATCAAATTTGTTTTAGTTTTGTTATAATTTTAGTCGATGCAAAACGTGTTTTATCTTTATGTATTTATAATAACGTTGATATTATCACTTGGAGAGTTGGGACAATTACATACATTATGTGCAATTACTTGTTCCCTGTTTTCATTGCACAATTATTTTCAACTTGCTCTTTTTTGTTGCAGATCAATAATTTATTAAGAAATTTTATTTAATAACGTGCATGATAATCAAGTATCTCATCTTATTTAAAAAATTATACTAATTTAACCAAGCTGATAATAAGTATAAAAACCTGTCAAGTACAAATAGAAATCGCACTTTTGGGGTTTCATATATATTTATAAAAATTTACGGTGTATCCTATTTCCATTAAACTATTTACAAATATTACTTTTCGTGGCGATTATATATTATTTATTGTATCTTTCATAGGCATGCTGCATATTTCACATGTCGTAAATTTTAAAAATTATAAGATCTAGGTTAATACTTGTAGTTTCCAACAACCTTTGCCTAGGTCTCTAAAAATTCTAATAAGCTAATTTCATAACACTCGTTGTTTATGATAGTTGCAGGTTTGCCCGCCGGTATTTTGAATGAAACAAAACACGTAAAATAGATACTCAATTCGCAAATTTAAGAATTGTGACATTAATAGTCTAATTTTTTATTTCACCATTATTTTGCAGCTGGTGCACGCGGTTTAATCAAAACATAAAGGAAAATAAAATACAATACTCACTATGCACAATGTTAACTTCACATGCCGAGTGTTCTGCATTAATAAACTACATTATCTCTAAAACGGAAGCTTGAATTTTTTTATTTGTTAAACCTTTTATTTAAGTAACGAAAAATAAGTGTAAATGATTATCCTATCTTCTTATTAAATAGGTGGTAAAAGATAGCTCAAACAAGGCTTCGCAATTATTTTTTACGAAACCGGAATACTTATTTGAACTAAAAATTTATCTCGGAAATTTATATTTTATACCGTTAAGAGCATTTATAAATCTTTTAAAATAGGAATTAAGTTGAGTAATTTGTTCTAAACTGCGGTGAAATTTATTTGGAATAAATTTATATGTTTTCCTATGTAAATGAGCAATTATAAATAATTTTACTTTAAAATTAATCGAAATAATTTTTCCAAGTTTTTGTGACATTTTTCTTAAATTATTGATTATCTGATTGAGAAATTTCTTTCAATACCATTCGATGGATATTTGTATAAACAGCATGTTATTTATTATAACAGTAGTACATCTTAAATATAACTTTAATTAAATCAAATTACTTCTCTTCTAGATTACAAACAAATCGGTCCATTATTTTTATTATTATTCACGTTTGATTATTTTTGTTAAATAGACTATAACGATCTTAAAAGATTTTTGATTTTTTCTATGGACAATACACAATGATTCCAATATATGGTAACTTATGGGGTACAATATCAAAACGTCAACACATTCGATTCATTCGGTTCATGTAAATTAGTATCAATATAAAAATGATATCCATAGATTATTAGTTTATTTTATTGTATCTTAATAAGATAATATAATAATTGGATACATAAAAATAACGGCTTATATTTATAACAATACTTTTTATTATAAAGTGCAATATTTAAATATCTATTAACACAACATTAAAAATAATATTAGGCTCAGAAGGAAATTATTCTTGGGCGAAGAATTAAATAATTTATAAAGCCCTATAACATGTCTAGAAACAAATTATATCCCCTTTTAATATTAAAACAAAATATCTAAGCATCTTTTTGGTAAATTCTTTTTCTCAGTCGTTATACTCTTGGTCGTGGTCATCATGTCAAGTGTCTTACAGATGAGTGATGCGCCATAGGATATTCCTCCATTCTTCACTATCAGCTGTTCTCCGGTGCATTCGTGTAGCGGAACGTCCATGGTTGTCTTCACCTAATTTATCCATCTCATCGGTGTTCTCCCATGTGATTTGGTACCTTCCACTTTGTCCTGTATCACCAGGCGTTCAAAGTGATCGTTGTTACGCCGCGATATATATCCGAAGAATTTTATTATGTGAATTTGTACAATATTGGATAAACGCTGCCTGATACCAAGTTCCTGGAGTATGGATGCATTAGTACGAAACTCAGTCCACGACGCTCTAAGCATTCTTTTCCAGTATCACGTTTCCAGGGTATATTACTTTTCTTTCACATTTTCGCGTAGTGTTCATATCTCTGCAGTGTAGAGAAAAATGGGCAAAATTAATGCTCGACCGAATCAGGTTTTTGTTGTTCTCGTATTATTATTATTATTCCATATTCTCCTAAGCTTACCCATAGCGGACCTAGGAATCATCGTACACCTTTTGATTTCGTCAGTACATCTGCCTTTATTAGAAATTAGTGCCCCTAAATAGACGTAAGCTGGAACCACCACGCAATTTGCTAGTTAGGTGATTTCGGGCGAGTTCTCGTTAGCACCGTCAACAATTATCATCTTCGTCTTATTGCGATTAATTTTTAATCTAAATTCAAGGCTGGCATTTTCCGTCCTTTGCTAGATTTTCCATATACGAATACTAGTTGCGAATAAGATGGTGTCTTCCGCACATCGAAGGTTTGAGATTTTTGAGCCAGCAATTATAATTCCATCCGTCCAGTTTTTAAGAGCAATCCTCATTATATGCTCAGTATAGATGTTAAATAGGAGCGGCGAGTTTACATATCCTTGGCAAACTCTTGCACTGGGGTGTAATTGACTCGACAATACATAATCTGTTCTGATTAAGGCTGTTCCATTTTTATACAGCAACCTGAGGATATGCACAAGGTGTTTTGGTGTACCCATCTCCGTTTCCCATAATTTTGGACATTTAACCGAATCAAATGCCTTCGAAAAATCAACGAAGCAAATATAGAGGGGCCTGTTAAATTTTAGGGATTACTGAATAATCTTTCGCACTATTAAAAGTTGTTCGCGTGTACATTTACGCTTCATGAAGCCTGCCCGTTCAAGTGCAATTTTCTCTGGATGGAAAGGTTCTGAGACCCTCGTTTAGGATATGGAGAATATTTTGCAAATAGAACTTCTGTCAAAAAAAAGGAAATTACAAGAACTGGACCTGGAGACTGAATCTAATATTGAAAGACTTATTCAATACTATTCTATCCGATGGAGTAAATATAAATAAAAACAGCGAATGTGAGATCGGAGTCTTTAAAAAATACAATTTTTATAAGAGTAACTGTTAACTTATAATTAATTTTAGAGTTTACACGACGAAAGTCACACATATAATATCAAAACATTATTTATCACTCAATTACATACGTAAAGTAAACAAAGACTTGGATTTAAATACCAAAATATAATTAACATTAATGTCAGTTTTGGCCAATTAATATCAAGCGTTTTAAAAATAATTTATAATTTTAAGAAACTTTGAAAACATTCCACGGTTTAGTATAAATAAGAAGCACGTCGCTTTCTTCAACGCCATTTATAGTTTGACTATTGCCGAGTCAAGATCGTGAAAATATGGACAATATTCTTGGCCTATATTCTGATCGAATCATCTTATAACTGGGAATGATAAATGGATAGTAAACCTAAGCGATAGCGGTTGACCAATAGAATTTAGCATAGGCCAAAAAAATAGTTCCATAATAAAAATGTGATGTTGAACATTTGGTTTTATATATACGGTATTATATATTGTATTTTTTTATGGTAATAGTTATTCTTCCTAGTAATATATCTAATGCCACCATAATTTTCTGCATACAGTAAATTATGATGGTATTATAGGACAAAGTTTGCTTTATGCATGATGATGTTCGCAGCAGATGAAGAGGATTACTCTATTAAAAATTATTGTTTTGGGCTAGAAATTATTTCTCAATAATTTTTCTGCTAAATAAAATTGGTAGCGTAAAATTGTGTTGAGTTTTTCTGAAAGGAACCGATCCTGTTAAATATATTAAAAGGAACTAATCTCCTGATTCTTGAGTTTGATACTCCTCTTGAAAATCAGCATGTATTATATGTACTAGTACACTCATTAGTGTAACATAAACACACACTAGTAAAATTACTGTATTAGTATATATTATGCATTAAAAACTTAGTTTATATACATTTTTTATATGATGGTCGCTAACTTTTATCTATCCATTCACTAGTCTTTAATTTTCATCACACATTTTAACTATCCATTTACGTCTTTAATTTTCCATTAGGGCAAAGCTACCAGAGTCACTTTTCGTACACCTATTAACGAAACCAATTTTATTTGTACTTTGATTACGACTGATCCTACAAAGTTAAAACGAGAAATAATAACGGATTCTAGAAAGCAGTTAATTTTGCAAAGAAAACTAAATATATTTTTTTTAGATTAAAACTTTTTTATTTTTTCCAATAGTAAAATTTCTTACGTTTTTGAGTCTTTTTTCACTTACTTGTAATACTTTTTTTTTCCTTTTTAATATAAGTCGTTTATCAAATCTTTTAATGAATTATCTAATTTATTTAATATTGCTATAATTTAAGTAGTATAACAAAGTAAAGAATAATCATAATAAAACATACGAGTACATGTCAAATATAAAAGAAAATCTGTTGTAATGTATGTGTCATAAAATATAGTTACATAAATTACAAAAAATCAAATTATATTTTTCCAAATTGTCTTTATTTTATTCGGTTAGCAAGAGATAATTATGTCTTGTAATTTAATATTCCATGCTTCTTGTAGATTCATTCTTCACGCGCGCATGAATAACAAAGAAGTTAATAAGTTTTAGTGGTGAGGACCACTAAAAAAAATATTAATAATCACAATTAAGATTTCGCCTTCGACACAATCTTTTGATACTACGCCTTGATTTCACAGTACATGTTTTTAGCCATTTTCAAATTAATATCTGCTTTTTATTACTACGAAAAATCTCATTGAAATAAATCGAATTCTTTGCCTTTTATTTTTTAATTTTTTTAAACAATGTAATATTTAATTACCTTTTAAAAGGTTTCTTTCCAGTGAGTACAATTGAGCTAAAATAAAAAGGTAAAAAATTATTGCTTGATGCGGACAAACGTAGATATGTATTTTGAACAGTATCTGATATAAAATATTTCTTGTGCGTTAACTAATTTCCGTTATCTGCATCACAAAAATAAGTTTGTATTGCCTTTTTCACTTTTATTAATATGTGTTTACGTTATTGGTCTACATATATTATATCACTTTATCTCTTTCTATATCAATACTGCTTTCTCTGTATACAAATTAATTATTTCTTTAATTTATTTCGTATTTGAATTAGAAGTTCATTTTATGTGAGTAAATTATACAGAAATTTGAATATGTTACATGTGGAAGAAAACAATGCCAAAATTTATGAAAGCTTTTAGCGTTGGCTATATCATAGCGTTAAATATTTATAAGGTATTTTTATGTAAGTTCTTTATTTGTAGTTGTAAAACTTGGAACTATTTCTAAAGATATTTTATTCCTTCTCATTTTGAACTAAACATCTTTATTCTGATTATGTTTATAAAATTAATTACGTAATACTCTTATGTCTTTAAAAAGTACATTCTTGTTCAACGATATGTCAATAACTTTTTAGGCAACAATAATAAAGGAAATTAACGCATTTCCTTTGTTTGGAAATTAACGGATTTCCTTTGTTTGTTTACCATAAAACATACTTCTACATCAAAAACACCAAAACTAATATTTTTAGTCGTAAATTGAATTCCCTTTACTCAGATAAAACGTTGTAAATGTATGAAACAAATTTGATTCTCTTATAAAGTATTCGAAATAACAAAGAAAAAAAACATAATTTTCAAAATATTTCAATTGATTTATTATTAAAACATAGCAAGTAGTTAATAGATAAAACACTTTTATTCAGAAAAGATATATTAAAACGAGCGATCGTAATAAAGCAAATATAAATTATAAATTATCTCTGTTCACAAAACTCTAACCATCATCCATTGTGAAAGTAAATTATTAAATTTAGTCGCTTGTAACTTATTAAATTTAACTGAACGAAAGACCTGAAATTGTGGTTAAGTGCCTATAATTAATTGATAGCGAGTCCTCGTGTTTAATAACACCAGTATTATATCGGATCCTTATCTCAAATTTAAATTAACTTTAATTACAGTTGCACCGTCATAATAATTCTTTAACATAATAGAAGTTTAATTGTTTATTTAATAAAACAAATCATTTCTTAGATAAGCGTAATTCGCTTTACAATCGTTTTGTTTAATTGAACATTTTACATTTGGGAGCATTTTATTAGTGCACTTAATCATTTGAAGCAAAACGTTAGATATGTATTACTGACACTATTTAGATTACATGTATATAAATTCATTCGACATTGTACTATTATTTGCTGAGATTATAACCAAATTATATATATATATATATATGTATATATATGTATATATATATACATATATATATATATATATATATATATATATATATATATATATATATATATATATATATATGTCTCATTTAGATACTCGGCGAGTATCTAAATGAGACATAGACAGCGGTTTAGAAACTATAACTGTACGACTGCCGTGTATGGTAAGCAAACGCGGACATATTTATGTTGGTATATTTTATTATGTTTTGATTTAGAGTCACTTTTTTTAAATCTGCACTCACGGGAATGTTCAGTTTAATTTTGAAAGGCATTTCCTATTTTACTCTGATCGGTGAGATTTGGCACATTAAATGAAATTCCCATCCGATTATATGCTTTCCATATGACATGCACGCAGGTCTAAAACTGGTTTTCTTTTTAAATTATTATTCTTGTCATTATATAAGGTTGCGATTTTTAAAAGGTTGCGACAGATGTATAGACAGACGGACAAATATGACAAAATTATGAATTTAGTTTGTTCCGTTATGAAATGTTCAAATAAATATAAATTTCCATCATTGATTTTAACGCCGTTTTGGCTTTTCGAACAATTAACGTTTACACATTCAGGAAAATGTTATTACTAGCTAACAGCGATAATTTATAAACGAGTGAGTTATTTCATATTTTATAATATAATCCTGATTACGTATTTACTTGGAACATAAACACTTATTGGTATAATGTAATCTATAGCAGCAACTATACAATTGCTCATGTCTATTATACAAACGCTAAAAATGAATTTGATTTTACTTTTAAATTATATACATGTATATATATATATATATATATATATATATATATATATATATAAAGGTATGTATATATTTATAATAACATATAAATATATTTATGCTCCTAGGGCATTCTTTCCTTAATCGATCATCTTTATACACTAATAAGCAATACAACGTCAATTCAAACGAATATCGTTTTGAGAAATTGGTGTTTGAAAATTTACAACAAACAGTTTGTTCATATAGAACATTTTTTTTCGATTTCTTATAAAGTTTGAAGGATTATATTGCTTAAAATTTTATTGGATCATTCTTTAAGTGATCAACACGATTCATTGCTATATTCATTATTAGCGTATATATTTTCACTATGCGTCATCTATTTATATAGTAAATAATCTATCTACTTTAGAAATAAAAACTAATTTATTCAATGAGTATACATATTAAATTTTCTCCAAAGTTTCAAGATTACTTTTTCAACACTTCAAGATTATTACCTTAAACCCAAATGACGCCTACACTCCTTGAATAAATACAAACGAAACCATTTTACTGCAATAATAATTCGAAACAAATTAAAAGACAACAGGAAATTAAGGGAACGAAGTAAAACATTAAATTTAATAGAAAAGGAGCGAATGGGTCCGTGAATAACGGATGGTAATACCACAAGATACATCAAGTAAGCTTCCTTGTAATTATTTTTGAATTTATGCACTGAGTTATTATTACATTATTTTCGTTTGAGTATAAACACCGGTGATTTATTTAAACGCCTAGTGGAAAAAGAGTCTGGGTGGGCAATAAAAAAGTCATTTCCCTGTACACATATTTATGAAAACCTTGTAGACATATTAAGATATTTTTAATTTCAAGTGCACGAAGTTTGAAAATAAAAAAAAAATTCTGCCATTATATACATAAGTTATATATGATGGTTAGAAAAATTCCACGCTTACCTGGAATTATTTTCACGTGCTTAATTTTACCCAAAAAATGTTGTTGTAAGAAAGTTTTGAATTACGTCAAAAAATGTATTGCAATTTTATGGAAAATTCGTTTAAATGAGTGTATTCAATATAATTTAAGCGCATAATATGTATACAAAAACATTACCATTACAACGCAAAGAAAAATTTGATATTATGTATATATATATATATATATATATATATATATATATATATATATATATATATATACCGCATACAACCGACTACTGTAGACGATGAATCGGCGGGTACTGTCTTTTCTCGCAACCAAGGTCGGTGGCCGAAATTCCACTGATTTCAAAAGGCACGTGCAACAACTAAATATCGTCCATCTCTGTCATCGCATCAGTCGCTTATTCTACTATTTTCTCCGTTAGTGCGTTTTCACTCATAACGTTCGAATCGGCCAGAGTCGGGGAGAGACCGATTTTTTATAGGACATGTGCCTTATCCTTATTTTGTATCGCGTTGAAGGTCAGATTTAACAATTTATGAACGGCTTTAAATCTGGTTTGAGACAAAATTAGTTTCAGTTTTACAAAAATATTGCCATTATAAAGCAAAGAAAAATTTGATCATTTTTCATATATTCCGCGAAAGTTAGTCTCGACTAGATGACGTTTTAATGTACTGTTATACAAAAAAATGTGGTGTTGAAAATATGAAATTATGTTACACAAAATTTACGACATCTCATTTATGCTTATCTTATTCTTCGGAAATCATATGAGTATATTAATATAAGTAGAAGAAAATTTATATTCACGCCATGTATAATTATTTGAGATATATATTAAAAACAATTTCTTAGGGGAGAAAGTACTACATAAGTCTTATAGGATGGAATTATCCAGGTGAAGCTTTCCACGAAGTGTATTTATTTAAGAAGCTTTTCAAAAAGTGTCGCTCATTGTCAAAAAAAAAATCATTGTTGCTCGTCTGCATTGGACGTGATCTGAAACACGGTCTTCTTTATCATCTTCTATATTTATGCCACCGATACTGCAACGAGATGGCCATATTTCATCCGATCCGTCCAAACACTCCGCCACATGTATCAATTCTACACATTACACATTTAAGTTACGTAAATAAAGAACAAGTGAAGCTCTCCCAAAACTTCAAAGCTGCTACAATTTGCGATTTACGGTGCTGGCGTTTCTTATGTGCACACTTTTTTCTGGGTTTTATGTAACTTCGTTCCACGCTTTCTATGCATAACATAATGAAGAATTATTGAACGGATTGAACCTGAAACATCAATTTGTGCGTTAAATATTTTCCTTATGTTGGCAAATAATACAGAGCTGTTTTAATTTCTTCAATTTTATAAAGCCCTTTAATTAGAGAAATAGGTTTTGTATGTCATCACAAAAGAAAAACCTAATTAAAAATTCGAAATATTGGAAGCTTTTGAATAGGTGTGTTTTGACAAAGAAATTTAGAAAAATGCATTTTCGTTGTAATAAATTCGGTAATTGTGGAAGACTACAGATTTGATTTACAATTTGAATATATTTCGTTACATTTATTTAAATTTTGGTTAAATGTTTCATATCTGAATATTATATTAAAAACCATGACATTAAGTATCTAACTTTATCGATACAATTTATCACGTTAATAAATTATTTTTTGGCATAAAATTCACGATTGTCGGTTTAGTATAATTTATACCGCATTTGCATAATTATAATTTCATTTAATAACCGTATTAATAACATTTCATTAGAGCTAAATAATACACACTTTGATTTAACACAGCATAAAGTATGCAATAAGGGAAAACGCGACTATAAAATTCATTGGTTCTATTCCACGAGTTATTATCTTGAATAGGAGCTGAGAAAACGTTTTAAAAATAAAAATATTCTACACATATTCGCAGCGTTTAATGTTTCGTATTACGAGCTTTTAATATTTTATGCAAATATAATGAATTGATATCTCTTTTGAAACACGGGTTCGTTATTCCACTAAATTTAAGAAAGTAATGTAAAAATAAAATGCCTTCGGATATCTATTTGTCTAACAATTGGAATCATGTTACATATTAATATTTTCAAAAGGGCATTTCAGAACTACAGTACTATTCAGTATACGACTATTCAGAGAACTACAGTACTATTCAGTACTTTATTTTTTGGAGATACAATTAGTATTATAATACGCAAAATAATGATTATAATTTATATGATTTACTTTACGATATAATTTTTAATTTATATAATATTGGGAAAGGAATATGCCTTATTTACAATAGCGAAAACAAAATGATTACTTGAATATTTGTTACAGTCTAGTAACCAAAATAATTTGAATGAGGTAAGATTGAAATAAAATATAATTTTCTGAAAATTTAAGTTAATTTATTCAAAAACAACCAGATAGATAAAATTTCGCCTTATTTCTAATTTAAATTTCGGGCGTTGGTTCATGACCGTCTTTAATTTATAGCCCGTCTAGACTTTATTATTATAGTAATTTGCAATTTACGTATTTTGAATTAATTAATGATCAAATATAGTTAGAAATAAAATGAAGAGAAAAATAACTTAAAAAGAAAGTATGCTCTCTCTATGTCTATGTGTCTGTCATAGGACTGTATCCAGGGTATTATTCGTTCTAATACTTTTTTAGGAGTCTGCAACCGAATAACAAAAATAAAACCCTTCGAAGTTTTTCATCTCGGTCTGTTACAAAATTTTAAAAGACGTAGTTGAATTATGTAAACACAGATATAAGACTTGTTTTGGAATACCTCCTCACATAATTTTCTCTCATAGACCTCATCAAGTTAAATGTCATTAAGAACGATGTTTCCTTTGTGAGATGTGGGTCCTGGTGGTACGGTGTGTAATACTCCTAACTTATTAATCACGTATGTCGAAAATCTGAAAGAATCATAGTAACGCTACTCAGTAATATTAAGGTTCGCAATTATTTCGCTCGGTTTACTTTACCAATTTAAGATCTAATTACAATGAAGTTTTTTTGCCTTTCGTCGGTAACAGACATAACAATATATTTACATAGTGAAAAACAATATAAATACAGTTTGTAATAGTCTAATAGATGCACTACGAATGCCATAAATGTTTAAATATTTGTATGCACCTAAGAACATATGGCAAACGCGTAGCTCGAGTTCTACTCGTAATTAACAGCTTCATTTCCTTATGAACTCATATAGAAATTCTTTTCACTTTCCCTGAATAGTTTAGCTTCGTAAATTTAAAATGTTTTTTTTGGAGTCTGGTCGATTTCACGTTCATTTACGTATTTATATGGCAATGTAAATAGATACAATTTTTAATAACATTTAGATTGTAGTATTTAATCGAAATGAATAAAATTATAACTTAGTAAATAAAAAGTACACACGTATTGAGTAATTTATAGCAGGTCCTAATTGTAACCATTTTTTACTAACTGAATGGTTATTGAATAAATCTGAATATATATATATATATATATATATATATATATATATATATATATATATATATATATATATATATATATATATATATATATATATTAAAACTCTAGCCATCACTACAACAGTACTTGGTTAATTTTCTTCTAACAGTTATTATTACTCATTGTACATCGATCCGATTAATTAATTTGTGTACACCTTTACTCTTGTATTTCAGATACACTAACAAACGTACAAAGAACGTTATTATGTCTACAATAATTTATTTCATTAGACAGTTTTTGGTTACAGACTTATTTAACTAATTATAAATTAAGAATACTTGGTATCTTTTCTCATTTTGTTTCAAACCGTTAATACAATTTAAAGAGCTCTGAGAATTTTCATTTTTCTTTTCCTATAGTTTTCTTTTATACAGTATGAGCTAACCTGGCGAACTTCGTACCATCCTAGAATCAATAAATATTGTGTTAACTTATTATCTGAATTAAATTCAGTTTTTGTTAAGGCTGAATGAATACTCAACGTGAATTAGGTTCAATAAATGTACAAAAATCAAAATGAAAAGTTTTTAATTACATTGAAATAATTATGTAATTCACGTGGTACCGACGCATTTGCTTTATTGAAGCGAATCGAAATGATTCGCATAGTACTGTTGCGCTACTTTCTGTTAAACTATATTCGGGATGGGTTACATTCTTATCGATTCCCTTCATTGAAGCGCCTTGTGATATAGACCATTTTTCGTTTTGTTGTTAGGTGCGAGATCGAACAAAGCCGAAGGTTTACCGACACGTGCAAATGCTACATACAATCAGGCTATAAACACTAAATAATTGGCCTTGTGATTTGTTGATCATTATGGCGAATGCAAGACGAATCGGAAATTAAATTCATTTAAACTCGAATGGCATATCGGTTGGGATCATCGAAATTTTCCGAATGAGAACTTCCTCACCTTTAAACTTTCCTTTGAGTATCGTCGCGTGAATCACATTGCCTATGAGTTTTCTCATCACTAAACGCGTTCCATTACATAATTTTGGTTGGTTTAGATATTAATGACGTTCGGAAGCACTTTGTTGATGAGCTCGTCTTTCGTTGAGAGAAAATTGCAAAAATTTTACGGAAATAAAATCAGTCCGTTCAATTTGTCGACAGCAACACGGCCATTACCGATAGTCAGCAATAGCTTGGAGAAATTTTCGGCAGATGTATCGTTTAGCAATGCCACACGCCACAGAGTCAATGATTTGAGGCAAGCATTTATTTTATCGGCAGCGGTGGATCTTGAAATTACTGGTAGTGTTTGGCGAAAATCACCAGACAGTACAATCATTGCGCCTCCAAAACATCTTGAGTCATTCCTCAGATCTTTCATAGTTCGATTGAGTGCTTGCAATGCGCGTTTGTGCGCCATTGTGCATTAATCCCAGATGATTGTTTTACTTGCTATCAACACTTTGGCCATTGCTGAGTGTTTTGCTATGTTGCATGTCGGTTTTTCATTCTTTTGAAGGTTTAACGACAATTTTAATGTTGAATGAGCCGTTCTGCATCCTTCTAGCTGCGTGGCCACTATTTCAAAAGAAGTGACTGCTACAGCAATTTCAGATCTTGTACGAATAGTGACCAAAATCAATGAAATGAGGAATGTCTTTCCAATTGCACCGGGTGCATCAAGGGGAAATAAGCCACCATTTCCATCATCAATTCTTTCATTAACATTTTCGTTCTGTTGTATATCTTATTGCAATACAACGTATGAACGCTATGTTTCGTATATTCGTTGCAGTTATCCAGTGTCGCGACGATTGAACACGATATTGAGCGTTTCCAAGTTTTCACCAACAATCGAAATTGCGCTTCATCTGTTGTTGGAGCGTTTAATTGGCGTTCGTGTGTTCCAGCGGATTGTTTATCCGCTCTAATCATGACTTTGTAGTCATCTGTTAGCCTGAGACCCAACTCAGTTTTGAATAACCGAACGTCATGATAATCATGAAGTAGTTGCTGCAGATCTTAGATAATTTATCTTTTCATTGCCGTATTGATTGTTTGACACCAATCAAGTTGTTCCTCCATATTTTCCATAAAAGAAAATTTGGAGTGCTGTGCGTCTTTAAGCGGCTGCAATAATCCAATTCGGTGATGAATTTGATCTTGGATCTGTGAAGTCAAAGGCTAAGTTAGAATTACTGAATTATGGCCATCAAAAGAAAATGAACGTTTACCCTCTCTAGCAGAAATTACGTTGAATATCGGATTGAATCCGCATTCTTCCATAATGTCTGCTCCAAATAAAGTCACTTGAAAACAACCGTTGTACTTTTAAGCCTTCGATAGAAAATGTCATGATTCTGGCGTTATGCCACGAAGCAATGCATGCAATGGCTCAGGTGGCGGAAGTAAAAATAACAGTTTCACCTTGCCATTGAGACTGCACAATCCAGTCGTTTATTCAGCGAACTTCAATGCCCCGCAATGATCGCACACAACCTCCATTGGGTCAATTCGAACTAGAGGATGCGACCTGTAGTCAATTGTGCAATACACACCTCGCTCAAAAGTAAACATCTTCAAAGTTACAACGTTCACAATATACACTTCATCAAACTTACTTACAATTTGAAAACACTTTTCGCTGATAAATTTCAGAAAAAATCGTTGAAAGAGAATTAACTTAATCGAATTAAAATGCAACAAAGCTCGAAAACTGAATAAAAATTGTTGAAAACGAATTGTAATTTTTGTCCGTGTCTGTCATTTATGACATAATTTTTTCTTTTTTTTCTGTCATTTATCACATATTATATTTTATACTCATTTAAATTATTTGTGATCTTCCAATGCGCGAGGAAACTTCTCGAAGCAGAGACGAAAAAAAGAATATTCATCGAAATCAGTCAATCCGTTCTCGATATAAAATCAAAAAAGTCGTTTCATACAAGATAGAAACGAATTTATTTATTAATTTTTAGTAGAGAAAAATGAATTTATTTATTAATTTTTTTCGTGGATTTTTCCTATGTTTTAATAGGTATTCTGCTATTCGGGGCAGAGACAAATCCAACAAATCAAAGATCATAAAATCAGAGATATAAATGGTGTAACTAACCCGATTTTGTTATATATATATATATATATGTATATATATATACATATATATATATATATATATATATATATATATATATATATATATATATATATATATATATATATATATATATATATATATATATATATAATGTCAGTTTATAGGGTCATATCTTTCAGTTCTACATACTTACATTAAATGTTCTTTGGCCTAAAATTTAAAATGTTATTCAAAATTTATTTCTAGAATAAAATTTTATTTTGAGGTTACTCATATATACGCAGAGGTAGATTTTTGAGTAGAGCCCAAATATATTGAAAAAAAAAATTTCTTCAAAGGTAACATTATTTGACAATTTTTAATAATTTAGTATAAAATTAAACTGAGAACCTAGGAGCATGGCAAAAAATAATAAATTTTGTGTGAAATTGTGATTATACCTCTACCTCCTCTGCAACGTATTAAATAATCCTATAAGTCAAGATAGCTTAACGCCCGACTTACGACCATCGGTGCTCATAGGGTCGGACGATATTAAGAAAATCTTCTCACGTTCTTATCTGTATACATCATATATCAGTATATGAACATTCGTTTACTGTGTACGCTGCCTAGTTGTAGAACGAATCTCGTACATGAAGTGCTCCGTCAATTTAATGTGATTCTCTGTTATATTTATCTCTTTTCTTTTGAACTTATAACCTATATCTTTTTCACTTCCTTCAAATATGGTTATGGTTATTTTTATTTATATAATTTTTATATACCTTGACATTTTAACATTAGGTATTAAGTATTTTATTTTGTATGTGCATCTTTTCTAAATTAACCGAATTTAGTTTGTTATATAATGATTTTTATTTATTTTGGTTTGATTAACTACAAAACTTCGAAACTATAAAACGTTTGTCTTATACACTTATTCAAAATAAAGTTAAGATTTTTTTATAAATACAATTACACTCCAGGCCTTTTAAAGTACTGAAAATTTCGATGTTTTTTTGCAATAAAAATTAGTTGTAGAATTTCTGGTTCGCATGCTTTTGTATCACTAATTGCTTTTTATTAATACGAACTGGCAAAAGTTTAGACTTTACGCCATGGCCATGAGTTCAGTGTAAATTTAAATATTAAGTCTAATAATCCAATTTTGGCGAAGAAAAAGAAATTGATCTATTTCAAACATATGCTTTTTATGTAATTTTAGCTAATACTCCTTAAAGTACAATATTTAATATTTTCGTAATTATTTCTTAATTACACATTTATAGTTTACATATAATGGTTTACAATATTTGGTAGCAACCAACCAACCGAAATTAACCTACATCGAAGGTTGGCTACATGAAGTAAATCATGTTTAACAGAGAGTAGCTAAAAATTATATCGCTTTCATATTTATGTGATATATTAATGTTTATTGGCCTTAATAGCGTCGGTAAATAACACAATCATTAAGTAATATCGACATGCATATAAACACAATTTCACAAAACCGGCCCCAGCAATAACAGGAACTAGAATACTGGCCTAGACATGGAAGTTTTGTCTGATCTCTTTTCTGTAATTAAAATTTAAGTACTTATATATATATATATATATATATATATATATATATATATATATATATATATATATATGTATATTATTTTTTTGTCAGCATTGATGTGGTTTGAAAATTAAATTTATTGATTATTATTGGCAGGGAAACTAATTTTTCTTTCTCATTTCTTAATAGATGTGACACTATACACTGTGACACTAAACAAAATTATATTTAAAAAAAATAATCTTCTTTTCAATATGCTAAATTATAAAATCACCACGACGTATTTAAAATATCTGATGAGTTATAAATTTCGGAACTTTTACCCATACCCATCTATATAAAATACTTCCATCTAAGTAGCAACCACATAATGTTACTTGCTGTTACAAATGACGATATGCAATAACATTCGTAAGGAAGCGTAAGATAAAGTAAGCAACGATGACGAAAATCAACACTGCTCATTCGATATAACATTATTTTGTTGTACTAAAAAGACCTCGATTTTATGAGATACGACACGAAGTGTCGCCATTTTCTTCGCTAACTTTAAAAAGACACACAATTCATTAAACGTATCCTGCATCTTGCTTTAGTTTCTTATATTATCAAAGAAACATTAAATAAACCATAAAATATAAAACGCATCACTTAAAAATATCAAACGCTAGAGGAAATTCTGTCCTAACGTATTTACTGTGTTCCCTGCTACCCATGGGTTGGTGTTAAGATTGCTTGTGATATCCGTTGAATTTATCCGTTGAAGGTATTTACAATGGGGGAATTTATGAGAATCATTACGGGAGTCAAATAAAGGGCTTTATGTTGCATTCAAAGTACCATTTCCAACCGTGTTAAGGAAAAGGGAAGAGAAATTATATTCAAATTTCTCAATGGAAAGGTTACAGTAGAGTATGATGAACATTATTTTTATGATGTTCTTATACCCTAAAGCAAATTAGCATTATCTCATTTTATTTTTGCCTGGATTGTAGAAATGTTGCAATTCTATATGCAATAAACTTAATTTAAAAAGGTAAAATTTTGAATTTCAAATTTTCAAAGGTGTCGAATGTCACATTGATATTTATATTATCTTATTTATGTTAAGAATCAATGTTAAAGCAATTTTAAAATGAGTTTCACCCTTCTTTTCTTAAACCATGGCTGTAATTCACACTGTGTTTTTTAACACTCGATAAATGCTGAATTTGGAAGAGAATATTAACTTTTGTCAACAAAGAAAGTTTAGTTTGTGACAAATTTTTCTAAAATAAATTACATCATATGTATAACTCGCTGGATGAATATAAATAACGATTTTATATTTTATGGTATTTACAAAACTTTCGTAATGACTTGGAAACATTTTTACGTCATTATACATTAGAATATTTAAATTCGCTCCTTCAATTTTATATTCAAGAAAGTTGTTATGTATCAACAAAAAATAAATATACCTACAGAAGATACTGGGCATACGTAGGTAAAATTTATTAAGGACGTTACAAAGAACACGGAAAACTTTAGAATATTGGGACAAATTTATCTTATATCAAATAAATAATTATATTAAATTATCTATTAATGAGATCTTACAAAGAAATAATACGGATTTAACGGAAAATAATCGCACTAAATTCTGTACTTATTTTAAAAAATCAAGGAAATTGTTTCAAGTTCCGTACTTCCAAAAATCTGGGTAGTAAAATATTTTATCTTTGTTTAGTTGGATAAAGATTTAGTTACAGGATAACGGCTTATTATTAGGTAAACGCTTATTTGAAATATATGAATAAGAAATTATTCATTAAATTTCCTTTCCGGTTTCGTGGAAGTACAGCATTTTTTGTTCGTCACAAAGCGTCATACCTTCATAATATTGGTCGCAAAATTCCTTATCTCATCTGAAGATCTAATTTTCCCTTTGTGGGCCGAAGAAAAATGACGCACCTGCGCGAAATGACTTAAACGTAATTTCAGACTCTCAAGTTTAAAATTACTTTCCCTAATCTAAAGACTTACTCGCGTCACGTCGACCACATAAAGTTGGCCGCGGTGAATTAACAAAGCGTAAAAGGTCAAAACCTTTTCGTTAAGCGGACGAAGACAAATTGTTTTATGTAATTATTTACATCAGGATTAATCTTTTGTAGAATTTTTGGAACAATTAAAAGCACCGTTATATTAAAGTTTTTGCGGCAATATACGAACTATTGAAATTATTTTCCTACTCGGATATGTCCCAGAATATAATCTGAAAACAACAAATCGTCAAGCAAAAAGGGATATAGTCAGCAATTTGGGAGGATTTTATCCTTTTCGGCTTGGACATGTTCCTGTACTTATTCAATCATTACATTCCCGAATACGCTGCACATAATTATTAACCATTTAAAGCCGATTTAACATTGCCTAGTCATAATTTATTTTCATAGTTGTAGAGTTGAAGTCAAGAATGAAACAGTCTTCTTTATGTTAGCAAAATGAGGTCCACATTTTCTGCAGTCATTGGTTTACTTAGCTTCAGAAAAAAATTATTTTCTGTCTTTGTCGTGGCGCTTTTGAAATCCACTTAATTGTAATAACAAAAATTTGATAAATACATTTCATAGTCATCTGGACAGGTTTTCCAGCCATATTTCCTACCCTCTTCCACAATTTCATAATTTTCTGAGGGATATTGCTAATATAGCAATAAATATAAAAGACTCGCCTAAAAGAAGAAGCATTACCTCCATATTCCACTAAATATTATGTCTATTTCGCATTTAGTTCTTGTTTGACAGACCGTAAGTTTAAGCCAATAATGTATTTAGAATTCGATCATCAAATTGATCTTAAATAAAGGTAGAATAAAAAACATGGTCAGTAGTGGTAATTATAATCCCTTCAGGAATGACAGTTATAATTATACATTTTGGCTGTAATAGGGAGGCAGATGAAAATTATTAAATAAGTTTAGAAGGCCTAGAATCTTATGAAAAATATAAATATGTTTAATGGAACATGTTTTATATCGATTATCTTGTTAGTTGAAGAAAGAGTTAAGAGGAATCAAAATAACCATAAGTTCTAAATATTTTTTGTATGAAATTTGAATTAAGATATAATGTAAAAGATTGGCAGTTTCTTTAGTACTTAACATAATTTTATATTTGAACTCGGAAGGCTGTAATAACTGGAGATAAGGTACCTGTAAAATTGAAAATTTTTAATTCGACTGTTTGTCGACCAGAGGTTTTGATGTTGAGTGAGTCAGTCAGTGCCGCAAATTTTCTCCGTTCATATGTCATGATATAAGCTTCATTACGTAATATAAGTATTTTACGTAAAAAGATGGATCTATCAATCCTTTTGCGTTTTAACTTTCTACATAAAATAGGTCTTGAGTTAGGGAAGAGTCTCATGTGGTTCAAAATGCTTCTCGCAAACATACCCGCGGTGCGCCATGGTTATCGAAAAGTTGCTAGCTACCGTGCGCACAGTTTAGATTAAAATTAAAAGAAGTTTTTAATTAAAAATATTACCAAAAATTGACAAATTTACAAATAACGCTTTAAGAAATCTCTCTAAATCCCTAGAAAATTCTCATCAACATTTTACAAAGTTTCAAATAGAAACTGCTGACAAGGTTATCATTTATGCGACCAGGATGGAACAATATATCAATAATAAATAAGATGTATATCTATATATATATATATATATATATATATATATATATATATATATATATATATATGACATAAATTAAATTGAAAAACCTCTGGTCACTAATAAAATTATAAATCCAAATAATACTTGTTTACTACAAATACGTCTGGATATAATATGATACACCAAGAACTATTTACAAATTTGTTGATAACTCTAATTAATTACAAAATTAAAACATTACAATTATATCTCATGATAGACAAATATTTACAATTCTATTCATATAACTTTAATGCTTTGTCTCCTATGTTTTTATAGTAACGTGCGGCTTTTAATAATTCAAACATATTTATTTCGCAGTAATTAGTTTAAAAACTTTCCCCTAACTTATTTATATCACACAAGCATACATATACGCACGTACAACGGCGAAACGCGTATACGCACGTACCTTAACGAATTTCAACTACTGAGGTTCTGCCGCACAGTCAACAGGCGACGGCGGTTAGGGTGGAAAAATCGATATCCCCCACCTGTTGCGCTCCCCCAGATAAACAGGGCTGAATGTTAAGAGAAATCTACGCCGACTGTATCCAGGCAAATGTGTCCGGGCTTTTAGTGGATTTTGTAGCATTATGTTTTAGTAACGCGTTATCTTTATTTCTGTGAGAATAGGCTAGACGATGACGAGGCAATATTCACTAATTGCAAAAGCAGTTTTTTTAGATGGAACTTAAATTAATATCATGTTTGGAAAAAAACATGTTCTTTTTAAGTTTGACTATACACGTACACGTTTAGAGACATGCTACCCTAGATTAGTAAGGGGAGTGGAATGGAGAGGAGGGAAAGGAATACTCCCCTCTTTTAGGTGCTCTCTTGCAGTAGTCCCTATATCCGGAATGGGAAATTTAAACGGGATTGTAAATAAAGAGAAGTTATTTAAAAAAATACTTTCTACTTGTATTATAAAAGTATTTCTTGTGCCCTACCGCAATTTTTGCAGTAATAATTTTAACACAAATAGGAAGCACATTTAATAGAGCATTAGTTTCATTGGATCTGTAATAAAACAAAGTGACGACGATTATTATTTTAAAGAAAAGAAAAATTAAAACTAAAATTAATTAAAAAAAATAAAAATTAAATTAGCAAAAATAAAATTTGATGCTGCATTTTATGAAAATATTGAAATAGAAATCAGTAAAAAGGATTATAAATTATGACTTGCGGAACAGAATAAAAAAAAGCAACTAGAAAGCATTTTTTTTTAAATAAATTCAATAGCTTCATCTTTTTATTTGCAATACTATTTACATATTTTCACTTTAAGTTTTTGGATTTGTTTTTGAGAAAATATTTGAGGTTCTGCTAGTGATGAAGGTTTTAAATAACATTTCACTATTTTCCATAATGGTCACACATCTTAACAAATTGTTGAGACAGAAAGAAAGTTCGAATCTACTTAAATGCTATATATCTAATGATAAACATACCTAATGCGGTGGAATAAATCAAAATTAATATAACACAGTTTTTATGCGAGGCTATTTATTAGACTCAGTTGTCTCGTTTCCTCTAAATCATATTAATACCACAACACTAACACCCTGGAATTTAGGGTGAGCATACAATATAATGCAAAAATTATTATATACAAAATTTTGTTTCCTGTTTTTCTAGTGTTGTCCAAACTCACAAATGAATTTACGTTAGCTCGCGCTACTTCTAACTGAAAAACGGTACTATTTTTGTAAAAGTTTTAAATTGTATCCCCGATCAACTTTTATTATCTTAGCAACATTTATAAAATTTCTGTTTGATATTAGAATATTCATTGTCTGGTGAATATTTTGAAAACATTTTAATCTAGTAAACGTTATTTAACCTTGAGTTGCGAGAAAAATATTACAAAGTTATTAACTTCGAATCTCAACTTGAGATGTAAGTGATATGATGTCAAAATATTATATTTTTAGATAACTACGTTGATTAATTTTTCAGAAGTAATTCAAACCCGATTGTTATTACTTTTTTCCAAAAGAAACATTATACGTAAAAATAAATAATAAAAACACGAAAAAAACCAGTTTGTAAAGGAAACGTAACATTTTTTAAACTTTGTCATAAATTTTTAATTTTTTAATAAAAGTGTTTGAATAAAATTATATGAGTTAAAACGAATTAATTAAAATAACACACAAAACAAACACTTTAGTTAATAACAAATTCTTTAAACTAAAGTTGGAATCTAATAAATTCTAATATTACAAAGGAACTTATTTATTTTTATTATGCTTTTCAACCCCACCAATTTCCTTTAGTATCTGTGATTGAGTTAACAAATTTGGTAAATTTACGATAAAAAAGACTCTCTTGACATTAGAGTTATGTCCCGGTATACTAAATACATGTTTATACACTTTCCGTAATTCTGCATACTGATTCTCGGAAATGCACTGCTTGAAATAAGTTTTACAGTTTTACTGCTTGAATAAGAGTTTAAGCTGTCGTCTTTTTGATTAGGCTTCAAATTTGTGCTAAAATTTTTCAAATTAATCCACTCGTCAAATAATTTATCGTAATTATTTTCAATGTCGTGATCTTTTAAAAAGACCGAAGATTTTTTTATATTGCTTCAATCTAGCAAATCGGACCCTATTAGATCAATCCAGTCGAAAAATTTTAGGTCGTCGAATTGTTCAATGCACATTTTTAAATAGACATTGATTTCATTATAAAACTCTTTAACTTCTTTAAAATTGTCCTTACTCTAAGACGATAAAAAATTATTCTTATTGTCTCCTCTTGTAATAAAGTAATTCTGCCAAAAATTTTCCTGATTTCGACAACACTGTTTTCTTTTCTTTCGACTCTTTAAATATTTGTGTGAATTATCGCCATTACTAAATGAACGAGGTGCAGGTAACCCTCGGTAATACTCATTGCTAAAAAACTGCATTAGGTGCTATGGAGATTTATCTAAACAAAAAAAATATTCTTCTGTATTTCAAAACGTTTCCAATTCCCGGAAAAAGGCTTAACTAGCGTGTCTTGGAATAAGACTGAAGTTGAGTATATTCCATGCTAATATCATTACAAAACTGTTGCAGTTTTTCTTTTCGAACAGTGTATGCGGAAAAATGATTATAAATTTTTGCAATTATTAATTCCACTTCTATAGGTAGAATGTCACATCTGTGATGAACAGCATTATTGAGTACATGAGGATAACCAATATCTATAAAGTCTTTGCTTAATTTTTCCTTCAGTTTAACAACACATTGTTTGTTATAGCTCTTTCTCTACCACCAATGTTCGTATTATAATTATCTACTGAGAATTTTTCCATTATACCTTTGGAACTAATCATTTACTAAACCATTCCATTATACACCAAAGTTTCAGCCCTTTCATCGGGAACTGTTTCAATGTCTAATATCTTGGAATTTATGTTTTCTCCACGATAATAAAATACTGAACCAATACAGGAATTAATTTAATTGCTTCATGATTGCTTATTTCTCCTTTAAAATAAATATTTTAAATACTTCGCATTTGTGTAGGCTATTCACTCACAAATTGATAACTAAATAATAAGATGGCTAGTTCTACATACCTAATGCAAGCAAGGTAAGAAAGAGAAAGCACTGCGCGACAAAAGTAGAGAGAAAGAAAGTACGTTGTGTCTTTATTTTAAAACTGTGCGGACCTGGGCAACACGAACACTTGCGAACCGTGAAGTTGCCCGTAACGTAAGGATTTCAAAACAGGTGCGCGAATTTTAAAATATATGACCTTATCAGGGGTTTCGAAAACCCAGGACGCTATTTAAAAACTATTTAGGACATCCCAGGACACTACAAAAACGAGGACATGTCCTGGGAAAACAGGACGGCAGACAACTCTAGTTTACACCAATAGGTTGCAACAAGGTCGTGTCTTTACAAGCGCCTACAAGTAATTTAATTTTGTTCAGTGCCATAGGTGTTTTATTTATCTTACGGTATAATTGATTAAGTTTACGATGAGTCACTGAATTTTTCGACACATTTTTACGGTTTAAACGAATAACACTTTTAACATTTTTCGTAACGTTTGTTTTTACATATTTTAATTGCCCCTTATATAACCTTGGCAAATATTAGAGATTTGCTTACTTTGTAAATTCCAAAGTTTACGTTAATGAATTGAAAAAATTAATATTGCAGTAAATTATATTAATACGTTTATTTATATATATTATCATTTCTTTTAATTTCTACTGTTTTCAAAATAGGCTCGCTATTCCATTCCATTATTATTTGGATAACTGTAATCCTTCAGACACATTGGCTCAAGAAACAATGGAAATTATTTTTGTGTCTGTGCGTTCAACAAATTAACGTAATTAATAAATTCTTTCTTTACCCAATAATGAAAGAGAAATAGACGTTATTTTCTATATAACATTTTGCAACTAAAAGTGTTTTATGGGAATCTTAGTTGACATGTAGCAATATAGTTTAAACATTTTCTTTAGTATATCTCTCCCTATACGTGTAATGTCATTGGTAAGGAGTTTAAAACGAGAGTGAGAATTTATTTGTCAATTTTGTACCTCTTTAATGAATGATTAGACTATAAAACACGTACAATATGCCGCCTTCTCCATACCTTCGATAATTTTCGAACTGCGATACTGTGAAAAAAGTTGTTTAGTATTTTTAAGAATTCTCGATTAACATTGTTTGTGTTAACTTATATCAACAATTTTAAGAGATACAGTAAATTACGGCACAATATTAATTTACTTGCACACATATTGTCAGTTATTGTGTAATTCACATGTTACATTTTTTATATTTAATCCGAATCAGATCAGAAATTGGAACATAACTTTGACCTGAAGAACATTTAATAGAAAATTATGGGCTAATAAATTTGTTATTTTTACTCGAAAATAGCAAGGGTAAAAAAATACAATTAAATATTTATGTATCTTGCTTAGTGATATAAATAATTATCTACAAAAATTTGTTTCAAATCTTAAAAATTTCATATTTAAATATAAAATTTTTATTATATATATATATATATATATATATATATATATATATATATATATATATATATATATAAATAAATACGTCATTCCTTTATTATAAATATATGAAAAAAGGCAAGGTAAGTACATTTCCTTTTAAAGTGAATTTTTATTGACAAGTTTTGGAAATTTTTCAAATATTTTTACCTCATTTTAATCATCTTTACATAAATTCAATTTTATCACTACTGCATATATGCTTAACTAATATATTTTTCCGAACGAAAAGAAAATTAAATATCTGTAATAGTAATCTATCGAAACTAGACACTCAAAACGCACGAAATATTAAATAATTAAGAGAAAGAAGTGAAATATAAGCATGAAAAACCCTATTAAATATAAGTAGGATTCACCCATTTAGATCCACGTAAAGTTTAAATAATTAAGGGTACATAGAACTTTTTGAACAATCAGATTTACTATTTTGCACTATATCGCCTAGTGTATATTATGAAGATTTTAGAAAAATAACTTTACTGTTTGTTTTTTCATATATTAATCATTATTTTAATCAATGAAATATACATACATACATATATATTGCAAGTTTCCAGTGTATATATATATATATATATATATATATATATATATATATATATATATATATATATATATATGTATTTATATAATATCTTCCAAATTCTGAATATTAAAAAACACCATTCAGTTAAAATATACGGCCATGAAAATACGGCCTTTAATTGCTTGTGTATTAATATACAGATTCTCTTACATCGTTGATATAAAATAAATGTAATTCAAATAAAGTCAGTGCGTTCATAAACTTGAATGAAATACTTTTAGCAGAGCTAATGTATTTAACACTAGACTAGATTAAACAACGCATTCAGGTACGTGTAATATCGTACTAATATTACAATTTTATAGTAACTCAAAGGAACAACTTCATCTTTGATTAAATTAATAATAGATTTAAATTCGCGCTCATTCACGCGCTAAGAACTGATCACATAACATTTATTGTAAAAAATATCCTTTTAAAGAAATTTGATCTCAAGTTAGTTTTTCCTGTAACATATTTGGGGGATGTAAAATTTTTAAGATCACTTTTATAATCAAGTTGCTTGGTTAGATTCTTCAGTGAAATTATGAAATATATCTCTTTTATTATTTAAGATTTCACACTAACCGTAACTTCGTAGTATTAAAAGCGAACGTTGCCAAAAACAGCGACCCCTGTTTATTTATAATCGAATCTACATGATCGTGTAGATTCGCAATCCTTCAATAGATGGCGGTATATATTTAACTTTTGATGAATGTTATTGATTTAATAACGTTTTTTTCTTTACTTTCTAGTGTCTAGACTATCATTACCAAATTATGGAAAAAATTCAGGGAATCCTCTTAGTAATCTGAATGGGTTTATTAAAGTGATGAAAACAATCAAAAACTCTTTTCGTTATAGTTTTTTTTTTCAAATGATATTATTGCTTAAATATGGCGATTGCGCCGACTTAGTAGGTTATCTAAAGTCTTAAACAGAACGACAAAATATATGTTGTTCAAAGCGTCGAACTATCCTGCAAAACAAAATAAACATGATGAGATGGAATTCATAAAATAAATATTACTGGAATGTATTCGTTAATGTTATTTGCAACAGTAAATTTTCATCGTATGGTCCATTGATACATACATGTAATATATTTAACACATGAAACAATATATTTGACACTGGAAACGTGTAATATATTTAATGTTTTACTCATTTTTCTAATAACCTATTAACATTGAATATATTTGGCGTTAATTTTGTAGAAATTCATTATTCACAATTAAATGAAACTACGTGATGGGTTATTATTTCTACTGGTTTTATACTCGTAGTTTTGAATTTAATTGTTTTATACTCTATCATAGATTCAATTCGGGATGGCTTCATATAAAATGTTTCATTTCAATTTCTTCATAGTACATATATTTTTTAATCGATTTTTCAAAAGGATTTTTATTTATATATTGGTGTAATAAACAATATTTTTCTTGGTTTCCACGAAATTTTTGCAGCGTTTGAGGAATTTTAACGAATAGTCAGACTATTGTGTAACAAAGTTTGAAGAAATATTTATGGGTGAGTTTTTAAAAGTTATTTTATTACATAACGTACTTATTTGTACAACAGATTATTTATTTTTAAAATTTGCCCACTGAGGTTTTTGATTTGATAGCCTTTTTGAATTTATTATTTTTTTACTTTGATCAAACTGGCATACCCGAAAGAATAATAATATTCTAACAATACCTCATTTGTCTGAATCGGACAATCTGTTCCGGCCTTAGAGAGTAATATACATACATATAGTATATACATACATATCTTTTCTCAAATTCGAATTAATACGTCAATAAAAATAAATTGCTATCACCATAAATTTTTTTACAATAAAACGAACAACCATCGAAACGAACAATTTTATTGGCAATAAAACGAACAACCATGTGTCATAAAGCAAAATAGATGGAACTTCCCAACACACTACCCATTATCCATATTCCTCGCCATCTCCTGACTACGTATATTACCACAGGCACTTGAAGGGGAGAAACTTCCTTCTTCCTTGTCCGTTTTTCCCTTAATGCTCCCAGCGCCCTTACATAGGTTAAACCTTCTCACGGAAAACAGTTACATTACGCTCGCATTTGGATCAATGTAAATTTGTTGTCACTTATGGCTGAATATTTCACGCGTGCCCGAGGGTAAATACGTATTTCGGGATTGTAGCTACAAATACTACAGACGGTATCCAAGTACAGTGATTTGTTGGACAGATATTGCCAAATTCATTAAGTCCATAGTTTGGATGTTACAAATATAGGTGATAAATTTTATAAAGGTAAATTATCAAGCTATATCGTTGACAATGTATTTAATATATATATATATATATATATATAAGCGTGTTGTAAAGTTTAAGTTACTTTGAATTTGATTTTCGTTCTACAATTTTTTTGTTTATAACAAATAAACAAATAACTTATTTCAATTGCTTTGCCGACTCTTAGTAGCATATTAAGAGGAAGTATTAAAAGTACAGTTGTACGTTTTTGTGCATAAAATCTAGTTCAACCATTTATCGAAAAGAAAACGAAACCGTGAAATGAAATATTTTCATCCTTTTAATCTCGTAATAAAATGGGTTGTAACAATAAAGTTTAGATTTTAAAAATAGATCAAACCTACGTTGCAAACTTAAACTTTATTGGTTCAGTAATTTGTACGTGTTTATGATTGTAATCTTATATACAGTGGGATTTAGGATTTTGTATTATTTAACAGCAAAAAAAATTAATTTATAATTCTGTCCACTACAGTACAATCCTAAGAAAGCCAACCGTTTTATGACGTACCGGGAAAGGGTAGTAAAATTATTATAAAATATGGTATCTAACATTTATATTCGAATGTGTATTCATAATTTTGTTAATAATCCTACACGACTCTGTCAACCCAAAAATTATTACTAACATGCAATTTCTTAAAGGAATTAAATTAGTTTTAAATTTTCAAATATGACATTTTAAAAATATTTCGAGAATTGCAACACGCAACTTATTTTTATATGGACTTTTGCATATATTTGTCCCTTAAAAACAAAATAACATTAAGTGAAAACAAAGCTCTACTTCTAGGTTTACATAATATATACCTTATTATCTGACGTAACTTACAGGCCAAAACCCCTTCTATACTTAATCGTTTACTATTGCCTGACGTGGCCTACGATCATAATTTGTGTTGTACATGTATCTCGGGTATATATATATATATATATATATATATATATATATATATATATATATATATATATATACACTTACTTTTTTTGTTTCATTATTTACTAAACATGCACCAATAATTTCAATCTTGTTCAATAATTTCTGTAAATAATTTAAGATCACCTTGCTAGTATTTCGCATACTGCATTAGCTTTGACTCTTAAATACTTAACTTTCTAAATAGATAAAAATATTTCATAGGGAATTGAATAAATTTAAAAATGCCCTCGTGTTGTCAAATATAGTATATTTCGCTGTTTAGTAGTTAGCTTTAATATAGAACATAAAAATAAATCAAATTATGTGAAATTAACACGTCTATATATATGTTCCAGTTCCAGAGATTTTGTTTATGTTCCATGTGGAGTAAAATGTGAAGGGCATGTATTTCATGTAGGTAGATTTGTACCACCTTCAAATTAATTAAAATAGTGACAATGAAATTTTATAGTAAACTACTTATTGTCGGTGAAATACATCATTATGAAATGTACACATCATTATCATAATGAAATGATAACTATTTTTTAAATGTACCCTGTAAACTATACGTATATCAAATATTTGAAGTGACTGGATTCCAAATTTATGAAGTGACTGGATTTTACCAATAAAAATACTTAAAATTGCTAACAAAACGACTTGTTTATAAATTAAATCGTAATCAAAATAGTATTAGTATAATAATAGTAGTACCAGTAAATACTAAAAAGCGGAACGTAATTTTTTTCAAAATTGTAATACAGGTATTACAATATAAACGTAGAGCAGCTGATCAAACATTTTTTTTAAAATCATAAAGAGCTTCAAATTATGAGGAATGTGTTACTTGCTATTTCAATTAAATGAAATCCTCCAAATTTCGTATGATTTACTTACACTGAAGTTGTAAGGGAGATACGATGAGTCTATGGAAAGACGTCTGGGTTTTTAAATTTGGCTAGTGAACATTTTTTTAATTAAAAAGTATAATCAGTGAATACGCCACGTAAGCAACAACGAGATAATACGTCATATTTATAAAATTTCAATTTTAAAATACGCGTGGCATGAGAAAATGCAACAGGACAAAATTACCTTAATGTTAATTTACCTAAGTATTAGCTCCGAAAACACTTCCTGTCCAATTCTGGATACGTGAAGGAATAATATAATTATTATCATAAGGGTTTCAAATTCAAGGCTTGTTATCCATTTTTTCGATTTTTGTTAGGTACTTTGCATTATTTATGTCCTTGTTCGATACAGAATATAATTTACCCTGAAAAGAATAAAAAAATTAATACAAAACTTTTTACAAACGAAATGAATCGAACTTTTACGATACAATGTCGTTTCCGAACATAAATTAATTTGCAAAATACCACTGTTGCTAGATATTTTTGGAATCGGTGCCAAGTCAAAGTTTTCACCCCTCTCTCACGTACATACACATTCACATACACACATAAGAGCAACATTTTACTCCGCGGTGACTCCTAAAATCTCTAGCAATAGCAGCATCAAGATTGAGGTGCTAGAACCCGCAGTTCAATAGTAGAGTCTGCTTAAGACATGCAATACTAATTTAAAAACA
Source organism: Druceiella hillmani (assembly GCA_039881145.1). NCBI lineage: Eukaryota > Metazoa > Arthropoda > Insecta > Lepidoptera > Hepialidae > Druceiella > Druceiella hillmani. The sequence continues at coordinate 192,743 of JAYKKI010000068.1, forward strand.
GCTGACTATTAACTCTCCCTCCAGGTAGTACTCCTGCAGCATCAGAACTGAGGAGTTGGAGCCCTTAGTTAAATTATAGGAGTCCTTACTTGAGATACACAGTGAAAATTTAACACCAGTAGGTCCTTAAGTCTTACTGTTTGGACAGGCAGTATCCTTGCAACGTAAGGACTGAGAAGTTGGACTCCGAAGTTCAATGACAGAGTCTTTGTAAGAAACTCATAATACTAAGCTAAAATGGCAGATCTTCAAGTTTCAGGAATTAAGAAGGCAGTACTCACACAGTGTCGAGACTAAGGATTTGGAACCCGGAGTTCAGTGACATAGTCTCTGCCTGAGACCAATAATAATACTTTAAAAAGAGGAGATCCTCAAGTCCCGTGATTTGTATAGGCAGTTCCCAACATCAGCCGGGTCCGTCGGTTATCTTGAATTTGTTAAAGAGAAAATTGACGTTGCACTTAATCATGTCTTATTAAATCTATATCGCACAAACTCGATCAAGGTACCTGTGTCGTTCAGTGTTGAGAAATTCTATGGTGCATCTCAATTTCCATGGTCAGATGGTAATAAAATGTTCACGCAAACATACTAGTAGTATATCCTGCCAAATGAAGAAAATAACTATACCAAATTGAGGTTATATACAAAAAACTCCTTTTTTTTGAAGTCTGTCTAAAAATGAGATATGACATGTTTTCGAAGTTCATGGTTGGAATTCCCGCATTCTCTCCACGTAGCTAGTTTTATTATTTATCTTACAATATCTTTAATTTTTTTGATGCTCTACATCGGGAAATAAAAATATTTAAAGGGAAGTATAATTATCAGAAATTGACTGTTTAAGATTTTGGAGACTTTATAAAAAGAAACATTATTTTAATTTGTGTCCGTTTTGTATCGATATGGTAAAATTATTAACTAGATATCGATTAATGTTTTCTAACTCGGAAGAAAATAATATACATAATATCTCTCGTTGCACTATCTTGTTACAATGGTCAGCAAATCTCAGAAATTCTTGTTTATTTGTTTAATTTTACTTTTTATGTGGTTTTGTATTTTGAAGGATAACAAAAATGATATTTTTATGAAACTAAATCTCGTTACGCTCCAATTTCTAAACAATGCGATTAAATGCAAGGCAAACAAATTCATAGATTTTTATTTTCAACACCTAAATTTGTTTACTTCCAACAACTTATACTAATTAGCAATGGAATTGTTGATACGTGAATACAACTCGCACATGATACAATTTTTACATATAGCAACAATAAGTGTGAGGATATTTCTTTTAATATGCAAAAATAAAACAGAAAATGGTAACAAAGTTGACATCACCAATTTCAACTTAATGTACCACTTTCCTGTGTCAACTTCAGTGCCAGTAAGATCAAAGAGTCTCCAAGGCAAATTTATACTGTCGAACAATTTATACGTCCGAGTAATGCTCAGAAAATAAATAAACAGCGATTCACGGTAGCCACAACGTATATTTTATTTATTAACATAATTTTGGATGAAATTTATTGCCAGTTCACATATTTGAATAAACCTTTCACTTTCGAAAACATTTTATTTAGATTATATACTTTGTTGAATATATTTGGCGTTAATTTTGTAGAAATTCATTATTCACAATTAAATGAAACTACGTGATGTAGTATTATTTCTACTTTCTTTTATTTCTTTACTACGACCTAGGTTTCAGGTTTTAGGTATTACAACATCTTCAGGTGGGCTATTAGCAACGTTATCAAAGATCTTTGCTAATATCCCACCTGAAGATGTTGTAATACAACGAAACCTAGGTCGTGGTAAAGAAATAAAAGAAAGTAGAAATAATGTTACATCACGTAGTTTCATTTAATTGTGGATTATATACTTTGATGTAATACAATAAAAATGTTCAAATAAAACTAATAACGATCTACTGAGACAAAGCAAACGAATTGCCACAAAACGCAGACGTCCATTAACCACTGGTATCTGTGCCCTCACGTGCGCCCGTTCTGATAGGCGCAGTTTCTAATGTGCACGTCAAAGAATAGTTAGCCTAAAATGCAGGCCGACTTTTTTTGGGGTAATATAAACCATGTTCATTAAATGTAAAAATTGTGTTAATTATAAACACTTCACTTTTAAATATTTAGTTGATAATAATAAGAAGGTTGTCCGAATACAGATAAATTATTGTATTGATTAAATTTATTTTATGCAGAAAAATAATTTATGGTGCGAAAAGGAAATGATTTACTATTATGCATATGTTGCGTTGAAAAACTAATGAAAATTTAAATCTTATGTAAATAATCATTACGTTCAAATATATTAAAATTTCGTCATAACATAAAAATTTCAATCAAAAAACAAAAAAAAATAATCTGGAAAGTAAGTAAATTATTTATTACACGGTTACTTTTAGAAATAATATAAAAAATACATTTGTTTGCCTTTGTTCGCGATATATGAATATTCCTCATCTTAAAGTGAATGGTTAATTTTATTAACTCGTGTAACGCACGTAAATATGAAGGTCAAGTTTACAAAGCTTTCTTGAGAAATTCTCTTCCAACGAAAACCATTGGATTGTACTCGTAATGTAGCCGTTGGCAAATACGTCTTTTATGCTATTACAGGCTGTTCCAGATGTTCTTAGTATTCAATATCAAGGTACATGTTTTGCTTCGAAGGAAGATTGTTAGCGGTATAAACCTTTTGACGTGGTCTCAAATAAGACGGTATTATATTTCCGCTCCAAATAAAATAATCCTTCTAAGTTAATGGTTTCTTAGGAAGTTAAAAGAACATTGTTTACATTAAATTGTAAATATGCCAAAGTGATACCTTATATTTATATAATAGCCCCAAAACTTGTGACACATTTTAAGAACGTACTTTGGACATGACAAACTTTTACTTAGTAGTGTATTTATGTTAAAAGAAGAGGAAATAAAAATACTGGCAGTGCTGGCGGTTATATTGCTATTACATAGCGACAAAATTGTAAAAAATAACGTCTCGAAAACATTCTTTAGGAAGTTTTAATTTTTAATGTCTTTTATATTATACTCTAGAGAAAACGAAAAAAAGTGTAGCTAGAGTGCCCAGAAGGCATATTTTTAAAGTATATCGAGAGTATATTTCAGACGGAGTGACATTTTTATAGCATCTTTATAGAAATTTATTAAACACACTTAACAAAAAGCTAGAAGAAAGGGGGTTTAGTAGGCAAAGAGACACTTGGGTGATGTTATGATAATTAGTTTTTTTTTCTTTTGAGGTATAGTGCCCTAATAAAATAACTAATTGAAGTGCCAATCTCAGTGTTTAGTTACATGACACTCGTTCCATGTTTATTTCAAATTTCATTGTTGTTGGAAGGTTGTCTGTCAGTATTATGAATGAAATAAAATGGGTAAAACAAGCATGCAAATTTGCTTAGTATGAATTCAAGACATGTAGTAATATCTATTTATTTCTGCATCAGCCGACTGGTTGTACACGCAGTGTAATCATAACCTAAAGAGAAATAAAATAAAATATATATTATGCAAAATCTTAACTGAGTATACCGAGTGAGTTTATTATGAAGAATATTGTACAATGTTGAGATATTACAACGAACAAATAAGATCAAGTACAGATGAAAATTATACTTGGGTAATGGATTAAATAAATATGTAAAAGATTACTAAGCAAAAGTTCGAAAACGTTATTAACGGTTCACTCGAGGACACATTAACTACTCTGTAGCGGTATCGTAATTTGAATTTGAATGTAAAAATTATTTGAATGATAAAAATACATAAACGTGCAATGCACAGCTTCAGTCTTTTATCCTAATTTCCTCTTCATAAACAGAATAAACTGCAGAAAACACAAATGTGCAAATAATGCTAAATACCGAGATAAAAGGAAAATGCTTTTGGAAATATATTTTTACAAATATATTGTTATTCCATTTAGTAGAATAAGAAATATTATTAGAAAAAAATGGTCTTGCTTTTAACCACTAGCACAAATAGTAAGCAGAAATTTTTTTAAACGGATCCGTTTGAATATTTATTACAAAAACAAGGAATTTTTTGATGCTCGTACGAAAGTATAATAATTTTTGGCAAGTTTCAATAAGTTACAACTTAAAACATGAAAGTCAAAAAATACTATTCGTAGTCGTCCTTCGTTGAAAGTTATTTACCTATGTACATGTTAAACGGTGATATGAAAAATATTTGAAGTTTCTGAAGTTATCTTCAGTACTTATGTCATATATTATTGACAAATACTTTGAATAACATTACACTTGTTTATTCTGTAGGATTATCTGGATAATATTATCCGTATCGCTACATAAACATATTTACATTTTCTCTATTCTGTTTAAAATTTGTTGCTTTTATCTTTCGTTGTTTAGAATACGATGATTTTTGCAAATGAAATCATTCAGTTATTGTGTAATAGCCATTCCGAAATCCTTGAAAACATCGTGTTGCACCAGGTTCAGAAACTGCATTGAGAACCGCTCTCTAACATAGGCTACGTGTGGCTTGTGACTGGTGCAGTGTGGTCAGTTTGAAATTCATAACACAAACAGTGAAACACATTGGTTTTAACTTCATCTATCTATTATATTTCGTCGTTGACTTTTTAATAGTCAAACGACATTCTAATGTCATCAGTCTAATGACATTAAAGAACGTAATATGGATCTTTATTCATATTTGGCAGTATAATGTTCCCCGCATTTTCTCAAAAAATTTCAAAACATATACTACTTGAATTTCTGACTTCACTTTTTGCAAGGTAAAACCGGTCGCATAAATTCCTTTTAAATGTTGACTGAGAGAAACAGTAAATGTACAATAAATTTAAAAAAATACTAAATCAGTGATTCCCAAATTTTACACCTCTTACACATACAAAGTGTATTATAGATGAAATAATAGTAAAATATGCCCATACCCATGAAATAAACAGATAAAAGCTAAATTACTGGATTAGTTTGTCTTATGCAATAAAAAATTAATAAATAAGGAACACTGACAACGGAAACAAAATCCAAAAAAAAATTATTTGATTTACTCAAACTCACAAGTAGACAAGCAAAACAGTCGTCATTACCTAATACGGTCATTTTTGACAACATGACCACTCTCTATGTTTGACTATCCATTTACATGTATGTTTAATTTGCTATTAGAGCAAAGCTGTCAGGTTCACCTTTCATACAGCAATTAACAAAACCAATTGTATTTGTACCTTAATAAAACTAATCCTCTAATATTAAAACATGACATAAAGATGAGTTCTAGAAAGCATTTAATTTTAATCAACAAGATTTTTTTAGATTAAATTTATATTATTTTTTCCGGCAATGATTTTTTTACGTCCTTGCGCTTTCATTTTATTTATTTCTTATGAGGCATTCTCCTTTAACTCAAAATCCTATATTTATGCAAATCATTGATGAAATTTTCTAACAAATCATTAATAATTATTAATATATTTTATTTAATATCGTTACAATTTACTGAGAATAAATGAGAAAAATTTGTAATCAAACAAACGTGCGTTGAAGAAAAAAACATTTCCTTCAAAGATAATGGCACGCGGAAGTTATTAGTAATTTAGGTTAAAAACCTAATAAAAGATATTGAGAGTGTATAAGTTTAGTTGAAAATAATCAATATTGACTGTGGAATTATAAAAAAATCTTTACCTCCTATGCAGCGTAATAAATAATCTTAACAGTCCATTACAGCTTAGAGTCAGATTTAAGGTCCTAGGTGCTCATAGGCTGGGACGACGCTTAGAAGACCTTCTCACGCTCCTGATCTGTATAAATACTATATCAGCCTATGAACATTTGTTCAAGGTGTACGCCGCCAAGTTTTACAATGAATCTCTGTTATATTTGTGTCTTTTCTTTTGAACTCATAACCCATTTCTTTTTTCACTTCCTTCAAATATTTGTATCTGTCCATATATGTATTTTTATTTATATACATAATTTAAATAAATCTTTATATTTTAATATTAGATTTTTAATACTTAGTTATAAATGCATAGTTTATCTAAATTAACCAATTTTTAATTGCTACATTATGGTTTTAATTAGTTTTGTTATACATACATGTATAAACATATATGTCAAACAAAAAAAATTAATAAAATGTAATATATTAGCAACAAGACATATTTACATAAATTAAGAAAGCATCAAATCATATCTATAAAAATTATCTATATAAATTATCTTTAGTGTGTCCATTAAGAAAAATATAATTAACTATCATAATTTAGTATTCACGTTTTATTTTCTATCAATACAAGGAAAATATGTAACTCATATATTTACGTTTCAATTTCAATGCGCTCAGTAGTTTTGTCATTATGCGGCGTACGGAAAACGATACAGGAAAACAAAGTTACGGATGACCTACAAAAACGTAACCAAAGCGTCACATTAATTGAATAGATTTCAACAAATCATAAATTGTAGCAGCTACGAAGCTTTCTCAGAGTAGGGTTTATAATTTGTACGACATAACTTAGGATATAATTTGTTAATTTATGTAATATTGGGAAAAGGAACGTGTTTTGAAAATTACAATTCAAAATTATTAACTAAATACATGTTCCAGTCTAATAACCAAAATAGTTTAAATTATGAAGATTGAGATAATAAAATGCTTTTTGTCTTTCTTACAATTCAAATTAATTTTATCAAAAACAACCAGATAGATTAAAGGTTGTTTCATTCTTATATTAAATTTCAGGGGTTGAATCATGACGGTCTGTAACGTTTGGCAAGTCTAGAATTTATTATTATAGTAATTTGAAATTTAAATATTTTGAATTAATATTAGTAAATTGTAGTTAAAAATAAAATGAAAAGAAAAAGTAAATTAAACAGAAAGTGCGCACTGTTTTAAGTCTGCCTGTGGAATTATTTTGGGGATATTTTCTTTTAATTTTGTAGCCGAATGAAAAAATAAAACCCTTCTAAATTTATCATCTTACATGATGGTAAGTACATATGGAAACCTCATAGCACGAGTTCTAAGTTCTGTACATAATTAACTGACTCATTTTATTACGAACTCGTATCCAAATTTTTTTTAAGTGTTTTAATAATTTAGTTTCGTAAACTTAAAAAAGGTTTTTTTCGAATCTAGTCGACTTCATGTTTCATTTATGTATTTACATTGCAACGTAAATACAATTTTGTTGGCATATAGAATGTAGTAAGTTAAAGTGAATAAGATTATAACTTAGAAAATACACAGGTTCCTAAATACAAATTGACTAGTATGTGGCAAAAAACAATCGTGGCCTTTTTACGGTAACTAAAGTAATATTTGGATAAATCAAGATTCAATTGTGTATTTTAAAATCTTCACCGGCGCTATAATCGTACTCAGATATTTACCTCCTGATTAAGTTATTATTACTCGTTGTATATCCATTTTATTAATTAACTCGTGAATATCTATGCTGTCGTATTTCAGATACACTAATCGAATAACAGAACAATTGGTATTGCCACAATAATCTATTTAATTATACACTTATTGTCTACAAACTTATTTAATTAGTTATTAATTCTGATTGTCTTACTCCGTTTCAAATCTTTAATAAATTTTAAACATTTCTGTCAATTCTCCATTAATCTCTTTCAATAATATTCGTTTATTCTGTATTTATTTACAAGATAGATAATATCAGTCTGAAGTTAGGTTTATTACATTTAAGTTGCTAATATATAAAGTAAAAAAGAAGGATAAAGACAGGAATTTATTTAAGGTAAAAATATTTTTGAATAAACTTGCTAAATTTATTCAAATAAAATTAATTTCATCTTGTTTCGTCACTTGTGATTTTTAATATAATTTGTTCTTTTAACGGTAATTGTTTTGAACATATATATTTCTGATGTATATTTTCTTCCCCATATAGAAAAAAATATTAGCATATATTTATAAAACTCAGTATCTATTGGTAAAAAGGACGTGGCTATGCTATTCTATACTAAAGTTTTCTTTGTTTAATCTGAAAAGTTTTTTTTTATTATTTCGGAAAGTCTTTTTTTGTCATTTGTTTGATCATGCCTAATCTCTGGAATTACATATCCAATTTGAAAAATTATTTTTGGGTTAAAATCCTATACTTTAAGGAAGATATCACCGATTCCCTGGGACACAGAAGTGATAAAAATGAGACAGAAATTAAGGAATATTGCTTAAAGTGTGCAAGTTAGAGAGAGAGAGAGACGGGCGCATTTATTGATTGACTATCCAGAGTATTCCCGTCGATATAATCCCCCCCCATGCGATCCCGATGATCAATGCCATTTAGCGAACGGAGTGGAGAAGCTTAGTGACCATGGAGGAAGAGAAGCATGATTAAGATAATTCTTCGCAGATGAAATAGACCTAATATTGTGTATTAACTATATACTATATATATATAGTTAATACACAATAGTAGATTACATTAATTTGCAGTAAACACTCGTAATATTCTTTTAACGGTTGTATTATCTTTTTTTAGCTTTTACCTTTAAAGTGTTGAAACGAAACCACTTTGTTCAGACAATAAAATCTATCCATCTATGCAACTGCCATAGACGTTTAGCTTTAAATTATAAAAATTATTTCTTTGTCATAAAAATTAAAATTTTACTCAAAATTTATTTCCAGAATGTAATATTACTTCATGGTTACGCAAATACGAGCAGGGTGTGAGTTTTTACCTAAACATGTGATATATAATTAAAAATATCTATTTGAGTAGGGCACAAAGGCATCTAAAAAAAAATAGTCTTCAAAGATAACGTCACGCGGAAGTTATGAGTAATTTAGGTTAAAAACCTAATGAAAGATATTGAGAGAGTATAAATATTGTCGAAAATAATCAATATTGAGTTTGGAAATATAAAAAATCTTTACCTCCTGTGCAGCGCATTAAATCTTAACAGACAATTACAGCTTAGAGCCAGATTTACGGCCCTAGGTGCTCATAGGCTGGGACGACGCTTAGAAGACCTTCTCACGCTCCAGCTCTGTATAAATAATATATCAGCCTATGAACATTCGTTTAAGGTATGAGCTGCCAAGTTTTAGAATAAGTCTGGTACATGAAATTCTTCATCTAAATGTATGTAACATGACTCACTATTATATTTGTGTCTTTTCTTTTGAACTCATAACCCATTTCATTTTTCACTTCCTTCAAATATTTGTATCTTTCCACATATGTACTCGTATTTTTATTTATATACATAATTTAAATAAATCTTGATATTTTAATATTAGATTTTAATAATTTAGTTATGTATGCATAGTTTATTTAAATTAACCAATTTTTAATTGCTACATTATGGTTTTTAATTAGTTTTGGTTTGTTTATCTTTAAATTTTTTAAAACACTTTATGGGTTCATAATTTTATAACTTGTTTTATATACTAATTAAAAAAATTAAATTGAGTGTTTTTTATAAATACAAATATACTCCAATGCCTTTAATATACTAAAATATTCCGATGTTGTTTTTTTTGTCAGACAAATTATTTGTAGAAGTTCTAGCCACATGATCTTTTATCATTAACTATTTTTCATTAATGTAAATTGGCAAAACTTCGGACTTGACACCTCGTGAAGAAAAGTGTAAATTTATGCAGTGTAAATTTATTATTAAATCAAATAATGAAATTTAACGGAGAAAAGCGAATTGATCTATTTCAAACATTTGTCACATTCGACGTTATTTATATTTAGATTTCACTCGTTTCAGATAATTTTATTACCAGTAAATTCACTCGTTTCAAATAATTTTATAATCAGTAAATTCACTCGTTTCAAATAATTTTATTACACATAAATTCACTCGTGTCAAATATTTTATTACCAGTAAATTCACTCGTTTCACATAATTTTATTACCAGTAAATTCACTCGTTTCAAATAATTTTATTACCAGTAAATTCACTCGTTTGAAATAATTTTATTACACGTAAATTCATTCGTTTCAAATAATTTTATTACCAGTAAATTCACTCGTTTCAGGTAATTTTATTACAAGTAATTTCTTGAAGTCCAGTGCTTGATAGTTTCATAATTAATTCCTAATTACACATTTCCGGTTTAGAAATATTGGTTTGCAATCTATAATAGCAACTATCCAACCGGTAATACTGTACAATAAAAATGGAACGTTTGCTACAAGAGACAAATCATATTTGATGAGACGGTCGAAGAGAGACGGTAAAAATGAAATCGCCTTCATATTTTCATGAAATATTAATGTCTTTTACCTCAACAATGTCGGTGAATAGTACAACCATTAAATAAGACCCACAAACATATAAACATAATTTCACAAAACCGGCTCCCTCAACAGTAGGAATTAGAATACTGGCCCAAACATGAAAGTTGTGTCTGGTTAATATTTAGTGTAATATATATTATTTAAATATTAAATATATAAGACTAAAGTTGAGTATTTATTTGCAAAGGTAGGTACTTGTTTCACACTAAATAAAAACTACCAAACTTATTTTCAAAAAAATATTGTTTTCATTGACAATTTTGTCAAATTGGCATTTTATGTTTTTTATGTTTTACGTCTAACTAGAGCTTTAGACGTAAAACATCCAGCCTCGTAAAACATCCAGACGTCCAGCCTCGTGACTAGAAAAGAACTTTAAATAATTACAATGATTAATAATAGCCGTAGAAAACCTGGGCAACCATTTTCTTGACATATATAAAAAAAAAAAAATATTTATATTTATATATATATATATATATATATATATATATATATATATATATATATATATATATATATATATATATATATATATATATATATATATATATATATATATATATATATATATATATATATAAGCATAATTTTTTCATAATTTTTTTTAGCTCTATACGTATTTCCTAAAACATTTATTCAATTAAAAAAAATGTCATAATTGACTAGCCTAAAATCTGATTAGTAAATTATTACATCGTTATTTGATTGAATAAAGGCTTATTTACAAAATAACGCATTATGATTAGGCAAAGACTTATTTGAATAATGTGATTAAAAGCACATTATTCTTTGCAAAAGCTAGATTTGTACATAATATTAGACGTAAAATCCTTTATCTCATCTCAAGATCTGACTTTCCTTTGTGGGCCGTAGAAAAATGACACACGTGCGCGAAACAACTTAAATGTAATTTCAACTCTGAAGTTTAAAATTACTTTTCTTAATGTGGAGACCTACTCGCGTCACGTGGGCTCCATAAAGTTGGCCGCGGAAAAGTAATAAAGTGTAAAAGGCCAAATGTTTTTCATTAAGTGGAAAGCTTAACTTAAATCCACAAAGATAAATAGTTTTAAGTAATTGTTTAGATCTGATTAATCTTCTCAAGAATTTACAGAACAAGGAAAAGTGCCGGTCTTTTGAAGTTTGTATAACAATTCCGAGCTATTGTAATTGCGTTCCTCGTGCTTGGATAGGTTTCAAGTCAAAATCTGAAAACCAAAAACAGTCATGTAAAAAGAGATATAGTTAGAAATTTTGGATAATTTTATCTTTTCAACCTTGGATATGTTTCTATACTTATTCAATTATTCTATTCTAAAATGATGAGCAGCGTGCTTATTAGCCAATTTCAGGCAGTGAAGGTTTATTTTCATAGTTTTAGAGTTCAAATAAAAAATGACACTGCCTTCTTTACTCTAGATAAATGAGGTTTATATTTTATATAGGTATTTGTATCGCTTAGCTTTTCATTTACTTTCTGGTAAAACTATTTACTGACTTAGTCGCAAATCTTTCGAAATTTACTGAATAAGAAAAAAAATCTGATTAAATATTTTTCAAAGTCAATTAAAAAGCTTTATCAGCCATATTTTCTAACCTACCCTGCAATATTATGATTTTCTGCAAGAAATTGTTAATATAGCAAAATACATTAAAGACTAGAACACTAAAGCAAAAGTAAACTGAGTATTCTAATTAGTATTATAACTATTTCGCTTATAGTTTTTTTTGTAACCTGTGTTTTTAACTTAAAATATATTTGAAAAAATTGGTTTTAAACAAATGTAGTATAAAAGAAACATGGCCAACAATGGTAATTATAATCTTTTCAGCAATGAATATATAGTTAATCTTTTTGGTTATAATAGGTGGGAATACTGCTTTTAAAATTTTTTGTCAACATTTATTACCTTTTAATTTATACGATTGCCAAATCAATTTGTAGTTGGTTGTTAAATTCAATAATTTTTAAAATATTAAAAAAAGTTAATAATTTACTGACTTAGTATATATATATATATATATATATATATATATATATATATATATATATATATATATACAGTTTAATACAAAGACATAGAAGGATAAGTACTAAAGGTGTATAAATATAATAGTACTTCTTATACGAATTCGTTTGACGGTTATCATATTCATTATCATATATCGGTTGACAAAGTCCCATTTTGCGTTGTAATTTTAAAACTAGTGGCCAGGGGTTAAATATAAAAGGTGTATGCTTTATTTAAATCTCTTTTAATACAATAGATGTTTCGGTAGAAATTGTGACCATTAATAATATATATGATATTAATTGGATTAGAATTCTAGTCCCTTGGACTGTAAACGATACTACAAGTAGCAACCTTCTCTTTGTTTGATTTAGTTTCGTAAATTCCATCAATTCTATTATTTTTCCTATGGCTTATGTGGCTGCAACATTGATTATAACATAAACAAAATGGTTCAAAAAACATAATGTTTAAATTTGTTTCTTTTTCATATCTTCTTTTAATTTTCTGAGCAAGTTTTTAATTTACTATTATTGATTGATATACCACGTCTATGGTTTTTAAATATTGATATATTTTATTGTAATACTGAAAATATTATCATATTTGTAATATCCAAAGGATGAAAGTATTATTAGATTTGTAACATAAATTTAATTCTGGTTATTATTGTTGATACATTTCATTTGTAAACTATAGCGGAAATTTAACTTATATTTAAGTATATATATTTATAAATTTATTTCACTTTTTGTTAATTAAAGTATACATCTTATATCGTTTAATAAACCTTAAAATTTTTCTTTAAACATGTTTGTCCATGAGGCATAGTTTGAAAGAAAATTACAGTTTAATTATCTTCACGAAAGCAATCAGTGTTAATTTATGAAAGTTAAATTGTTAATGACGAAGACTTGAAACAATAACCTAACACTAACTTTCAGATATGCTAGTATATTATTTAGTTCAGTATATTACATAGAAATAAGTCAGATATAAAATAAACCCGCAAACAGTGCAATAATATTACATCATCATAAGTCGTTTAAAAAGTGGAACTAAACAGACTTTATGTAACTAGAATATGTCTAAGGCAGACGATTAAGAACTATGTGCTGATAAAATTAGGTGATAAGGGTGAACTTCTCTTGTGGAGTGATACGTAAGAAACACCTTACGTATTGAGTTTATGTTTCCTTTATACTTGCCTGTTTAGAAAACACAAAGTTTATTTAAGTTGGAAGTGACTTTGGTCTTGAGCGACGGTCGAATAGTCTGAAATACTGTTTTCGATTTTATGCTATATAGATAACTTCATTAGAAGTAATCAAATATAATAATTTTATTTTTGTTAAATAAAAGCTGAATGAATTTCATGATAATATGATAAGTATATTATTTTACGTAAAATATTCATATGCGTATCTTAAAAATGATTTTTTCTTTCTAAAAACATTCTTATTCGATGTAAATTCTTGTTAGTAATATTTAATGTAGGCAATAATATTTTCATAAAGGTTTCATATATGTAAGAATTTAAATTCTGTGCCGTACTGTCGTAACATCTTTTCTGACATTTACTTTATTAATATAGATAATATTGTAAAATGGATATGGGAAATCGGTTTCAATTATTTTCTTTGTATCTTATGCTCTCGGCATATCCCATTTTAACTGTACCTTAAAGGTTAAAAGTCTTGCAGTTTATGCACACCGAGCGCGAAACGCAACAAGACACCCAACATCTTATTTGGCCTTGATTTATAATCAATAAGAATATCAATCGATTTAACCGTAATTGGGTATTTTTTAAAGTTTTTTTTTACATAGAGATATGTTTGAAAACATTAAATAAATTTTCTGATTCCTCAATTGTTCCTCCATAATAAACCTCTTAATTTAAACATTTTAGACATTATATATATTCTTCTTTAATTTCGTACGTGCTCCGAAAAAATTCTAACCATTTAACCAATATATCTCTTATATATAAAATATATAACTTTTTTAAAAGCAGTATTACCATCTATTATAACCAAAAAGATTAAGTATATATTCATCGCTGAAAAGATTATAATTACCATTGTTGGCCATGTTTCTTTTATGCTACATTTGTTTGTGACCAATTTTTTCAAATGTATTTTAAAAACACGAGTTCCAAAAAAAACTATAAGCAAAATAGTTGTAATACTAATCAGAATACTGAGTTTACTTTTGCTTTATTTTTTCTAGTCTTTAATGTATTTTGCTATATTAACAATTTCTTGCAGAAAATCATAATATTGCAGGTTAGGTTAGAAAATATGGCTGATAAAGCTTTTTAATTGACTTTGAAAAATATTTACTCAGTTTTTTTTTCTTATTCAGGGAATTTCGAAAGATTTGCGACTAAGTCAGTAAATAGTTTTACCAGAAAGTAAATGAAAAGCTAAGCGATACAAATACCTATATAAAATATAAACCTCATTTATCTAGAGTAAAGAAGGTAGTGTCGTTTTTTATTTGAACTCTAAAACTATGAAAATAAACCTTCACTGCCTGAAATTGGCTAATAAGCACGCTGCACATAATTTTAGAATAGAATAATTGAATAAGTATAGAAACTTATCCAAGTCTAAAGAGATAAAAGTATTCAAAATTTCTAACTATATCTCTTTTTACCTTCTGGTTTTTGGTTATCATATTTTGACTTGAAACCTATCCAAGCACGAGCAACGCAATTACAATAGCTCGGAATTGTTATACAAACTTCAAAAGACCGGCACTTTTCCTTGTTCTGTAAATTCTAGACAAGATTAATCAGATCTAAACAATTACTTAAAACTATTTATCTTTGTGGATTTAGGTTAAGCTTTCCACTTAATGAAAAACCTTTGGCCTTTTACACTTTATTACTTTTCCGCGGCCAACTTTATGGAGCCCACCTGATGCGAGTAGGTATACAAATTAAGAAAAGTAATTTTAAACTTCAGAGTTGAAATTGCGTTTAAGTTAATTCGCGCACGTGCGTCATTTTTCCACGGCCCACAAAGGAAAGTCAGACCTTTACATGAAATAAAGCATTTTACGTCTAATATTATGTATTAATCCAATTAATATGATATATATATATATATATATATATATATATATATATATATATATATATATATATTTATATGTATACGTGTAAATATTTAATCCTAACGAACATATATATTTATTTTCCGAGATATTTTCAATTCAAATACACGCAGTGTTTAATTTATAAATTTTTCTTCACTTATTTATAACATATGTACGTACCATGATGAATTGTGATCAAAGTCTCGGACAAACGGATACTTAAAATCTAAGCCTATGTTACAAGATAAACGTTTAAAAAGTGATGCAATTACTAAGGTTCTGCAGCACAAGCGACGGGCGACGGCGGCTTGGGTGGAAAAATCCATATCCCCACCTGTTGCGCACCCTGAACAAAACGTGGACTGAATGCCACGAGCAATCTACGCTTACTAAATCCAGGTAAATATGTCCGTGCTTTAAGTGGCTTTTGTAACACTATATTTTAATAAAGCGTCATCTACATTGGTATCGGTTAAGATGTAATCACGGGGTAGTGTACACTAATTGCAAAAGTTTTTTTTTTCGATGGAACTTAAATTTATATAATATTCAGAATAAATCCATGTTCTTTTTGATGACAAAAACTTTGGCTACATTTTTTGGGAATTATATGCTAATATAGTATACAAAATATTTAGTGTCCCACATTACCTCTTTCAATTAATTTACTTAAAGTCAAAATGTACAATAAAGAGCAAATATGATTAGAAAAACAGTATAGTAAATAAAACTGTATGACAGTATAGTAAATAAAAACTAAATTAGAAAATAGTGCCTTTCGAGAAAACTACGTATACATACAACGTACAAGTAGCATCATAACCGATAAACGTTTGGATAGATGCTACCTTAGATCGGTCTGGGAAGTAAGATGAGGAGAATGGAGGATTGTAATCCCCTCTAGTACCCTCTGGTGGTAGACCGCGG
This sequence comes from Druceiella hillmani, assembly GCA_039881145.1. NCBI lineage: Eukaryota > Metazoa > Arthropoda > Insecta > Lepidoptera > Hepialidae > Druceiella > Druceiella hillmani. The sequence continues at coordinate 209,125 of JAYKKI010000068.1, forward strand.
AAATCTGCGCAAATGAGTAATTAAAAAAAAAATTTCACGCTGCATTTTATCAAAATATTTTATTTAATACAAAGTAAACAAACAAATTTATAATGAAAAGAAATAAAAATTCGAACACAGAAATCAGTAAAAAAGAAAAATACATAAAAACATAAAAAATAATGTAAATACATAAAAAGAACCAAAAAACTTAAAGCGAAATATCGAAATCGGACTATTAATAAAAATATGAATTTATGTTATATTAAAAACCTTATTATGCTTTGTAAATACTGCTATTTTATTCCGGTCCGCAACTTTTGCTATTCAAATGTATGCAGTAATTATTTTAACCCAACTACGAAGGATATTAATACAAGAGCTATTTCATTAGTTTTACAATTACACGAACATTAAGAAAGTTAAATTTTGAGTTTCCGATAACGACAATAAATATTCAACAAAATTTCCATATTTTTCCTATAGTTCATGGACCTTAAGAAGGTGTTCAGATGAAAGAACGTTCTAGTATACTTAAATGCCGTTTTGGCATTCTCAGCACGATAAGCAATCCAGCTATGTTGTGGAATAAATAAAAATTAATATGACACAATTTTTATAGCCAGGCTATTTATTAGATTCAGTTGGCTCGTTTCCTCTAAGTCTTATTATTAATAACACAACGCTCGCATCCCAGAATGTAGGTAGGGTGAGCATACAATACAACGCAAAAATTTTTATTAAAAAATTGTTTCTTGTTTTTTTGGCTTTGCAACTCGTAACTAAATTTATGTTAGCTCGAGGTATATCCAATTGAAATACAATACTATTGTTACAGAAATTTGAAAATAAATCTCCGATTCAATAACTTACTATTCTATTTTTTATCAACACAGCCACATTTGCAAAATTTCTGTTTGATATTAAAATACTGTTGTTTTTTTAATATTGTTTTTCGTTTATTTTTAACTTTATCCAACCTTGAGTTAAGAAAAATATATTACACAGTTATTAAATTCCAGTTTCAAATTGTGTTATTAATGATGTTTAAATTTTGATATTTTTTGATAATTACATTAAATAATTATTCAAAAAGAATCGAACCAGATTTTATAGTTTTTTTTTCGATAGTAGTATCATATATTAAAACAAGTAATAAAAAGCGAAAAGCCAAGCTTGTAAACGAAACTCAGTTTTTGAAATTTAATTGTCATATTTCACAACAGATTATGAATCTCATAACACATAAAACTCATAAAAAACAATTCATCAAAATATTAGTAATTGATTTAAAATAAATAATATTTTATTTGATCTAAAACGAAATTTCAGTAAATATTAGGTTTCGTTTAACAACCTATTCAAAAAAGAAATTTGTGTCCTATCTCCGAAATTACTAATATATAAAATTAGAAAGAAACATCTTATTTTTCTGTCGGTGCAAAGTACTAACTGCCTAGTTTCCTTTCTTCCGTAACTTCCTCCTGTCCTATGATAAGAAAGCACAAGTTGAGCACTGAACAAAATGAAAAATAATAGTCACTAAAGTTTATTCAGAAGTTATATTAAATAATAGAATGCTGGCAACGAGGCCGCATCTTTACAAGTACCTGCAGGTAATTGAATTTTGTGCAGTACCCCGGGTGTTTTATATATCTTACGGTATAATTAATTAAGTTTACTATGAGTTACTGAATTTTTACATTAAACGATTAACAATTTTAAAATTTTGCTTCATATTCGTTCTTACATATTTTTAATCGTTCCTGACATAACCTTGGCGGGTATTAGCAATTTGTTTACTCTGCATGTCACAAAGTTTACGTTATTAAATTAAAAATGTTATTATCACAATATCTAAATTATATTTAATTTGTTTGTTTATTATTTATATTTATTACTACTGTTTGCAAAATAGGCTTGCTATTTTATTACTCTCTGTTTAATTATAAACTTCGAGATTACTGTGGCCCATAAACACAATGGGAATTATTTTTGTGAACGACACATTTGGTCCCTTGCCTTCAAGAAATTAAAGTAATTAATATTTTTGTTTCTTTACTGAATTATAAACGAAAACTATATAACTATAATATATATACCTTTATACAAAAATATTTCTTAACGTAAAACGCTTAAAATTGTAACTACGTATAAAATAAAACGCAATTAGTCAACAAAATCAATTAATGTAACGTTAAGTTTTCAATTAACGTAACAACTACGATAAAAGTTAAGAATCATAAAATGCCTAATCTTTATATAATGTTCACTTCTTTTCGGATGTTAACTTTTTTATCTCGGCATCAAAAACTTGAATTGAACCGTAATATTGATAATTCTCTTTTTAAAAGTATTCTTCTTCATTATAGAGCACTTATGCAGTGTTGTGAAACTAACTACTATAATAATATAAAGTTACTCTTTGTTATGATGAAAAGTGATAATATACAGCAAACGTAAATGCCATTTTTAGACAATCTTCCTAAAATTTTACGTGACCAGTAAGTTGTAAATAACGCATTTTTGAAAACTCAAAGAAATATTTATCTAGTTGAATAAAAGTAATTCCAAAAGTACATGTAGCTTCAGAAACTTTCTATATTCCTATAAGAAACGTTATAATATCCCTTATTAAGATGATGTACACAATTAAAATACAATTTTAGATTGCCAAGTCTTATTAAACTATAATGAAAAACACAAGTATTAATACGAACATTTTGCTATTAAAACTCCTAATATCGTCATGGATAAATAGAAAAAGAACATATTTATATCTAGTGTTTAATTTTATGGTTGATGGTTTTTAAGGTTCTGAAGTGAAACAAGAAACTTCGTCTTGTCCATCTTTCCGTTCGGCGATCAGGACCTTACGGCTGCTATGTATATTAGACTTGCGTACTCTTGTATACAATTTTGCAAATAGGAGTCTTTAATGGGGATCTCAAGTAATATGTAGCCATATATTTAAATAAAGTTCTTTTAGTATACCTCTCCCTATATGTAATATGTCATTGGTAAAGATTTTAAAATGAGAGTGAGTTCTTCCTCGCCTTTTTGTATTCTTTTTTTATATATAATTTAAAAATGTATTAGACTGTAAATAGACGTACAAATTACCGCCTTCTCGGATCCTAAATTTTTTTTGATAGCGACCTTCTTAAGTTATTATAATTTGTTAGAATTTTCAATTAAAATTTTTTGTGTTAATTTATATCAGCAATTTAACAGATGGAGCATTTAATTAGTTATTTTACATCTAGTACTTTATATTCTATATATCTGTCATAATTTAGAAAAAAGATACGTAACACTTTTATAGGTAGAAATCGGAAAAAACCTTGACCTGAAGAACGTTTAATGGAAAATTATAGGATAATTTTGATATTAGAATATTGACTCAATACAGTTAAATAGGTATTTCTGTTGCTTAGTAATACAAATATGTGATTTCAAATCTCACAAAATTCCTGTTTCAATAGAAATGAAAATTCTCACAAAATTTGTTAACCGCATAAATATAATTTCCCCAAATTCAGATGAGAGGTACTTCGAAGGATGTGTTAAAGACATGCCATTCAGTTAAATTATGTGGTTAGTGAGAACCTGTTAATGGCTTGTGTATTAATTACAATCTCTCACGTCACTGATCTGAATATATTATATATACATACGTATATATATATATATATATATATATATATATATATATATATATATATATATATAAACTAAATAAAGTCAGTACGTACATAAAGTTCTATGAAATACTTTCAAGGAGAGCTGAAATATTTAAGACCAGACAAGATTATACAACTCGTTCGGGCATCTATAATACCGTATTAATATTAAAAATTGATTGTAACATCAAGACATAATTTCATTTGAAGTGGTAAGCCATTTATACCATGAATATTAAATTCGCGCTAAAATTATTAAAAAGCTTAAAAGTAACGACATGAAGGAACACCTCTGAAACGAAACTGCAATAAGTTACTATTAGTATTGATAGTACCAAGATATGTAAAACGGCCAACACAATGGAAGACTAAGAATTTATCTGCAGTGGGAGAGAAATGTAAGATCTACTTGTTCCAACCATGAATTTTGTATTTCCCTCATTTATGGTTAGTCCAATATCCCTAGCTGCAGCTTCTAGCGAAATAAAGACATCCACAACAGACTGTTTCTGCCGATAATGTCTCTTAAAATACTTCTAATTACGTCTTAATCAACATAAAATATAAGGCAAATATAACGAATACATTTTTTAAATTCTATATAAATATATATAAATGCTTAATTTCCTAACCGAAAGACTCAAATAGTCGTTCTTAGATTCAGATAGTTATTATTTAGTGTAAGTAGTTAATGCGACATCTTGCTTTGATTCTTTTAGAACGTAAATTCCTCGAATTGCAAATTCCTTTTAGAACTCCAACTTCAAACAATCATTAACAATTAAGGTTTAAAGATCTTCGAGGCAACTTTATATGGTCAAAGAATTTATAAGCGCGAGCTGTGATCACAAAATAGATTCACGACAGCCACAATGTATATTTTATTCTCTATCACAATTACGTTTGAAACTTTATTGGTCAGTCACGTATTCGAATGAACCATTCACTTTTTAATTAGCTACGTTTGTTTTTGGAGACATTTTAGTAAGAATATACATTTTAGTACAATGAAGAAATGTAAATAACGAACTAAAAATACCAAAAAAATACTTGCGAAAATGACAGCAAACGAAATATTGTAAAAAGAGGCTGAATTTTGTTCAATGTAAGATTATATATGTTACTGGCTGTTACCCGCGACTTCGTGTGGATAAAATTTAATTATAACCCATTTTGATATTCCGTAATGTTCTGCAATTGTTACGTGGCGGAAATTCTCAGTAACTGCAGTCCAGCAACGACGTGTGCCCTCACGTGTGTGCCCGTTCGGGTAGGTGCAGTTCCCGATGTGCACCCCAAAGTATAGTCAATTTAAACTATAAACACGTTACTATTAAATATTGTAGCTTTATATACACTACAAATCATCGTATAAATTAAAATTAATTTTCAAATTACCACCTTATTGTTATAACATAAATCTTTGAAATTTTAAATTAATTTTAGTTTCAAATATTCGTTTTATGTGATTCGGGGCAATCTGACTCATTAATTTTTTATTAATTGTTTAATTATTTATCATTGTGTATGTTTTACGTAAAGAAAGAAAAGAAAATTTTGGTTCTAAATATTAAATCATCTGATTCATATAATGGCAAATAAAATTATGGAAATTTTCGAGACGCTGAAATCATAGAAAAATTAAATTAGGTTATTGAACTCAGGAAGATGCTGAAGTCATATAAGGTATGTCTTATGTCACCCAACTATCACCTTCGTTGAAACCTGACCTAAATCTGTTCACGCAAAAAAGTTTTACATATTTTTCTAATATAAATATGAGAATGTATGTGTATATATATGTATTGCTTCGACAATTTTGTTATCTATGTTTTTTTATTAGTGATGATGTATGTGTTACAAGTTCATGACAATCTTGTTTGCTTAAATTAGAATAAAAAACATTTATTGTTAGGGCGGTTTACACCTGTTAGGGCGGGTTACGCCCAGAATGTCTTTTTTTAAAGGCTGTTAGTTTTTTCTTTCTTTTTCTAATCTTCTGTTGTAACCAGGTTTCTATTTTTATAAATATTTACATAATACAATGTAATGCATATTTACGATAAGATGCGAATTATTCAAAGCACAATTACTTTGAAAAACATTATAAAAATAAAACAAAATTTATCTCGAAAGAAAATTTCTTATATTCAATTGAATCGCTAATCGCATCAATTCGCGGAAAAGAAGTGAATATAAAGGTCAGTGTTATAAAAGCTTCTTGGAAAATTATCTTTGAACAAACAAAATTGAATTGTACTCATACGTAAGCCATAGGCGAATAAGTCTTTTATGTTGGTTGGGGATTTTCCCAAGTTATATCTCTTGCTACAAGGAAAATGTTACCAGTTTTAACGCTGTAATGTGACGTTAAATTTGATAGCATCATATTTATAGACTAAACATAATTTTCCTTGCGGAGTATTAGTAACTCACAAAATATTGCTTATCGGATATTTGGCATGATATTTTTCATTACATGTAGATTATATTTTTAAATATTTCATTATTTTAATCAAAAACATGTCCATAGTTATTGCGTCTTATTATTTTTTTTATTGAACGTATTCATATACATATTTTAAGACGTAAACAGGTTGCATAGTTTCTTATACGGAAAAATATTCTATTTAATTTTTATGATATGCTATTTCCAAAAACGGATCTCATATAAAATGGAATTTATAGAATTTACCCAAGTACTCCTAATATAATATCATGTCTAGGTTTGAAGTCAAATAAAAGTTTTCATTGAACTTTCATAAGTTTATCAATTGAAAATCTTATTATTCTCATTAGTCTACCCAAATTACCATTATACTCAGAGTTTTTCCATCATTCATTGGAAAAAGTGTTGTGTCTTTATTTTAATAAGTATGTTGCAAAAGTTCTGAAGTTATGAAGTAGAAAAAGGTGACAGAAAACCCTCAAAAGAACTAAAGCAATAATAAAAGAACATTTTTAAAGGGATAAATTTAACTTCAAAATACTTAAAATATAGCTATTCTTTGTTTCAAAATGCCATATGTGTAAGGTGAGGATGTAAGAAAAGTCCACCTAATATATAGTGATATAAGTCTCTTCAAATTAAAATCATATTTTCAATAGTTTTTACCTACTGGACCCGAGTTGTTTACTTTCCATTAAATTTTTAATAACAAGACTATTCTGCAATAACTCATCGGTTAACTCTGCATCAAGTTAAATCGCAATGGCCAGTGGCCAGTTAACCCGGATTAACCAGCGAATTTTCATAAATTTTCTTACTATAGCCCATTCGAGTTTTGAGCACACTAGTGGAAAGGTTAGTTCTTGCAATAAACCACATTTATGATAAAACATGATTATTTAGGTAAGAATCGCACACCCGATTGTGATTTACCGAATTCTTGAAATTGAATTGTTTTCATGGTAGTTTTAGTTTGAACTGGAATGAATAATGAGAAGTGGAGAAAGCAAGCGTCAATCAGACCGCCATTAAATTAAACTAAACTTGTTTCAGTTTTCGTTACGATTGTAATGCGATTAAAAACGTGTTTTTATTTTTATGTATCAATAATATTGAGATAATTAGCGTAATTTTTTCCCTGCTCTCATTTCATTACCTAGGTATTTAAGAAAAATAATATATATTTTTTACCAATAACATTTTATTGTTTTTATTGCCGAATTACCTTGATATTTCCCTTTTTTACTGCAAATATATATACATATATATATATATATATATATATATATATATATATATATATATATATATTATAATATTTTTATTTTGAAACGTGCGTGATGACCAGATCTTTTACATTTTAAAATTTAAACTAATTTAACCATTCTTTTAATATTTATCATTAAAATGAATAAGGGTATCTTTTAATATGCCATAGAATTGAGTTTTCTTTATTAAAAAGGATTAAAAAACGAAATATAAATTACTTTACCAAAAATTTCATTGAAATATTTACAAGTTATTCCACGCAAAGGAAAATTTACAAATCTTATAGCTTTGAATTCACGGAGGATAAATTAATTTAGTTTCGTCGAGATGTTTCTCTGATGATGTGAAAATAATAACTTCACATACTTGACATCTTTTAATTATACAATTGAGAAATATTCTTTTACATCATTAATTAATTATTGCCATATTAAGCGTATCGTGACATAAACGTATTAGGAAATTATATATTCTCAAGCCACATAGTGAAATTAAAAATGAATGCTTTTCCAAATTACGACAAATTTATTCCTAATTTTTCAAGTTATTTTTTCTTGTATAACGTGATAATCCAAAAATTGTCTACTTTGGCCTTTTAAGACACAGATCGTTACGCAGTGGATTGAATAGGAATACGATAAATTATGTAGTACGACATGGAAATGTTAGGTGTTATTGTATTTGATTTATATGTATTTATATATATATATATATATATATATATATATATATATATATATATATATATATATATATATGTGTGTGTGCGCGCGCTCGCGTGTGTGTGTGTGTGTGTGTAACAACACAACGAAACCTAGATCGTGGTAAAGACTTTAAAGAAAGTAGAAATAATACTACATCACGTAGTTTCATTTATTGGTCGTTATTTTACAAACAATTAAGCAGGTTTTATATTGAAGAATTAATATCACAGTATTACAATAATTAAATTAATTGTTATTGAGATAAAGGGCTGATATAATACTGGCATATCAGAATTGAGGGTACCATATTAAATAATTTGATAGGCCTTTAACTAAATGACAATTATAGGCATTTATTTCGATTAAATTTGATTATTATGAGCATATATATATTCATTTATTTATTTAGAATCTTTAATACAAAAAAACTGGTACATATGACGAAATTTTCGCTTGGCGAGCAACAATCTTTTACAATCAATCAAAATATCAGTAAAAGAAAAAAAATTTATTGCCGCAGACAGCAATATATTTTGTTTCATCCATACATGCACTCATACACGTACATACGTATATGCACATACTCATATAATTAAAAATATAAACTACATGGGAGGTCGAAGGGAATAGGGCATCGAAGGAAAACTGAGTTAGGTGTCTTAAGAAATTACATGAAGTAAAGTTTTTTAAGACAATTTTTAAATGCCTATATAAAGGAAGCATTTCATATATCGTATTAGGTATGTCTTATTACACACCTTGGCAGCATATAAAGTGAATGACCTTTTATAGGAGATGATTTAAAATATATGTCAGTATCAGGAAAAATATACAGTGCAAAATATATTGTTTTATAATATCACACCTTTAAAAGTTAATTTCAAACTATTTTTCAACTAAGATTAATTTGAATATATTTGGCGTTAGTTTTGTAGAAATTAATTTTAATTAAATTTTTCTCAACTAAATTAAACTATGTGATGTAGTAGTTAGTAAGTTGGTTTTCGTAGCTACGATACTTCAAACTTTTTTCCTTCTTATTTTGCATGTAAAACTTTCATTGTGTGTATTTCTTTAAAAGTTTATTACGTATACTCGTACATACTTCCAAAAGTGTGTTGTATTTCTGCGCTATTTAAATAACTTTAAAAGCATAAATATTGATTCAGGTTATAAATTTAGTTTGCTTGGTTGATCACAAATAATATAAACATGTTATTAATTTGAATGTATTTTGGCCACTACTATAAAAAGATTATTCTTAATTAATTCGCATTTCTATTATTGAAATGAAAGTTATTTTTTGCCAGTTTTGTAAGAAACATAAAATACTTGGTTTCGTTTAAATATATTTCAGATAATAATTTGATTTAAATTCGTTACACTCAAATTTCAAAATATTTTCAGTTCATTTACTACTCAAAACATTGACTGAAGAAACGATTTTAAACAAAAAAAGTTATTATGTTAAAATAACGATCATAACAAAGGATTAAGAATATTAATTAGTTTCATTCACTAATCCCTAACCAATATTATTTTACAGTATTCCATAAACCGTAAATCCGTTGCTAATAAGTAGTTAAATTTAACCGAAATAAACGCCCGTAATTGTCGTTTAGTTAAAGGCCTATAATTACTCAATAGGGTACCCAACTCTAATACACCAGTATTATATCAGATCTTTATCTCAATAACAATAACTTTAATTATCGCAGACTGCGATAATTAAAGTTGATAGAAATAGAATGATTTACACAAAAATGAGAGCGGGGTATATTTATTTACATGAGGTCGAAATGAAACTTCTTTACACATTTAAACTGTTCATGAAACTTGTCAAGGAGTTAAATAAAATAAGCCAACAGACCAATTACAACAGGTCTACTGCTACATACCAAGTAATTCCGCACCTACCTTCAGACACAATAAGTAATTAAATCATTCATGTTGAACTCCTTACTTTCTTAATACATTGAATTACTTTACTGTTAAAACAGAAAGCGCCGATAAAGAATTTTCGCTTTAAAACTACCAATTATGTTTAGTTTATAAATTTGTATTTAACCGTGAAATCTGGTTACGTTTTTGGTATCATGGACCTTCTAAATAAACTAAATTACGCTGCTGTGAAACCGTAATGTACCACTAAACAAGTTTCCATTTCGCAAATAAAAATTAAATTTCCTAACAAAGAAGGTTAGATAAATATATTCATAAATGCTTAGCTTCAAAATTTTCCCATAACCTTCCATAACACATGAAGCGAAGTTTTGTTCACTTCATCAAAGTCGAAATATGGATATATATTATTTTTCTTCTTCCTTCCTATAGTAAGCAAGAAATCACCACTCGCACACACTGTAAACTAATAAATTGTATAGCCGAAAAGGCGCGACGGTAAGCAGCAGGGGTGGAGGGAGTGGAGCGCGGATCGCCGGAGAACACGTCACGCGCTCGGGATTAACCGGTTAATAACACTCTTGGAAATGGCTCGCGTATAGGTTTCGTTCAGAACGCAACCTTTATTTTAAACCGGTATTAACCCTTATTAACCGGTATTTTTCAAACCGGTCCCAAACCCTGATCGCAGTACTGTGATATTAATTCTTCAATATAGAACCTACTTAATTGTTTGTAAAATAAATTAAATCATCTCTTAGGAAAGAGAAATTCCTTTTGCAAAGAAATTGTTTACTTGAACGTCGTTTATATTTTAGAGCATTATATTAGTTGATTTAAATATTAATTAAATAAAATTAGCATTTTGCAATAAATATATTCTCAAATAATTTCCAATAATATAAAAATAGTAATTGTACTATATGAAACATATTCTACTACCACACGATATTATACTTTTCACCTGTTCTAGTTTTCTCAATTAATGAATCGTGTTAACAGTTTTAGTAAATTAATTAATTTAATAAATAATACCAATGAATATCAGCATCCGAAAACATGTTCAGTTTTTTTAGACTCTTTGATCTTATGGACGCCATTTTTTTTAAAATTTTCAGTGTTTATTTCCAGTACTCATGTGGTAGAAACAATTTCTTTGACAACATTTCTTGGTAGAATATAGGAACATGTTTCATTGTATAAATTTCAGAGTGCCGACGCTTGCGACACTTGCCAAGTATGCGGTGGATACCGTTTGCTGCCTTGCCCAATCTGCTGCGGCTCCAAGAAGTCGCTTCACAGGAACTATTTTACAACCGAATTCGTCGCCCTTAAATTCATGAACTGTGACGAGGTGGGACTCGTCAAATGCGAGTCGTGTTCCTAGGATTCTGTATCGGATTACAAGTTTTGACAAGTTCTAAAAAGTTCACGTTGTAACAAGTTACAGGACGTTTACGTTTTACAATTTGTATTTATTAATATTTAACATTCTTGAGAAAAGATCTCTCTTCCTTAAAAGTCGGTATCTACCAGCGCGCAATTCTTAAAAGTCTGTATTTACCAGTGTGCAATTCTTAAAAGTCTGTATCTACCAGTGTGCAATTCTTAAAAGTCTGTATCTACCAGTGTGCAATTCTTAAAAGCCTGTATCTACCAGTGTGCAATTCTTAAAAGTCTGTATCTACCAGTGTGCAATTCTTAAAAGTCTGTATCTACCAGTGTGCAATTCTTAAAAGTCTGTATCTACCAGTGTGCAATTCTTAAAAGCCTGTATCTACCAGTGTGCAATTCTTAAAAGTCTGTATCTACCAGTGTGCAATTCTTAAAAGCCTGTATCTACCAGTGTGCAATTCTTAAAAGTCTGTATCTACCAGTGTGCAATTCTTAAAAGTCTGTATCTACCAGTGTGCAATTCTTAAAAGTCTGTATCTACCAGTGTGCAATTCTTAAAAGTCTGTATCTACCAGTGTGCAATTCTTCGTAGAATATTTTTTTAAAATTTAAAACTTTACATTACAATGATATCCAAAACGTATAAATTTTACAATCTTCCTATCAAATCTTACATTTTAAAATGAGTATGTTTTATTTTCTTTAATATTTTCGATCTACATAAATTTTTTGTTTAATGTTCTTGAGAAAATTTTAAGTTTTCGTGGACTGTCTTCTTCTTTTGGTTTTAATTAATTCCTGATTTTCTTTATTTAAATATTTTCCAAATAGGGATAATGCGTTTATTGAATGAAATGTTCGGATTTATTCAATTATTTGAATAATACTGAATTCAAAGGTTAAACTAATTCTTACTTTGGCATGTTACAATAATATTGTTAATATTTCATAAGTATTCTCTCGATCATCTTGATGGAAAGCATTGTGTTGTAATTTTGATTCATAAATAGAAATTAGTTCCCTAACTAGAAAATTTATACAATTGTATATACTTTGTATATTTATATTAATTAAACATATTGAAAAAAGCTTCAAAAATATTTTGAATAATTATATTTTTTTGTGGAATTCTATGTCATTTCCATATAAATTAAAGTTATTATTACAAAATTTGGGTTAAATTATCATATCTTTTAACATCACTAAATACTGTCAAATAGCTCTTTATGAAAAGGATTTTATATTTATTTATAATACCAAAAAATAGACCAGTCACATGTATTCTAAATTGAATTGTGTAAGAGTCTAAATAATTTAGTTTTTTATTGGTCAATATATCAGTTTGGTAATAGTTTAGTGGTATTAAGCATAACATGTATTTTATTACCATATAATTTTGAAATTTATTTTAAAATACTTATTAATCATAATTTCATTCTTCATTTCCTTATCGATAATAAATCAAATCAAAAATATTATGATAAATAATATTACGATAAAGAAATAGATAAAAAATTTACCGTAATATCGATTGAATACAAATATTATAATATCATATTCAAATGTTTTGAGAGTAAGTGTTTAGGAATTATGAAAGAAATGTGAAAAAAATAGTAAAAATGTGGAGTATGATATGAGATAAACGATATCAAAAAATGTGGAGTATTATATTTCTGTGCTTATTTTAAAAGACGGAATAGAATAATATGCCATCTCTTTTCTGCTTGAAGTAATTTAATTTGCCAAACAAAATCGGACACGCAACAAAAGAAACGGTAAAAGTTAACAATAAAAAACTTCCACATTAACGCAATGGTTATTTTATTCTTTCGATATATTAATATTTAATTGAAAAAATACAAGTATTTATGGTAAATCTTGCTTTAGAGAGCTACAAAGGATGTTAGCGGTTTTTTTAAATCGACATAATAAAATTATTCTCACAAAAATTATGCTATTACTCTTAATTAATTTGTTACAATTTCTCAACTTTAATGGGATTATTTTGTAATTAAACACTTAGCATATAGACTGGCAGACAAATTTTAACTTTGAAATAAATAAATAACAAATTATTATGCTTTCTACCTACTCCTAAGCAAATATATTATCGGGAATAAATGAACACTTAGTTAAGTTACAACTGTCAAGAGAATAAATACTACGCAATTTCATAAATCTTTGCATCTTAGTTTTCACACTAAAAATCCGTCTTTTCTCAATCGGGAGAGCTGGATAGAAAATCTAGAAATTATCGATCAATATGGTAATAACCACTTCATAAATATATTCAGTTAAGGTCAAATGATGATTCAAAAATATCTTAAGCAACAATAAGATAAATACTAAATCTCTCAAGATTTAAATTTTCTGTCATTCTAACTTCTTTATGTCATCTTTGAAACTTACTGCTAAGTAGAAAGTTTTTGACTAGAGTAACAACATCTTCCAAGCAATAAATGTACTCAATTCAATAAAATATTTGAAACTTAAATAAGTAAACATGAAGTAACTAAGTTTTTAATAAAATTACTGCAGAAGGGGTTAAGATTCTCTTTAAAAAGTTAGTTGTAAAAAGCACTGAGATAAATATTTTAGGGAAACTTCAGAGTTGATGTCTGGAGACCATGACGATGAATATATAGTGAGATCGCTTTGAAATTCAAGTTTCTTAGAAGAATTGCTAATTTTCTTTATTTTTATTACTCTGTGATTACTAGCTTATGTTATGTATATAAATTACGTTATGTATATAAATTACGTCAAAAAGTTACACAGATGCTCTTGTTCAACGAACTTGAGATTCGAGTATTTGTAGGTTAACGTCTTTTGATCGAGTAATTATTTAAAAATAACAAATATTAGATATTTGCAGAAGTTACTAAACAGTGGTGACAGAATAATAAAGTAGTTTACGAATAAATAAAGTTTAAATATACATAGTTAGAATTACGAAATAAACACATTGTCTAAAAAGCTCTTTGAGCAAAAGTTTATTTCAGAAAACACAAACATTTTAAAATCTATTAGAAGTTGACTGAAGGCAGTTCAAAGATGGCTAATCGATGGTTGAAGTAAATGTATCTATTGTGATTGCTTACACAGCATTCCAACAGTCTTCGAAAGAAATTTCTAAGAAATTGGCTAAACGGCGAATAGAAAACACAAAGTATTATTATGTTGAGACGGAACGCTATATATTTTACTGAACACATTAAGCACGCCAAGTCAAGAGTTATTCATGAATCAATAATTGCTCACTTCACCGTACAAGTGTGTCAGAGACAAAATACAGTAGAATATACATAACACTTCCAAAATAACTCTAATATATAATTAATCATATATATAATTTCACAGAGGTTTTCTTTTGGCAACATCATATCTCCCTTAATCCTTCATCAAAATTAATGATTCAAACATCATTTCAAAGCTATTGACGAAAAATAAACAAGTAATTCAAAGTTATTTTTTATCAATTTAATTTTTAAATTCTCTATGTATTAATTCTTAAATTTGTTTAAGCGCCACCTATTGACAATCCGTTTAACTAACGTACCTAATAGTATTTTTTTAGGTAGCGCCATTTATTGACAATCTTTTTAACTAACATTCAGTGATTTCAAAAAAATAGACAAACAATTAAAAATTATTATTTCAATTAAATTTTTTAATTTGTGTTTTCTTTATATATCGTTTTTTTAAAGGGGTTAAGTTCCGTTTGCTGACTATTTAATTCACTGTCCGATAGTAATTATTTAGAACAGCGTCACCTATTGACAATATTTTTATCTAACCTTCGTTGATTTGCGAATTATTCGCACGGAGTAGCTAGTATTTAAAGTTTTAGACACTACAAATGTGCGGTTTAGTATAATCTATTCTATGTATTCTATTTCATGTTTTTATGTTAAACTATTTCTAAGTAAATTGGCTGTGACATAGAGGCAGAGAGAAAGATACATCTGCGATCTTATAACGGTTCCGTTTTCTTGTAATGGTTTTGTTTTAAGTTTTATAAGTGTAAAAATTTTAATGTTTCGCTATACGAGACAAAATGTATCGTGAGATATATGGGTATCAGTTTTAAGAATCACACGTCTGCAAATTATGATAAATATAGCAAATATATAATTAAAATTAACAGATACAATAGAGGTAACAATTCAAAATATAACTAAAATTGAAAGGTTTTAAGCAATCATTTAAATATAAAATTATAGTAAAATAATAATTAATTTAGATTTTTTGAAATACTTCAAAAAATTAAAGACTATATTTTGAAGCCTAATATTGGTCAAATCAAATGGTGCTTAAAAATTAAAAATGGTAAATTAATCAGAAGCTGAATTTGAAAGATTTATGTCACTCAACAACCATTCAGCATTGCTCAGCAATCAAACTTTAAAAAATTCAAAACCTTAAAAAATAATAATTAAAAGTATTATTAAAATATTTCAACAAAAATTATTATCTTTACTTGTTAACCAGAGAGACCTAATATTCCATTTGTGTTCAAATATATGATCTGGTTAATAAATATGTATAAATTTGAAATTTAGTCAGGTTTAGATTCATAAAAATGTAAAAACCTTCAAATATTTGTGAGCTAATTAAGTTCACGCAACTGCGACATTAATTGATTAAATAAGTTGATAATTATTAAGTTTGATAATAAGTAGCAAATATAGAATCATTATTGCGCAAATAGAAGACGTTCTTGATAAAAAAAATTGTATTAAAAATGCAATGATAACGTTTCAATATTGCCTATATTCTATTTGCAGGCGTTAATGACGTCTTATTTCTAACTACAACTATGTACATTAAAACAATTCCCTTAAGTTTATTTAAATCCTGTCATGTTTAAATAAGTCTGGGCTTACAGGAATATTACATATGATCCATCACAAAAAACGTACATATTTAACAGTTCAAAAGTTACCACCACCCCGTAATTGACATAAAGCGGATAAATAAACAAGTGGAGTGATAATGTTTCAATATTGCCTATATTCTATTTGCAGGCGTTAATGACGTCTGGTCTCTAACTTCAACTATGTATATTAAAACAATTCCCTTAAGTTTATTTAAATCCTGTCATGTTTAAATGAGTCTGCGCTTATAGGAAAATTACATATGATCCATCACAAAAAACGTAAATATTTAACAGTTCAAAAGGTGTGGTACCTTTTGAATCGTAATTGACATAAAGCGGATAAGTAAGCAAGTTGATTAATTTCTTGAACCTCCAAGTATAGGAATTAAATAATGAATTATGCAAAGTTTCACGTCATAAAAATGTCAAGGTCTAAGTTAAATTAATTAGATACTTTGAAATTTTAGTTCCATGAAAAAGGCCCACATACTTGAGGGAGTGAGTCATTCTGAGAAAAGTAGAATCTTTCAGAAAAAGATAGAATCGAACTAGAAAATTAAGAAAAAACTATAGGTATTATAGTAGGTGGTATAGTTTTTGAAAAATTCACTATATTATTACACCTATTAAAATTATAAGAGGCGATATAATAATATAGCGAAGAATAATATCCCTCTTCTTAGTCAATTCTCTCTTGGCAGAATGGTCGTCTATTTTTTTTAAGTATCCACAATTCGATAATATCACTAATATCATTTGTGAATAAAAGTGACATTTTCGCACCCCCGTCATATATTTTGTCAGTAATGAGAAAAACATTGCTTATTACAAAAATAAAACAATAAATAAAAAAACAGACATCACAACAATAATAACTCGGTTTTATTTAAAATTTATATACTTACATTGATTTCATAATTACAAGTATAAAATAAAAAAAAAATACAATTACAAACAATTTAAAAAAAATATCGTAACAAAATAAATAATTGTACGCTGTAGACTACTCTATTAGCATTTGATTCGCTATTTTGTCCTCTTTCCCTCTACAGGATACACATCTAGGTAGGTTTATTTCATTTTAACCTTTTTTATGTTTGAGTGTGGCTAATCGCATGCGTCTCAGATACGCTCGAGGGGTTAGTGAAGAATTTTTGTCATCATCTACTGGCTTGATCATTATATCCTGGTTTAATTTTATGCCGGTCATAGTCGTGTTAAACTTTATACACTTTATAATTAGGGTATACTTATATCGTTCCAATTCGCCCACGGCATTTGTACTATGTATTGTTGAGGAACTCTTTGGTATACCTACTATTTTCATGGTCAAATTCTATCCAATCTAACCAATTTTTTATAATACGACAGGGTTGTTGGAATAAAAAAGAATCATCCAAATAATAACATACACAAATCAAGTCGTGGTGCTGCAGCATCAGGCTGATGATATGGAAGCTTGAATCCAATGATAGTCTCTGCTTGAGACCCAGACTAATACCTTAAAATAGCAGATCCTCAAGTCTCACGATTTAAGCAGGCAGTATTCCCACAGCGTCATGACTGTGGAATTAGAACCCAGATTACCCTCTACTTGAAATAAACAATACAAATTTAGCAAGAATATATTCTTATATGTCACGATTAATGCAGAGAGTATCCTTGCATCATGAGAATTGATGAATAGGAATTTGAAGTTCCAAGGCAGAGCTTATGTTTGAGGTCCACAACACTAGTTTTTAAACAGCTGGAAATCAAGTGCACCTGTTTAATAGGAGTTGGTATCCGAAATTAAATGAGAGAGTCTCTGCTTGACACCCAATAAATTAAAAACAGTAAATCCCATAAGTTAGGAAATCTATTTAGGCAGGGAGATCACGGCAACATCAGGATTTATGGATCAAATGCTGAAAACATAATATTGTATTGCCATGAGGATTGAATACGTGTGCAAAATTTCATGAAAATCTATTTTGTAGAAGTATTTGAAAAAATTACTCTAACATTTTAGATAAACAACAACGTATGGAATGTGTGGCTATATGCCATCCTTTATATGCCATATAGCCTCACATTCCATACGTTGTTGTTTATCTAAAATGTTAGAGTAATTTTTTCAAATACTTCTTCCATGCCTTTATACATTCCCAAATAATACAATCTTCTTCTTATGTCAGGACAAGTTAAAGGAGTCTAATCTCGATGAGTACTCCTGAAAGAATTCCGGTCACCATCTTCCGTCTTTATCATAGTACCTTGATTTTGCTAAAAAGTAAATATAACTTCTTAGTCCGGTCTTATTAGATTATCATTAGACCTATAACATATAAAATCGATTACGGCATTTGTGCCGTTTAGTGTTGAATTCTATGTTGATTCTTAAATTTTCTTTGTCAGATTCTATCCAAATTTTCATGTAAACATATTGGGAGTATACCTATCTAAAACAATAATCATTTAAATTTATTGAGAAATACTGGAGACATTACGTAACATAATACAATCGAATTGAGAACTACCTCCTTTTTTGAAAAAATGAAAATGTATTCATTTGAATACCGGAGGTGCAAATAACATTAATTTGAAATTGTATAAATCAATACGAGCAATACATTTAAAAATAATCATAAAAAAATAATCATTTAATTAACATAATACATTTAGGTAACATAATACATAGACATTTAGGTAACATAATACATACATTTAGGTAACATAATACATAGACATTAGGTAACATAATATATAAAAAAATAATCATCTAAATTTATTGAGAAATACTGGAAACATTAGGTAACATAATACAATCGAATTGAGAACCATCTCCTTTTTTGAAAAAATGAAAATGTATTCATGTGAAAACCGGAGGTGCAAATAACATTCATTTGAAATTGTATAAATCAATACAAGCAATACATTTAAAAATAATCATAAAAAAATAATCATCTAAATTTATTGAGAAATACTGGAGACATTAGGTAACATAATACATTTAGGTAACATAATACATAGACATTTAGGTAACATAATACATACATTTTGGTAATCTAATACATAGACATTAGGTAACATAATACAATCGAATTGAGAACCTCCTCCTTTTTTGAAAATATGAAAATATATTCATGTGAAAACCGGAGGTGCAAATAACATTAATTTGAAATTGTATAAATCAATACAAGCAATGCATTTGAAATAAGGAAATAATGAAAGACTAGGTACTCGAATCCTATATAATTTTATGTAATGCAATTCCAAACGAGAGTAAAATGCAGACACTGAGACTTTTTAAATTTATATTCAATTTATTCCGTAATGTTGTAACATACGCAATTTTCTCTCCGCAGAAGGTAGTTCTGTGCTGAGTTGTCGAAGACTTGTCTTATCTCAAGGCCACGAACTAAAATAAGTTATACTTTAGACCGAAGATATGAAGTGACAAGAGAACTGGTTATTGAGTACATTACATCAAGGTAATAAAATATGTAAATTTCGACGGTCTTTATTCTCTATCCACTTTAATTGTGATTTGCGCTTATAAATATGGTCACATTTTTTGAGGCTGAATATATATCGAATATCCTTGAAGCCATTACTAACTCCATGACCAAGGGAGGTAAAAGAGTATACATATATATATATATATATATATATATATATATATATATATATATATATATATATATATATATATATATATACATATATACATATACATATATATATATATATATATATATATATATATATATATATATATATGATTATAAAAAGTTAAACCCCATAAAATTAAACCAGAATACAATGATGAAAACAGGAGGTGACAAACATTTTTCACTAACCACTTGGGCGTATCTGGGACGCATGCGATTAGTGACACTCAAATATAAAAAATCAGGTTAAAATGAAATAAACCTACCTAGATATGTATCCTATAGAGGGAAAGAGGACAGAATAGCGAATCAAATGCTAATAGGTAGTCTACAGAATACAATTATTTATTTTGTTACGATATTTTTTTAAATTGTTTGTAATTGTATTTTTTTTATTTTATGCTTGTAATTATGAAACCAATGTAGGTATATAAATTTTAAACAAAACCTTGTTATTATTTTTGTAATGTCTGTTTTTTCATGTATTGTTTTATCTTTGTAATGAGCACTGTTTTTTCATTACTGACAAAATATATGACGGGGGTGCGAAAATGTCACTTTTATTCACAAATGATATTAATGATATTATCGAATTGTGCATACTTAAAAAAAAATAGACGTCCACTCTGCCAAGAGAGTATCGACTAAGAAGAATGACATTATTCTTCACTATATTGTTATATCGCCTCTTATAATTTTAATAGGTGTAATAATATCGTGAATTTTTCAAAAACTATACCATCTACTATAATACCTACAGTTTTTTCTTAATTTTCTAGTTCGATTCTACCCTTTTCTGAAAGATTCTACCTTTCTCAGAAAGACTCACTCCCTCAAGTATGTGGGCCTTTTTGATGGAGCTAAAACTTCAAAGTATATTTTTAATTTAACTTAGACCTTGACATTTTTATGACGTGAAACTTTGCATAATTCATTATTTAGTCCCTATACTTGGAGGTTCAAGAAAGAATTTGCGCTTATAAATATGGTCACATTTTTTGAGGACGAATATATATCGAATAGCTTTGAAGCCATTACTAACATCTCCATGGCCAAGGGAGGTAAAAGAGTATACATATATATATACATACATACATATATATATATATATATATATATATACATACATATATATATATATATATATATATATATATATATATATATATGTACATATATATATATGTACATATATATATATATATATATATATATATATATATGATTATATAAAGTCAAACCCCATAGAATTAAACCAGAATACAATGATGAAGACAGCAGGTGATGACAAAAATTATTCACTAACCCCTCGAGCGTATCTGAGACGCATGCGATTAGCCACACTCAAACATAAAAAATCAGGTTAAAATGAAATAAACCTACCTAGATGTGTATCCTGTAGAGGGAAAGAGGACAGAATAGCGAATCAAATGCTAATAGGTAGTCTACAGAATACAATTATTTATTTTGTTACGATATTTTTTTAAATTGTTTGTAATTGTATTTTTTTTATTTTATGCTTGTAATTATGAAACCAATGTAGGTATATAAATTTTAAACAAAACCTTGTTATTATTTTTGTAATGTCTGTTTTTTTATTTATTGTTTTATCTTTGTAATGAGCACTGTTTTTTCATTACTGACAAAATATATGACGGGGGTGCGAAAATGTCACTTTTATTCACAAATGGTATTAATGATATTATCGAATTGTGCATACTTAAAAAAAAATAGACGTCCACTCTGCCAAGAGAGTATCGACTAAGAAGAATGACATTATTCTTCACTATATTGTTATATCGTCTCTTATAATTTTAATAGGTGTAATAATATCGTGAATTTTTCAAAAACTATACCATCTACTATAATACCTACAGTTTTTTCTTAATTTTCTAGTTCGATTCTACCCTTTTCTGAAAGATTCTACCTTTCTCAGAAAGACTCACTCCCTCAAGTATGTGGGCCTTTTTGATGGAGCTACAACTTCAAAGTATATTTTTAATTTAACTTAGACCTTGACATTTTTATGACGTGAAACTTTGCATAATTCATTATTTAGTCCCTATACTTGGAGGTTCAAGAAAGAATTTGCGCTTATAAATATGGTCACATTTTTTGAGGACGAATATATATCGAATAGCTTTGAAGCCGTTACTAACATCTCCATGGCCAAGGGAGATAAACATGCATGTATATATATATATATATATATATATATATATATATATATATATATATATGTATATATATATATATATATATATATATATATATATATATATATATATATATATATATATATATATATATATATATATATATATATATATATATATATATGTGTGTGTACATACATATATACCTAATTAAATTTACCTTATAATGAAGCTAAAATGATGGCTTTACTATTTAAATTAATAAGTAATAAAATGCATAAAGGTTTAAAGCATTAATACTGGATATGTCAAAGAACTACAAGAAATATTACTTAAACCAAATCGATTGGCACAAGGGAATGAGTTAATGATCTTTAAAAAGAAAAAATCAATCTTGAATGTATAGAACTGGAAAACAAAGGGAGTTCAAGATCAGATATCGTGCAACTCTTGAGAAGATCCACGACCCATTCGGTGCTGTCGAGCAATTAACTAATGACCATTATGATATTTTTAAAAATTAAAGAAACGGCATTAAAGGGCCAGATTAAGAGGATTATAAAATTTGAAAATGATTAGGCGTCCCATTTGTGAAATATAAGTTTCAAAGTTGAATGCAGTAAAAATCTGTAAACAATTTCCGAACTTGATTAAAACTCTTCTATACTTAGACAAACCATTAACCCTACATCATAGGTGTTCTGATAGTACTTGGCCAGTTTTTCACATGTTTTCTTAATGATTTCTTACGCCCAAACTACTTATGGCCGGTTTCTGAGTACTTTTTCTGAAATAGATCTGAATCATACCGATCAGATTTCCATAACCTTTTTTTTCGTAATTTCTCCTATAAAATAGTTGTGATATCTATTCCATAAAAGGTATTTAGAAATCGGTCATTAAGTAAACAAATTCGCTTATTCAAGTCATATACTGATTCCATATATACTTTTTTACCGATGTCCTAATCAAAATCCTATTCATTTTTTAAAATTTCCGAAACAAAATCTTGCATGGATATCAACTTGTTAAGTAAACGCTTAGATAAGTAATGTTATTATTGTCATACAGCTTCATTAACCGAAGATAACTTTACATTACATTACAAGCTGCCGAATGCATTAGAAGCTGCCTAATCAATATGATTTATAAACATTCCTTCTAAAATATAAACATGCGTATAAATTATAAGACGTTTTTTGCCACTTCTTTATTTCCATGTCCATTTAGCCAACATCAAAAGATATAACGAGGCTACATTCATTATATACCAAAGGCATCAACATTACTTAAAAAGTGATATAGGAGAAGTGCCAGCAAGCCACATGAAACAGATTATGACATAAGATCCGAAAAGTGAAATATCGTTGGCTACATTCGTTATATACCAAAGGCATCAACATTACTTAAAAAGTGATATAGGAGAAGTGCCAGCAAACCACATGAAACTACATTCATTACATACCAAAGGCATCAACATTACTTTAAAAGTGAAACTACTTTCATTATATACCAAAGGCATCAACATTACTTAAAAGCGAGGCTACATTCATTATATACCAAAGGCATCAACATTACTTAAAAAGTGATATAAGAGAAGGGCCAGCGAGCCACATGAAACAGATTATGACATAAGATCCGAAAAGTGAAATATCGTCAACATTTGATGCGGGTTGTAAATTGCTTTCAGCTCGTGGCGTTTTATGAGCTACGCGTACTTAACGTCTGCAAAATATTGTACAAAATTTAATATCGTAATGATACTATGTTGTTGATAATTTCGGTCGTGAAGGCCTTAACTATAGATTGAGTACACGGTTTTAGCAGACTTCAGATTTCAAGATTGCTAATCAAAAATGTAACAATGAAATGTTTAGCACGTCAACGTTTATCTGTATTTTAATTGAAGTCATATTTATTGCTGCCTACCTTATTCAATATCATAGCTGGTCTTGAAAATTATATAGCTGGTTTTGAACATTGTATAGCTGGTTTTGGACATTGTATAGCTGGTTATTAAAACTCCATATCTGGTTTTCAGCACTATATAGTTGGGTTTGAATTAATTTGAAGAAATTTTTAAAAAATTACCTTTGTTTTATTTTTTTGCTCGCATGGAGAGAGCAAAAGTTGATCCCAAATCTCCCGGAATACTAGCCATATATAGTTTTTCTCAGAATCCTGTTATAGAACAAGTAAGGCTTTTAGTTTTATTATATCGGGCCGTTGGTGCACCCCTCCGTTGATCACAGTTCTAAGCCCATAAAATTTTGCAAGTAGATTATTTATATACAGATCATATATAATACTAAAAAAACTTTTCCATACATGTAAAATGGAAGTAATTTTTTTTCAAATCCCATTGATATTTTAGTATTAGTGAGTAGGTTTTTTTAAAATAAAATTGTAAAAAATAAGTTTCGTTTACGAGACATAATGGTTCAAAATCATATGCAACGGTCCTCCGCTCCTCCTATTTTTTGAACCGAATGGAAAAATATGGAAAAGTTTTATTAGTATTATGTGAGATCTGTAAATGAATAATTCTAGCAATGCACATTCATTTAATGAAAAACACCCAAATATATCAAATATGTTGTCATTTCTACATTAAGTTTCGAGCGTTGCGTTATGATCGTTTTAATGACTCATGCAGGATTTATTATTATTGCAATAATTTGCAATTTCGGCATTTTGAAATAATTAGTTCTCTATTAGAGCACTATAGCCATTTCATTGTAAGATTCATTATGATGTCATTTCACAAAAAGCCGTAGATGAATTACATTAACTACGCAACAAAAGCGATATATTTGTTTCTTAAAGATCCCCTTGAGTACAGAATAATTAAATCCTCGTTTTAAATAAAAAAAATTGTTAAATGTGTCAAATGTAAAATGTGTCGGTTGTAAAATATGTCAAAATTATTATCGTTTTAATTACGTCTGTTAAACATTTCAAAAAAAAATCAAAGCGCTATTTAGTTAATACTTCAATTTAAAATGATTGCCTTATCTTGTCTTATAATGACTTGCCTTATCAACTTGAGATGTACAGAAAACGAATTAATTTGTCTTATGCCTATGACGGACATAGCAATTTATTCACGTTGTGAAAAATAATATTAATGTTTGTAAACAGTTTAACAAAACACTATGAAACCTTGAAACCCTAACAGTTTAACAAAACACAATGTATACAGTTTAACAAAATACGACAAAACTTTAACAGTTTAACAAAACACTATGAAACCTTAACAGTTTAAAAAAACACAATGTAAATAGTTTAACAAAATACTATGGAACCTTAATATTTTAACAAAACACTATGAAATCTTAACAGTTTAACAAAACACTGTGTAAACAGTTTATCAAAAAAACTATGAAACCTTAATTGTTTAACAAAACATTATGAAACCTTAAAAGTATAAACTTTTATAAGTGTTTGAATATGTACGAACCCCTCGTAGCGCGAGTTCTACTCCTAATTGAGAGATTCATTCTCTTGTAAACTCATATCCAAATTCTTTTCAAATTACCTACAGGGCCATATCTATATAGTTTATATTGCAATGTAAATACAATTTTTTTTGATATATTAAATATAGTATTAAGGTGATGCGGCTTCACCTTTGCTGTTGCATTTCAGTTAGATTTGTTAATTTAAAAAAAATGGAGTGGAAAAAATAATTTATTTGTTTTGACAATTTGGTAACAAACTTATATCATTAATTATAAGTTCTGAATACTAGTATCATTTTTCACTCTGTTTCAAGCCTTTAATGAAATCCAAATATTTCCGTACTTTTTTCATTTATCTTTTCCTATAGCCTTCATTTACATGATATATATTTCCTAAGCAAACAATGTAAATAACGAACCAGAGCTGATTAGATTTAAGTTGTTAAGATGTAGTATAAAAGTATCTACTAAATTATTAAGAACAGGAAAAGAGACAGAAATGTAATATAAATTTGAAGTAGTTTTGAATAAAGTTCTTAAAATTATATAATTAAAATTAAGTTCATCTTGTTTCGGTATTTGTGATTTTTAATATAGTTTGTTATTTAAAAGGTTATTTATTTAAACATAACTATTTCTGATGTACAGTTTCTTTTCCAAAATCCGAAAAATATTACCAAATATCTATAAAATTTTGCATCGATTGTTGAAAATATGCGACTCTGCTAATTTATAGTAACATATAGAGTAGAATTTGTTTTTCTATATTTGTTTGTGACTTGGGAACTTACTAGTACCGATTTAGTGAAAAGAATCATTTTACGGTCAGACCCCTTCATTAACGATCTATGGAAGCTTTCCCGAAAAAAGGGTTTTGTGAATAGTCAGGTATTAGATTTGTTAGTAATTTATAAAATCTTGTATTCATATTTGTAAGGATCTGGGTGTATTTATATTATTTTGCTTAAGAAAATCAGAGCTTTTCTTCAATTTTAATGTCGTTTTTTTTACTAATTATTTTTGTTATTTTTAATGGAATTTGTTAAAGGTTATCACTGTCAATTTATTTAAGGTAGCAATTAATTGTGTTTAATATTAATTAATATGGACATTGAAATGCGCCATTTTTTACATTTACTTCAATTTTCTATTTCCTGTCATTTGTAATCAAATTATTGATAAATATTTTATATAATATGGTATATTAAGTAAACAACACTTTGTTTTATCATTTATAATCGATTTAATACAAATTTTATGCTCTATTTCCGCATTACCTGTTTTTGATCGCCCATCTTAGAACTGTGTACCAACGTGCGCAGGGTTGAACAACATAACTAAGATAATTCCACATATTTACAGTAGGATCTCGTAACGTTATTTTAGCCTATCTTATCCGTTTTGGCGTTTTACAACAATTTCTCTCCATTCGTGCATCTAAAATAGATGTCAAGTGTTTTAAATGGAAGAAGTTATGAATAAAAAGTTCACACATATTTGTTCTTTGATCCAAAATTTAAAATTTTACTCAAAATTCTCAATTTTAAACATAATCTTAAAATAAAACTATATTTCCAGAATATAGTTTTATTGTGATATTATGCTCATACGCGTAGGGGTGGATTTATTTCATTTAGCCGTGTGGGATATCGTTAAAAAGTTAAAATCAGATATTTTAGTGGAGCACAAACATGTTAAGAAAGAAAATGTTCCTTCAAAGATAATTACTTGGAAATTATTAGTAATTTGGGCTAAAAACCTAATAAATAAACATCCAGAATCTATAAATAGACTCGACAATTATCAATACTGAGTCTGGAATTTTACAAAATCTCTACATCTTTTCTAGGGTATTAAGTAATTGTAACAGACTTAGGCTATAGTTTTGGGCCAGAACTTTTGGTATGACGTTTTGAAAAGCTTCTCACGTTCTTCATATCATACATGATATATTATTTCATGGACATTCCTTTACGTACATGCTGCCAATTTGTATATATTGCGTGTCTGGCATATAGATTGCTCCGTCAAAATGTAAGTAACTTAACTCTCTGTACCTTTGTTTTGAACTCATTTCTTTCTTCAGTTCCTTCAAATATTTGATTCTTTCTATAAGTATATTTTTATTTATATGATTTTAAAAATGTTGTTAACTTAACATTAGTCATAAAATATTTAATTACATATGTATCTCTTCCTTCGGTCAGTTGATTTTAATTTACTTTGTTACGATTTTAATTAGTACTGGTTTATTAAGCTATTTATATTATATAAATAGCTTAATAAACCAGTTATATAATTTGAAGAAGTTAGTCTTATATTAAGAAACAAAACTGAAAGTTTTATAAAAATACAAACATACTCCAGTGGCTTTAATACACTAAAAAACTCCAATGTTGTTTTTTTAAACAAAATTTTTTGTAGAAGTTTTCTTCTATTTGCGCTTGTAACGGTAATTGTTATTCATTAATATGACTTGGTTAAACTTGATGGATTGAGATTATAAAGGTTTTCATTAAAAGGAGTAGTTAGAAGGCCAACACGAACCGCAAAAAATATATTTTTATTAGATTTTAATAACTTTTTATTTGCTTTAATTCCTATACTTCACAGCTTCTTAACATTTCAGTATCTGAAAGTATACTATATCAAATATTTAAATAGTACGTAGAAAAATAATTAATCCAGGTTTTTGTCTTTTATGTCACTAATGTTACACATATTTAGGCTTCACATACTTTATGTAATTTTATAACTAGTTAATAGCGTTCATTTCATAAAGTCTGCTATTTAATATTTTCATAATTGATTCCTTCCTTTCTTACATAATTGATTCCTTTCTTTCTTACATAATTGATTCCTTCCTTTCTTACATAATTGATTCCTTCCTTTCTTACATAATTGATTCCTCCATTCTTACATAATTGATTCCTTCCTTTCTTACATAATTGATTCCTTCCTTTCTTACATAATTGATTCC
Organism: Druceiella hillmani; assembly: GCA_039881145.1. Taxonomy (NCBI): domain Eukaryota; kingdom Metazoa; phylum Arthropoda; class Insecta; order Lepidoptera; family Hepialidae; genus Druceiella; species Druceiella hillmani. The sequence goes on from JAYKKI010000068.1 coordinate 237,635, forward strand.
TTCCTTTCTTACATAATTGATTCCTTCCTTTCTTACATAATTGATTCCTCCATTCTTACATAATTGATTCCTTCCTTTCTTACATAATTGATTCCTTCCTTTCTTACATAATTGATTCCTTCCTTTCTTACATAATTGATTCCTTCCTTTCTTACATAATTGATTCCTCCATTCTTACATAATTGATTCCTTCCTTTCTTACATAATTGATTCCTTCCTTTCTTACATAATTGATTCCTTCCTTTCTTACATAATTGATTCCTTCCTTTCTTACATAATTGATTCCTCCATTCTTACATAATTGATTCCTTCCTTTCTTACATAATTGATTCCTTCCTTTCTTACATAATTGATTCCTTCCTTTCTTACATAATTGATTCCTTCCTTTCTTACATAATTGATTCCTCCATTCTTACATAATTGATTCCTTCCTTTCTTACATAATTGATTCCTTCCTTTCTTACATAATTGATTCCTTCCTTTCTTACATAATTGATTCCTTCCTTTCTTACATAATTGATTCCTCCATTCTTACATAATTGATTCCTTCCTTTCTTACATAATTGATTCCTTCCTTTCTTACATAATTGATTCCTTCCTTTCTTACATAATTGATTCCTTCCTTTCTTACATAATTGATTCCTTCCTTTCTTACATAATTGATTCCTTAATTTCATAATTGATTCTTCATTCACTTAGAACAAAATATAATTAACAATATATAATAACAATTACCCAACCGATAGGTTTGTATAGCGAATACGAACCATTTGCTACACCGGATGAATAATATTTAATAGTGACGATAAAAGCGAAATCTCTTCACATTATGCGAAATATTAATGTGTATTCACCTCAGTAGCGTACGAAAACAATAAAGATATTACATGAGATCCACATAAATTTAAACAATACTTCTCAAAGTCGGCCCCAGCAAAAGCAGGAACTTGAATTCTGGCTAAGTTACGGAAGCTGTGTCCGATCTCTCTTCTATCGTCTATGAAAAACATCGAACAGCATAATAAGGATATTTTACATTTATATATATATATATATATATATATATATATATATATATATATATATATATATATATATAAATTAAATCTATGCAGAAACTAAATCAATATACTTATATTTATATACTCTCTCAATGGTTAATGATGACAATGCTGTAAATATATGTTATTTATAATCATATGAAGATTTACTTTTTTAGGGCATTGATATATTTTAAGCACTTTTAAAGATAGATAGATTTGAATGTAGATAGATTTGAATGTTTATTTACAAAGGTACTCGCTTGTTTGTCTGACACTATTTCATAAACTATTAAGCTAATTTCTATAACTATAGTATTATATAAAAAGTAACTCAACTAACCTTTTTACAGCATATCTTCTATGCGTGGAGTTCAATTCAAGCTCTGTGATGCCTTCTTATAACCTTGTTACCCAAAACGTATTTTCCTTAACTAATAGTAGTAGAAAAATAACTTTGAATCGTTTTTTAATAATTTCTTAGACATATTTATATTTAAGTACAGTGGTGTATTTATTAAAGAATACCTTCCTTTCATAGTACTTGATAACAAAACCAACAAATTATAATTTATGGGCATTTCATATATATATATATATATATATATATATATATATATGTATATATGTATATATATTTCTGTTATATGAAAATATATGTAATATACACATAGGAAAAATAAATAACCATTGATGACATGAAATAATTATTTCTAAAGAAGCATGAAGATAAAGTAAGCAATGATGACGAAAATCAACACTGCGCATTTGAGATAACATTATACGGTTGTACTACGGAGACCTCATTCTTATGAGGTACGACATTAAAAACACACTCCATCAAACTTACCATATACGAGTATCCTGCCTTAGTCACCTTTACTATTGAAAACTCGTTAACTGAATCGTGAAATACAAAATGCTTCGCATAAAAATATCTGATTCTTTGAGTAGCTTTCAAAGGAAATCCTCGCATGACACATTTATCCTGTCAACAGCTACCCACGCATTGTTGCTAAGATTGATTACGATATCTGTTGAATGCGTGGCATTTACAATGGTAGAAGGCTACGAAAATATTTATCGAGATATTCAATAAACGACTTTATGTTGCATTTAACATAAAATAGGGATCAGGTACGTAGGTGGTATCAAAAAGACTAAAAATGATATTCATTTCTCTTATATGGAATAGTATAAGTATGCAGAGTATATTATTATTATGGTGATCTTATATCTTAAAGGGGAATAGTGTCGTCACTCCATTTTGCCCGACTTGTATACATGTATGAATATTATAAACGGCTAAGCTTAATAAATAAGCTTAGCTGTTTATAAAGTATATATCAAGTTTAAAATACATAACACTAAGTAAATGTATATTTAAGTTATATTTGAAATCAACGTGAAGTTATTTTAAAAGAAAACTTGCCGTTTTTGGCCAATCCATTGCGATAGCTCACTTTATATTTTTTTTTGTCTATACTCCCAAAAATTTAATTTCGAATATTAAATATTGCCAATAAATTTAAGTCTATTTCGGCGATGCATAATTTTATTATGAACTTGCTGTGCCCCACCATTTCACTTGCATGGAATTCGGAATAAAAAAGGTATTATTTTTTCTCTTGTATATTTTTCTTGGATATGAAGTGTTATTTAACCAAAATTCATTATAATCCGTCTAGTAGATTCCGCGTGAATAGTACAAACAGACAGACAAAAATTTTAAAAACAGGTTTTCTGGCTTCTATTATCATTCTTAATGATAAATCAATTACTCTGTAAAATATTTTCCATCTATAGAATTCACTTTGTTTTCATTTCGCGAGTAGTATAGAACTATACATAGATAAAGGATACTAAGGACCTTCCCAAAGATTGGAAAAATTTTGGGATATTATGGCAAATTTTTTTCACTCCAACAAAATAATTATGTTAATTCTCTTTTAGCGAAAAGTTCCAAAGATTTGGAAAGATTTTTGAAAGGTAACAATAAATAATACAGAGAATATGTTTAGTTTTGCATATCATTTAAAAATCCGGATAGTAAATAAAATAGTAGTATATAAGAAATGTAAATGTTTATAGAAAGATCTCTGTTTCCGCGAAAATACCTCAAACATAATAAAATCTATTACCTTTATAATATTGGCCGCAAAATCTTTTATTTACCTCAAGATGTGAGTATTTTTGTATTGGCTGCGGATAAATGGCACGTACGCGAAATGGCTTAAACGTAAATTCAGATTTTCGAGTTAATTAGTTTCGTAATCCGGAAACATATTCACGTCACGTAGTCGACACGAAGTAGGCCCTAGTGAATTAATGAAATGTAAACGGTCAAACCTTTTCCATTAAGCGGAAAACTTAACCTGAATTTTCTACAAAGACAAATTATTTTACGTAATTTTCTGTATCTGATTAATATCTTGCAGTATATACAGAGAAACTAGTTGCAACCAAACTAAAAGTACCGTGGTTGTGGTTTCTAATTTGTACGAAATGTCGAAATGAGTTATCAGGTCTTAAATTAACATAGTACAAAAGAACTTCATACGTAACTAGCAATGGTAATTATAATTAATAATGTTGGCTATGCAAGAGGGCCAGACATATTGCAGTAGTTTCTTTATATGAATTTACAATTAAGATAAAATTTAAAAAAACAAATAACAATATTTAAGTACACAATTAAATGAAATTAAGTGATGTAGTATTATTTCTACTTTCTTTAATTTCTTTACCGCGACCTAGGTTTCGATATTACTACATTTTCAGGTGGGCTATTATCGAAGAGTGATGCCCACCTAAAGATCTTGTAATACAATGAAACCTAGGTCGTGGTAAAGAAATTAAAGAAAGTAGAAATAATACTACATCACGTAGTATAATTTAATTGTGAACAATGAATTTCTACAAAATTATGCAAATATATTCAATATTTAAGTACTTAACCACATTTTTATAATTGAACTCAGAGAGTTTACAAAATTCATAAAACCTGTGTTTCAGAAAGAAAAATTTGCCAAATTGAGACATTAAAATGATGTCAGCTACTCAAAAATGCTTATGCTTAATCTTAAAGTTTTAACTTTATTCTAATTATATATAAAGAAACTACTTAGATCTTTACGATAATTTTGGTTTTTCAGCTAAAATCATGGTCTAAAGAGAATTTGCTCCTTTCTTTACACTTTTTAATTACGATTAATGAATAAGGGAATTTGTCCTAATTAATATCATCCGACCGAAGAACTTAATCTAACCTAAAACAACTTGATTCAAATGAATTCAATTTAACATTCTTCACATGAATGTTGTAAAGAATGTGATTCTTTACAACATTCATTCTTTACAAAAGAAACCAATACGATTTGTAAATTTATAATTCCTCAATTATTTATTTAGTTTTTAATAAATGTTTTTCATAAAATAAAGTATTTATGTTTGCCTATCCTTTTCTATAAATTCTAGTAAGAAATCTCTTCCTCCTGGTAATAACTATGTTACTAAAATGATGAACGTCATTAAAAAGCAGTAAAATAATTGTTTTCCAAAAACATATTAAAAAATATGGCGATTAAACTGATTAGTAGCTTATTTAAAATCCTAAACGATAAAATATATGTTGTTCAGAGCTTCGAATTTTATCTCAAACATCATAAAGAATGTTTTATTAAAGTAATGCGTAACATATGTTATGATGCAGAGTAGATGAAAATTGCAAAATAAATGTTTCGAGAGAGTATTCGTTACTATTCTTCGCAACAGTATTAATATTTTTCGTAGTTATAATAACTGATATATATATATATATATATATATATATATATATATATATATATATATATATATATATATATATGTATGTATAAGAATATATAAAATAATTTTATTTGTTACCCATTTTTGTTTGAGTGTGTGTGTGTGTATGCACACACGCACACACGTACGCACACACGCACTCATGAAAGAAATCGCGCATACCCGCACGCAAGCACGCACGCTCGCACGCACGCACGCACGCACGCACGCACGCACCACGCACGCACGCACGTGCTCACGCACGCATCAAAGGAGAACAAATGTTTTCCCGAATTCAAATGAATGTATGTGAATTCAATAAAAGTAAGTCATGAACTACATTTTGGCATCAATTTACATTCATAAATACCAAAATTCAATCTTCGGCAATAAAACATACACAAGATCCCGTCTTTCATAAAGCAAAACAAAGTAAACTTTTCCTCTCAACACACTACTCATTATTGGTATGCATTGCTATCGTAGATGTACAGATAGAATATATCCCTTTCGCCTTACCCGTTCCTCCCCCAACCCCCATATCGCGCTTACGTTGGTTAAACTCTCTCCCAGGGAATACACATAATATTTCGTTCATACTTGGTTCAAAGCAAATGTGTTACACGCTGTTTTTTGTTTATACGTGTCTTAAATAGGGCGTTAAATCATTTGGGTCATTACTAACGGTGGTGTAAACACTTGTAGCTGAAAATTCTACCCGTCCAAAAATAAATGCGCATCTTGGGATTGTAGCTACAAATCCTAACGGGATTACGGTTGAGAGACTTGACAGATAAATATTATCAAATTCATTAATGCTGTCGTTTAGATGTTATGAAATATTGAGGGTAATAAATTTTAAACAGATAAATTACGAATACAAGTTCATATTGTCAAGGTATGTTTTATTTATTTTATATAAATATATGTAGAATTTTCGTACAATTTACGTGATGAGAAATAAAAGGCACTAACTAGCAAATACGTGGCTTAAAGTCGAAATATCAGTTTGCACATTAAGAAAGTTTATTATACAAGTTTTTTATTTACTACAAGTAGACAAATAAACATGTGTTATAAGAAAAGGGTAACGTTTCAGTAGTTTATTTTTAACCATGAAACATAGTATCACCTATTATTGAAAAGAAGGCGAAATATTATTTTAATCTCCTAAGAAAATGAGTCGTAAAATTTAAATTGCATATTATTAAAAGAGGATAAACTTGTATTGAAAAGTCTAAGTTCAGTAATTTATGCGTGATTATGACAACAATATAAGGAACAAGGGAATTTACTATTTTATATAGTTGGACTGCAAAATAAATTAAGTTTTTTGGAATATAATTACTAACGAAACTGATATTTAACAAATAAATGCATAAGTTCTCTTTGTTTAAAATACACTGGTATGTGTCTTATTAAATAAAGGCTGATTGTTTAAACAGGTATTTAATAATACAAAATATATTTTTATTATTATTTGTGACACTTATTTTGAAGTTGACTGGCGTCTAAAGAAATATGGATCAATTGTTGTTTATACTCAAAATATTATAATTAATTTTAAATATATTGAGTATAAACAACTATTAGACATAATTATGACTAAATAAATAAAAAGAGAATAAAAAACTGTAGTGCGCTAAGTTTTAAAGAGATCTAATATATTTTTATCAAACACATCTTGGAAAGCGTAAACACATGCAGAATTTTAGTTATGCAGAGTCAAAATTCAACAAAACAAGAAATTTTTTAGTTTTAAAACATACTAAAAACATTCCTTCGCGACGAAAGGACTCAATGAGACATATCAAATAAATCTAAACTTGATGGGTTTATTGTTGGCCATTAAGAAGTTTCCTACCACCTCGCTCCTCCATAATTAGACGGCGCTATTTACAATATGTTCACTTATTGAGACGAGTCAAATGAGCATAAAGTCAATGGATTTAAGATTATCCATTGGTAAGTTCCCACGACCACTTCAGTTTTCCAATATCAAATTTCTGGTTACAATATGTCGCCACAGACTTACTAACATAAGTCAAACGAGTACAAATTCGATGGATTTCTTGTTAATCATTGAACAATTTCTACGACCAGCATCATATCAGCCCGAAGGTATGAAAATACAATGATACAGAGTTGTATTGTCATAATTTTTGCATAAATTCGCAAAAGTTCAAATCGGTTCGACGATTAGTTGCTTACGTACATATTTGCTGATGAGTGAAATTGATAAGAGCCTGTTAATATACTGAGAAATGTTTAAGGGGTAAATTCACTTGCTATATTTATACATGGTGATCATAACAGTGATCTGTGAGCTGATAATTATATGAATATATCTTATATAATATTCGCAGTGAAATTTAAGAGTTTATAATAAGTATTTATAATAACAGAGTTTATAATAAGTATTAACAGAGTTAATAATTAGTGAGACAAAGCAATATAGCTGATATTACAAAGAGAATGGCGATACGTAAGTGGCAGTGGGCTGCTCATATTGCTCGAAAGTCGGATTTATGGTGCAAACTTCTCTTGGAGTGGAGGCCATGGGCAAAGAATATTAACTATTACTGCGTAAAGAAGCGACACTCACCTCCCTCGTCAATTTAACGTCACCCGCAGATAATGAGTACGATCATGTGTACGCGTTCCTACGTTGCCGCTTGCTGCTTGCGCTTGTGATTTGTTCTATTGTGCGATATTTGGTTGAGTTTAACTTGTGTAATTCAGTGACGGTAACCATTATATTTAACTATTTATAGTAATTCAATTTTTAATTATAATTAATGTTTAAGTATATAATTAACTATTAATAGTAATTTAGTATAACGTTCCATTATTGCACTGTGTACAAGTGCTTAAAATGCAATAAAATCACTAAAGATAGGAGATTGTTTTGTCTCCATTTTTTGTTTAAATATGATTTAAATGAATAATTTTATTTTTTATCACCAATTTATTTAGTTAATATCTATAATTTTGCGTCGACTAACGTCATTGAGCAGTTTTAAATTTTAAACTGTCCTTAAAAGTCATTGTTTTGTTTGAACGCGATGTGTTTGGAAAACGTTTTCTTTTAGTGTCGGCTGTAGGCATGTTATATTGTTTATTAAGAGATCTTTCACATGAAGCAAATCTAATCAAGTCAAAAGTACAACGAAGACAATACTTCAGTGTGTCATTTATAAATAAACTACATTTATGTTTATTTAAGATTTTATTTCGTTTTAAGATCTATACTAAGTACATTTTTTTCAAATGCTATTTTAATATTATTATTATCAAACCAGTTTCACACAATTCAATGTATAGTGTAAAATATTTATTCATGTAATTACACTTTTACAATTAGATAATAATAAAGTCACGTGCGCAAAATACAAAGATACTGCGCCAGCGCACTATAGAGATACTCATTCGATTGGCGCTATTGGTTAGAAAGGGAAACAGCTATGTTGATGACGTATAGCGACTTGGCTTGAGAATTGTCCGCAATGATCGAAACCAATATGTAGTATTAGCACATATTTTTTATCTGCACGCTGCTGACAGCCCTATATTAATTTACTCAAACACACATACGGAAATGTATAGGCGGGTACATATGTAATAGTGTAGGCAATTAAATCTGTTCTCTAGTATGAAGTATTAGTGGTGTGCCATGGGAGTGCAAAAGTCCAGTTAGGCGGCTGCAAATGAGATGGAAGGATGACATAATGAAAGTGGTGGGAACAAACTGAATCCAGACAACCCAAAACAGAACCGAGTGGTGCAGATTGAAGTAGACGACAAAAATTTGAATTGAAGTAGACCAAAATCAGTGAGAATGGCTTATTACGACACGATGATATGATAAGGGAAATTTGCCTGTTTATTTTACTCAATATGTTACAGTCTTTAAATATTACTTACTCTCTTCGCCCATCCACATAAGTGCTTTTGTTTAATATTTAATATTTATTATTATTGTTTAATATTTGGTTCCCCTTTTTCAATTATTGGTCTTATTTTGTATTTAATATACCAGCCATGGGAGGCACTATAATATGATAGTTTTAAAAATATAATATATAAAAATGTGCATTCAATTAGGCATTCTTTATGTTATTAAAATTCATGGCAAAACTTTTATATAGAATATTGAAAAACTAAGTAAACATTAATTCTTAAAATATTTGTTTCAAGGATTGCCATCTACAAAACATATTTTTATGTAAACCCCCTTGTCTATTATAACCTACAATTTAAAATCCTTTACGTACTTCATCCCTTATTATTTTTCATCTTCAATCCTGACGTCGCCTATAACTATAATTTATTTAGTTGTATCTCGGATATATATCTATTTATAAATATTTTTTGTTTTTACTAAACATACATCAATAATTTGAAACTTATCACGGTACTAATATTAACAGTGATGAACTAAAATACGGTGTCTTATAGTTTACTTATCATAGTAATTTTGACATTTGTCAATAAAATTTTCTTGACTTTCGATGTGAGCCATCAACAAGAAAAGTAGTTATGTGAAAACAACATAACTACAGAAATATTCTAAATTTTAATGGTAAAGGTTTTGTTTGTGCTGCTTGTAAAGAAGAATGTACAAGGTTTCCAATTCACGTAGACGAATTCGTTCTATTTTCAAATTAACTGAATTAAAGTCATCAAAATTTGCATGAAGTTTTATCTAGCGTATATAATGCTAGATAAAACTTCAACTATAAACAAAATATAACTTCAACTATAACTGTCGACATTCATTATTATATAATGACCAACATTTATGAAATATACCCCGTTGACTATACGTGCGTCGAATATTTGGCTGACATCCATTTTCAAAAATAACGATCCAAAGTAATGAAATGACTAGATTTTACTATTAAATAAAAAAAATATTGGAAACAAATCAAAGGAAGTTTTTAAAGTTTGGCTAATAAAACTTCAAGTACATTTTTTCTTCCTTAAGTATAGTATAAAAAAACCAATAATGCCACATTAAGCTAAAATGCCATATTTCTGAAATTTCGATGATGATATTAGATGTAGATAACATAAGTAACATTATAATAATATGTCATATCTCTGAAACACCGACTTTAAATATAGATTATGTAAGTACTAACGCGATAATATGGCATGAATCGAAAATTTCGATGTTAAAATACGTATATCGTGGGCAATAATACAATAAAACATCACGTTTGTAAAATTTCAATCATAAATTTCAAAAAGTGTGAGCAGTTGACCCCAAAATATAGACGTCGTAAATAGTAACGCCATCTAAATTTTGATACGAAATTTTCAACTCTATGGCATATATTTAGTTTATTTACGTAATTGTGTAATAACATCAAATACCAAATATGATTCTCGATATCTCTTAAATTCCTCTTTAATATTTTTGTTCTTTTGAATGTGAGGGTAAGTCATCAACCTACTACACATTGTGGCCCTGAACATTGAGATTCTTCTTTACGCGTAACTCCAATTTTCAGACAATTTTCGTTTTTTACCGATGGAATTGTTTTTTTCATATTCACTTGTTTCGTTTGAAATTGAACTTTCACCAGAAGTAGACGAAGTTTGACATACTTTACACATTTAACGAACTGTATGATAATGTTTGAGTCTCTGGACATTTTCTACTTAATGTTCCCGTGCCCTTGATTCATAACTTTCAACTCTAATTTAATCAACATTACACTGTTACTTTATTGCCAACCACCCGAAATAAATGCAAATGATTCTTCTGTTTTCACAAATATGTTAAAGTAGGCATGTGAGCATATGTAACTAATGCGCTTAAAGCGAAACCCGCTGGCGGAGGGACGCCCAGCCTATGCACCGTACGTTTTCGTTTAATATTTCACTTGTCGCAGCCGCAAAAGAGCGAGTGTGAGCGAGGCATTCAGCCGCAATAGCGTTAACGTAATTTTGTCATGAACTCTTTACGATCACTTACGAACCCCTAGAATTTCGCGTACCCAGGGGGGGTAACTTGGGGAGGACACTTTCAGAAACCCTTTTCCATATTCTTACGATATTAATCTAATATGTTTTCAATCCGAAAAGTTCGTGAAAGACAAATTAAACTTTATAACTCACGCCGTAAACGCCAGACATATAGAACCTAATTAAATTGGGTTCAATGTGCTCATATTTTAGTACCTTATAAAATGACTTCGATTTGACTTCAACATAAAGCTGCTGCTTCAGAAGAGTGAGCATTTAGAATAAATAAGTGTAATAAAGAAATGTGTCTACTCCACGGGAGCTAAGCCGCGGGCAACAATGGTTAATTTTAAACAAAACATGTCTAATGGCCAATTTCACCAAATATTTTAGCAATAGACAGATTCATATTGTATTTCATCATAATTTAAATACTTTTCATAAATTTTATCATAATTTAAACGTTTTTCTCTTACCAGTATCACTTAAAAAAATTTTAAGTAAACGGTATTAGAACAAACGATAAAAAACAAACATTTTTAATTTATTAATTGTTCGTAAATGTATAATCATTTGGTTTGGTAAATAAATTATAAATTAAACGCAGAGGTCTAATAACAATGCCATTAAAAATTGCTAGGAAAATATTTTCCTTGTAATAAAATAGAGAATATTGAAATACATGTTGACATTTTTTTGTGGTGATTGATTTAATAGAAATAACAAAATCGTTTGTTATTTGTATTAAATCAATCGTTTGTTATTGTAATAATAATGGTTATCGGTTAATAATACAAATATTAACCTTTTAACTTAAAAGGATTTTGTTATTTGTATCATTAACGGATAATCATAATTATATTTTTATAAAGAGCTAATATAAAAGAGTGTAATACATATTTATAACAAGATCTAAGTTGTTAATTGCAAAATTACTTCGAGAAATACGGCGAAACAATAGTCATATTAACTCGCATAACAACCATAGATATGAAAGTCAGTGTTGGCTTCCTGGAAAATTATATTTGGGTGAAAAATTGGATTTTACTCGTTTGTTAGCCATTAGCAAACACGTCTTTTATGGTGTTACAAAGTTAGGGATTTTGTTTTTTCATAACAACATTTCGGAGATATGATTATATAAGGAAAAATTTCAGATATTTTCGTCACTTTATATATAGTCACTTTTCTTATCGTTAATAATTCTAAATAGAAATTTAGAATTATTAACGATAAGAAAAGTGTCTATACTTCGAGTCTTTATTGATGTATTTGAAATTCATTTTTATTTTCTTAGCCGTATAAATGAACTGTATTTGTTAACAAATTTGCAAGTTTGTAGACATTAATGTTTGATGTGAAATGTCACAAGTTAAACTAAATATATAAAATTTAGCAGTTTTAGTCTCTGCCTTTAGAGGCTTATCAATATGAAGTTGGTAAATAAAATTGTTATTTATTCAATCTACTGCTCATTGATGATATCATTTTCTGTATTAACATTAAACGCAATAAAAATTTAAATAGAATATGCAGACAGCGATATTTTCTCCTTTATCTTCATATTATATATATTCATATTATTTTTACAAACTTTTAAATAAAAGTTAAATAGTACGAATATACTGAAACTGCCCACCAGATGGTGCAGTGTCTATTAGAATCGCGATGAAATTGTTTATCTGAATGAATTAAAACGTAACTGTTTATATATTTACTCACACCCGTCTGTCCGGCACGAGGGTCTGTTACACAGTTACGCTGTTGTTATCCTTTTTAATTTTAGAACATTAATAAACTTTTAAATAAAAGTTAAATAGTACGAATATACTGAAACTTCCCACCAGATGGTGCAGTGTCTATTGAAATCGTGAAGAAGTTGTTTGAATGAATTAAAACGCAACTGTTTATATATTTACTCACACCCGTCTGTCCGACACGAGGATCTGTTACACAGTTACGCTGTTGTTATCCTTTTTCATTTTAGAACATTAATATATAAAGATGTTTTATTTTACAATTTACGTGACAATTACCTACATTTTTCACTTCAAAATACTAATTTAACCCTAAGTATAATACTCATCAATAATGCACCTAGTTTAAGCCTCATTCCAACCATTCTATTTTGTAATACTCTTTCCTTATCATTGTATACATTTTCCTTATCATTATAACGAATTGGTTCGCTAGCATTTTGAATAAAAAAAATATGAAAAACCAGTTGTTATGTAAATATGTCAAATGCGAGTATGAAACATTTAATATTGACACAATTTAAACAAAGTAGAAATAATACTACATCACGTAGTTTCATTTAATTGTGAATAATGAATTTCTACAAAATTAACGCCAAATATATTCAATAATTGACACGTATGTTAATTTCAATATCGCTGACTCGGTTCAATCTAAACGTAATGAAAATAAGTTGCAATATACATTGTCGAAGAAAAATAAAAGCACTGTTTAACCTCGTATCCTGAGTGCTCTGTATCAATAAAATACCTTGTATCTCAAAGACAACTTGGAACTGAATGGGGTTTGCTTTATTAAAAATGAAATAAATTACTGAAGAATAAAGACGAAATGTAAATTACTTTACCAAAATGTGAAGTATTTGTTTCACGGTGATCGCAGTAATAAAAAAAACTCACACGATTATTATTTATGAAACCGAAATAAACTGTCAACTTAAAATTTTGCTGAATAATTTAAATTATCCCGTCTATAAAAGCATTTGCATATCTTATAATCTTGAAGCTAAGGAGGACAATCTACTTCCAATTTTATTGAGAATTTCCTCAGACACATGAGAAATAATAACTACACATATTTGAGATCTTCTATTCATTGGATTAAATTGTTTTTATTATTATTTATTATTGGCACAAAATGCATTTTGTGATTTGAGAATAGGAAATCAGTAACATATGTTCCCATACTTCATTCGGAATTTAATAACGGAATCTTTTTCAAGTTATAATAAATTTAATTGATTATTTTTCTACCTGTTCATTTTGAACAAAATGTGTGGTTTGGCTTTGACTTTCTAAGGTGCGAAACATTGTGCAATAAAGTCAGTATGAGGTATGATACGTTTTGTATAAACATCAAAATATTAAGTATTATCCTCTATTATTTATACATTTATTTATTTATTAAAAAAATTTACTTTACATAACTTATATATAAAACAATCTTTTAAAGCCAACTAAAACCCTAGTAAAACGATAAATCATATTTCAATACAACTCAGAGTTTGCGTAATTGACTGAGAGTAAAGAATAAAAAACATGTATATAAATACTAACATGCACATATATTTTTATTTATACATAAATACACATATCCACCTATGAACACATGAATACGTATACTCATGTACATACACCTTCAAATGACACGGGATGAAGAAAGGGATAAGACATGAAAGGAAAAGGAAATATGTATTACAAGAAAATTTGTGATGTATAGTTTTTACGCCGATTCCTAAGTATCTAGTTAGAGGGAGTATTTTATATTTATAAGGCTATAACTTATTACACAACTTGGTAGCTTATATTTTATAGAAAGTAATATGATGAGAGCTTTTGAGACGCAAATCAAGGTCATTAGCAGCTATGGCATCAAATTTTTATTTAATATGTAAATAATTGATTTATGATATAAATGAATATCAGGAAAAAAGTATTGTGCAAAATAAATTACTTTATTTTATTTTATGTTAAAAAAAATTATTTAAAGCTATGTTTTGAACTAAATTAATTTGTGACAGTATTTCAATAGTATATCTCGTTCAGGTATATCTCGTCCAGGTATTCATATTAAGCTTTTTAAATATATTCCAATTCTCTTAATTAAATGCTTAAGGCATTACGAGTGATTTAGTACCACGTTTTTTTCTACAAAGTTACAAAATACGGGTGCAGAATATCGCTTTATTACAATGTCCATTTTTTTTCCTGGAATTTTTCATTTTACTCCAAAATTAAATTTCATTATACAAATCAAAATATTTTCATAAAAAAATTGTTACAAGGAATATTGTACAATACATAAATATGTATTATTAGGATGATTAAAATAAGATTAAGTACTGATGAAAATTATTTTTTATAAAATAAGTAAATAAAGCCTCATAATGTGCCCAGCCCCATAAATCGAATCACTTTTCAATTTCACAAAATTACCAATACAAATAAACTGGAAACCTTATTCCATTTCATAGTCCGCTTGATAGAAACGTTAACTTCTCCATACCGGTATCGCAAATTGAATTTCAAATGATAAAAATAACCAAATGTGCGATGCTAAACTTCCTTCTGTTAGCGGTATTACCTCTTCCAGATGAGGGTAAACGGTAGATAATGCGATTGTTATGCAAATTATCCCGAAGATCGAGATAAAAGGAAAACGCTTATCGATTAGGGTTCGCTGGTAATTGATTCTTTTCCATCGACAATTTCTATTCGAGATGAGAGATTTTATCTAGTCGACGAAAAGATTTTAATAGAAAAAATGTTTTATACTTACGCAGTTTTTTTACGACATCGTAATCAGCAAACAGGTGATATGTTAATTGGATTAAAAAAAGAAATTTTGTTGTTCCATACAAAAGTTTTTGTTGGGAATAACATAAATACATTAATTAATTTAAATAACACATGTGCATTGTAAACAATTTCTTGTTATATATAAATATATTTGAATTGATTAAATATAAAGTTAGAACTTTACAGTATTTATTGCCATATCTAAAAGATCATTATGACGTATTTTTATCCAACACTTCACATATAATTTTGTATCGTATTTATTAATCATTAATTACAATTTTTTTTGTACTCATGCAAGAGTGTAATATGTTTTTCGCAAGTTGAAACGAATTACAACTTAAAATATACAAGTGACAACGAAAATCATTTTTCATTCAGAGATCACTCTAAATTTATTTGCCTGTGCCCATTTTAAAACACGAACTAGAAACATTTCAAGTTTTTTGATTAAATTTTTTTCAATACTTGTTTAATTTACGTATTCTGAACATATTTTTGTTATGTTTTAAATAACACTGAACATAAATGATTACTTAACATTGCTAGAATTTAATTAGTATGTCAATGTAAGAAAAAGTTGTGAGCAAACATATATGTCGAACCTAAAAATATATTTATTTTGATACATTTGCCACTTAAAATAGTTGCATAAATTACAAAAGTGCCAAATTAAATAAGCCAGATTAGTCTTTATTGTATCCAGTAAGCAAAGTATAGCATCTCTTATAATATATCATTCTATTTTACTTGAAGATTTTTTTTCTTCAACACGGTGACCCTTGGAAAGTAGTCAGTCCTCTATTATACATGAAGATTAGAATTCACACTAATCATGAAATATTCATAATCATAATTAAGATTTCAGCCTCGACACAATCTTTCGATGTCATATTTTGATTTCACAACACGTATTTGGGACTTTATTAAATCAATGTTAGTGTTCCATGACTTAAAAAATTCAAGAAAAAGAATTTCTCTGTGTAATATTGGTCTGTCTTTTAAATAATATATTGTTAAATATTTTTGAAAACATTTCTTTCTCGTCAGTATACTTAAATATATATAAGAGTAACGATTTTTGATTGAAGTAGACAAACATAGGTATTTATTTCATCTGATTTCTGAATTGAAAAACTTGGCGCACGCCGAATATTTAAATTCGTTATTAATTTTCCTATATTTGTCTTACGAAAGAACAAGTTTGATTGCCTTTTTTTACCTTTATTGACATGTATTGATGATATTGGACCACGTGCATTAATTTATTTAAGTTTTCCTTCTACGCTCCATGTACGAGTTAATTCTACGCTCCATGTACGAGTTAATAAATAAGTTAAAGGCGTAGACGCCTTCCCCGTGTACGAGTTAATTCTTTCTCCAATTTATTATATATTTAAATCTATAATCTTGTTTTTAGTTAATAAATTATTATATTACTTGATTATATTATATATATCAGAGTATAATGTAAAAACTTACTGTACGTTCTAAAGCTGTAACATAAATTACAAGAAAATTGTAACTTTTTTTTAAATAAGTTCTTTATTCGTGAGGGCAAAATTTCTAACCAAGCAATCTTATTTTTCGTTATTTGGCATTTAAAATATTCATCATTACTTTGTTTATTAAAATTTATTAGGTATACTTGAATACACTTTGAAAAATATGTTGTTGTTCTGTGATATTTAAATAATTTTAAAGACACAAGTATTGGCTCTGGATTTCGGATTTCTTTTAATCAGGTCACGTGATGAAAGTTTTCACTTTTTATTGTCTGCTCAGTTAAATGAATTGTGTTAACAGATTTAGAAAGGGAAATGGACTGCTGAAGGGTTTAATTAATATGAGGTGATCTGTAAACTTATACCCTAAATTAAGTCACGGTAATCCTTTTGTGTATACATACTTAATAGGAGATCAAATTATTGAAGTCATATTTTATGACACAATTTATTTAATTAATATGCAGAATAATATAAATGAACGGAAGCAAATAGAATCGAGTTCACTTTTTAATGGAAATAGTTATTGTTCTTCCATTTTATGGATGCTAATTTTGTTGTCTTCAAATATCATGCATATTTTCGGTAACATTTTATAACAGTTTCTTTGGTAACTTCTCTAGGGGAAATATTACAAAAGATATGAACTACATCAAATTAAACTGTTGGATAATTTAATGTGTTTTACTGTATAAATTTCAGAGTGCCAACGTTTTTGCTAAGTATATGGAGGATACCTTTGCTACTTTCCCCTACCATTATATGCCCGAATTCGTCGCCTTTAAATAAATGGGTTGGGATTCGTTAAAGTCAAGTGCTGTTCGTAGAATTAAGTATCGGATTAAATTTATACTTTACTACGATTTAAGTTTTAATAATTGGCATAAAATTTGCAATATAACAGTTACACGATGTTTACATTTTACGATGTGTATTTACATTTCGAAGTTATTCCATAATGTTTCATTCACGTTAATATTTACAAATATTAATGTTTAACATTATTAAAATAAGTTCTCCCTTATTAAATGTCTGTGCCCATCAGTTTTCGTTTAAACAGAGGTAATTTTAGATTTTAGGATGTTAAAACGGCTTCTAAAACGTTTACGTTTTTAGAACTTTATGACAAAGCTTGGGATTTAAAATTATATTTTCACCAATTTATTCACACTTAACTTACCTGAGAAAATTTTAAGATTTCTTGGATAATTTTCCTCTCTTGTTCGTAATTCATTCCTAATTCACTTTACTTGAATATTTTATGAATAGTGACACTTATTTGGTGTTTATTGAATTTAATGTTTGGTATTTCTGCCACTGCGTTATTTAAATAATATTCACTTGGAAGGTTGAACTAATTCTTACATTTATATGTTACAATGCATGTGATCATATTTTAGAAATATATTCTTGATTAACTTGATGGAAAGTAGTGTATCTTAATTCTGACTCACAATTATTGAATAATTTCCTGAGCAGAAGATTCATGCTACCATGTACGTAAATTCATATTATTAATTAATCCGTCATCAAATTCATATTATTAATTAGTCCGTCTGTCCGTCACAGGCATTTTTCTCAAAATTGTCTAACGCAAACATTTGGATCCACTGATGCCTCCTAAATAAAACTAAAAATATTAATTTAGAAACTTTAGGAGGAGAGGGGCGGTTAAAGAGAGTATTGGATTTTTTTAAATTCCGTATACAATATGTAGAATGGTTTGAAAGGATTAGTTACAAAGGTTTCCAAAATATAATTTTTATGATTTCAGGTTTTTTTACCATAATAGATATAAGAAAAATGTTTGAAAAGTATGTCCCCAACTTTACCTATTTCTAAAACTACTCAACCATAAATTATGGAAAAAATATTTGTAAGAAAGCTATTGCGATAGTGTTATTATTTTTTAAATACGCACGTTGTTTTTACGCTTGTTAAACATGTAGAAGGCAATATATTTAGGTTTCTCCACATTCAAAGCTGATTATAAAAGAATAGATGAGCGCAACAATGTAGGTGCAAGATAAATGTATTTTTTAAACAATAATTTACCTGCTCATATTTATTTCTTTTTGCTTCAACTCTTTGGAGACTCAACACTTTCAACTCTTTCAACTCTTTTGGATTTTTTAAATATTTTCAGAAATATTGGATCCTTTTTATTTCTTTAGATAAAAAAATAGAAATGTAGAAGAAACAATCGACTTCTAAAATTAAAATTTAGTCTCAAATCTTTTATTACTGCTTAATTGTTTTTCCATACTTACACATATCATTTTTTTTTAATTGGTTTGGAAACGATGCAACTTTGACAATTTAAATTGTGTATTTAGATACTGCTGTGTGCTCTGTAATATAGTTTTTATTATGGTCAGTTTTAAAACATAATGTTTTCATATGTCATCTTATTAGTCCGCCTAACACGACCTCACATTTTTCATAGTTTTAGGGTTTACGTGAAAAAAATTTAGACCTTGGCGTTACAATTACACACGTACAATTAGTTACGAATTATTCACATCAGATGCATTTTGTGATATGAAAATAGGAAATTGAAAATTTATTTTCTCATACTTTGTTGGAAAATTAAAAGTTAATCTTTTTCCCAAATTAAAATAAATTTGGTTCCTTATTTTCAGAGCCCCTTATTTTGGGCAACAAGATGATACTGTTTTATCCTTTTAAGCCATTGAACAATACATAGTGGAAGTAGTATGAGATAAGTTTTGGGGTTCAACATCAGAAGGTCAAGTAATATAAAATTCGATATAAGTGAGTATTAGGAAAAATGGTATTGTCTAGAATATAATATATTAGTTCATTTAATTTTATCGGAAGATCTTTTATGACTATTTTTCAAGGTAAATTAAATTAATTTAATTTAATTTTAACAGTTCAATAACAATCGCGAATACCGCGTCACGACATGAATATGAACTTTCTCATATATTTTCCAATTTTGGTCATTTTAAGGTATAATCAATGCTTTACTACTACAATATTTTATGATGTTTGAATTCAAAGTTTTTCAAAATAAAGGGAAATGTGTCGCTCTATTAAAATCTTAATTATTAGTTATAGAATGTTCCATTTTACTTCAATGCTAAATTTCTTCATAAAAGTGAAAATTTTTTTTAAATATAATAAAAATAAAGATACATATTTATGATATTTTTATTACGAAGAACATTTTACAACATTTAAATATATATTATTACAACAATAAAAATAATAACAAGTACAGACGAAAATTATTCTTAGACAAAGAACTAAATAAACATATGTACTCTATAATATGCCCATACCTATTTATAATAGAAAATAAAACTTCTTTACATATTATTATTCTGAAATAAAAAAGGAAGATATTAAAGTAATTGTGTAATAAAATAAAAAAAATACAGATAAAAAATTTGGAAATGTCATTATTATTTAATATTTCGCTTGACAGAAGCATCAACTTTGCTGTAACGGTGTCGTGGATTGAAATTAAAATGATAAATACAAACCAACGTGCGATGCAGAAATTCTTTCGCTATCTTATTGCTCCTTCTTTGATATAATAAATATTAGAAAATACGAATGTTGATATTGATAAAATTAAAAATTTAGCGAGTAGAGTTAGTTTAAAAATGATTCTTTTTAATTAAATATTATTTTTCAGTTAAGAGATTTTCTTTATGCGAAGAAAAATGTTATTAGAAAAAAAGGTCTTAGATTTAAATAGTTATTTCTTAGATATCGTAATCTGTAAAAAAATATATTTTTAATCGTTTTCTGCTCGATCTAGAATTTTTTTTTGTTTTAGCGTACTTTTGAAAAGAAATTAATTTAAATAAAATCTTTGCCCCAGCTTTGCGAGAACATATTTTTGGATATATTTAATTTCTGTGTATATATGTATATATAGCGGTGTTTTTTATACTCAGGCAAAGGGTAATAAAATTCGACAGTTCAAGTGTGTTAAATTTTACAATATACAGCAAGTAACAATACATAAGACAAATTTGTTTTATTCGAAAGTCACTCTGAAATCATTTATCTGTGCGTATCATAAACAACGATATGACAAAAATGGTAAAATTTTTTATCGATTTTTTTTCAGTATTTATGTAATTTATATACTATTATTTTAAATAATGCTGAACTATTTATTTTGAAATATTATCCGGAAAATATTACGTGTGACAACAACAACATATACGTTGTGACAACAACATATTATATAGTTTCGATTTTACTTAGCATTTGATGAGCGTTTTTAAAAAAATATTCTATTTTGATTTTTTGAGAACCTTTAAGAACATTTTATGATCGAACATTTATTGACGAAACGATGAGGTGAAATTATGGCAAAGTTAAAACCCAAATGAAATGCGTTATTGCTTGCTTTATGAATTTCGATCTGAGCATGTGTCAGAGGATAGAACGATATCTCTGAATCCATTCCAAGTCGATTTTACGTTAAGTGTCGAAAATAGACCGATTGATTAATAATAAATTTAATATTGACCAATCTAAATCCCTGATTGAAAAATATCACGGATTTTTATCTTAGACTTGCTACTCAAGTTGAATACTTACACAGCACAGTAGAAAAACATTTAGACCAAAAATAGATTATTTATATGCTCCGTGATTTCAGTCATGACTCACTCAATTGTTGAGCAGACATGTGTACACATGTTAGCTCAACAATTGAGTGAGCACATATGTCTGCTCAACAATTAAGAGAAACGTTTCTGTCCTTGGTGTATTTTCTAGTCTTGCACGTTTTAATGGTACTTTTTCACTGGGCGTGAGGAGTGAATAGTGTATAGTTATCGTACTTATAAACAAACATGTTTGGTCAAAAGAATTGAGCAAGTAGAAGCCAAAACATGAATCCCGCCATAAAAAAATAAAGTCGTATTGCTGGTTTGGTATTCATAAAAATTTGTAAATACTTCCTAGTAATAAAACTAAATATACTTGTAAATACTTCCTAGTATAATAATACTTGCAAATACTTCCTAGTAATAAAACGATTACTACAAGGGTGCCCTATATTAAACTTCAAACTTGGACTTGAACTCCGTCGTAATCATTCATAGAACGACAAAGTTTTCTTTCTGCGTGACAATGTCTCTCATATAGGGCCAGAATTAATTTATTCAATTAAAGGGGTTTGTTCCAGAAAATGCTATATATCCCTATTATTCGCAAGATCCGGTGTCGTCCGTCTTGTGTCTATTTAGAACATTAAATAATGCTTTGTGTCAAAAACTGAAAATTCATTGATGATATTTTCAGTTTAAAACTTGTAAGTTTCTATTTTGGTACTAGCCAAAATATATAGAAACAGGTAGTCGATAATGATTTTGCATATACTACTTATGATTAGTTATAATAGACTCAGATATAGTAATTTTTTTCCAAATGCTCATTGTTTATTAGGTTCTCTCGATGTCAACTGTAAATCAAGTGACGTTAAAAATCGTGGTATACTGTGTTTATACTTGATATAGAATATTCTTGAAGTATCTCGGATATTGAAAATATTTTCTTTAAAACGCACATTAACTTATCCAACCTGCGAGTTAATTATTTAAATTTGTTGATTTGATTATTCCATAAAGTAAAATCGGTTGATTAAAAATTATTTTCAATATTTACTGAAAGGAAACACGCTACAAAATATTTGAAAAGCAATTAAATACGTGATTCTCAATTCTGAAAATCAAAGCGTCTTTTAAATCTTATGCATGTATTTAGTCATATTATGCATGAAATAAACCCATAATCAAATTACTGGGTTGTTTTTTAATAAAAATTTAGGAATGTATAACCTAAATAATAATGAGAACAAGAAGAGAATCGGGAAGCAATTTCTAAAACTTGCTCGAAAACAAAGTATACTAACAAACCGTAATTATTGAAGTGAAACTTCAATGGACGCGTTGACAGCAAAATTTTCAAATTCGTAACGTGTTTCCTGTAATGTTTTTGTGACGTCAGGATGAGTGAACCTATCGCAAGAAGGACGGATAATACGTACTTACCTAACAACCTAGAGAGATAGATGAACACGATAGAAGAAGAAAAGAGGTTTTGTACTTTATGTTTGTCAAATGTAAACTTTCAAAACTTTGTCGTGTATATAGACGCGAAAAGAAACAGAAAGGGCGCCTAATTTTGCTATCAGCTTATCTGTGCGTCACGTAGTAACTGTTGGTCAAAAGTAACTGTAAAATTTTGTAGATTTATTTATTTAAGATTGATTTATTGCTAATTTTGCGTACACTTTATCCATAGTTCAACCGCGTTTTGCCGTTTTCTGATACTGGCATCGCTGCTATTTGTTTAATGGACAATTATTTATGTCAATTTATATGAAGATTTTATCAGATATTTACGTCGATTTGCAATAATATTTTATTTAACATCTTCTTAGACGGATATGGTTCTTTCTATGAACTTACAGGTAATATATATTTTAAATATTTAACTCAATGAATTTATCCTGCCTTTCAGCACGTTTGCATTTTTAAAGAGTACGCATGCGCATGTGCTGTGTGTATTTAAACCGTGAGTAATTTTAATAGTTAATAATATATATTTCCATCTCTCTCTCTCTCTGTCATTTTATCCCTTATAAATCTAGGTTTATATCGTCAAAGAAGTTTTACTTTTGTTACATTTATTGAGTTGTACGCGAATTTTTTTCATCTGATACGGTCCTTTTTATGCCACATTTTTGATGCCATGTTCTCTATCTATGTTTGACTGTCCATATACATTTAAGGTTATATTTCGTTGTCCCCTATTGAGACATTGGTATATAGTTCCACTTTTATAAAACAATTATAAAATTCAATTTTATTCGACTTGAATAAAAGTGATCTTCTAATATTAAAAAAAAGTAAATAATAGCGGACTGTAGAAAACATAATTTTATTTAAAAAATTAAAGATTTTTAGATTACATTTTTAATATTTTTCATGATAGTGAAATATTGTGCATACAATTTTTACACATTTGTTTTAATGTAGCCTTGCTCAACTCAAAATACCGTGTTTTAAACAAATAATTTATAAATTCTTCCAATTAATTACGGTTTTTAAGGATTTGGTACCTAAAAAAGAAAAACGGAACTCTTAAAAGATCACTCACGTGTCCGTCCACCAGTCACAGCCGTTTTTTTATAGAAACTGCTTAACGAATAAACTTGAAATTTGGTATAGAAATAAAACACATTAACTAGCACAAATTAATTTGAAATGTTTATATATATATATATATATATATATATATATATATATGTTGTGGGGTATCCTTTAAACGGATTAGTTATAAAGGACTCAAAAATATTTTTCACATAATTTTAGGTATTATATTCTCAGAGCTACACTGAAAAACTTGCAAGAAATATATCTACTGCCCTTTATTTCAGAAACCACGATCACTCTTAACAGGGTAATAGTGGTTTCGGCGATGATGTACGTGGTTGGTTTTCTGCCTCGTTCGTCTTGACTCGGATGGTTGTTTTAACGATACATTTCCACTTTAATTGATTGAGAGCGTTCCAGGACACTCTGTAATTCTGGTCTCTGTTATCCTTTTTGTCAAATTTGTCCATCAGGTTGAAAATCGCCCTCGTGATCTTTTGCCTTCAGCCTGTTTCTACGCAACACGGTGCCCCATTAGAAATTATTTCCTCAAGATATACCTAAAAAATTTAAAAATTCGGAATTCTGCACCAAACGAGTCTTCTTTGATTCTCAACTCTTCTAAAATAGAGATATTGGTGCGAAAAGTGGTTTAAGGAATTTTTAACATGCGTCTCCAGCACCACATTTCTAGCGAATTCATTTTGCGACGGTCTTTTGATCTGATGGACCAGGTTTCAGTTCCGTATAGAAAAAAAAATGGGAAAAAGGAGACATTTCGTTAGTTAAACTAATACGTCCTTTTAAATCTTATTCAGGTTCTCGACAGCAAATCTTCTGATGACACGGCATTTTTCGACTTCCTCTTTACATCGTTCAACATTATACATAGACGAACCGAGGTAAATGTAATTTCGTACCATTTCACAGTGGGTAATGTTCGATGGGTTTGTTACCATACGACCTGCCCTATCAATTATCATAATTTTTGTCTTTTCTCTTTTAATATCGAGTACAAAATAGAGACTGTTGTTTTTAGACGATGTAAGAGTGTTTTTATAGCCTCTTCATCTTCAGTAAGAAGGGTTGTTGCCGTGAAGTGTTGGGTTCATCACACGGACACGGTATTTAACGGCGCGCTGCACTGCGGGGACCTGAGTTCGATTCCTGACCGCTCATCGAGCGGAGCTGGATTAATGTTCTGGTTGGCCGTAAGGGGTTGTTCCTGTAGAGATACATAAAGTGAACTACTTTATGTTTCAATTGCATACAAGTCCCAATGTCCCGAGTTTGTTATCATTTGTCCTCATACGCCGAAGAGGTATCAATGGCTCCCAGTCCGCGAGGAAAATTCGCATGGTGTACATATAAATAAGATATAAAACAGTAGCGAGGAGAGTATGCACTCCTGTTGAACACCGGCCTCCGCTCTAAAGGTCTCAGAGTCAACTTCATCTCTTCGGATCGCTGCTGTTCCATTTCTATAAAAGGACTTGATAAGGTTTATGAGGTAATTGGGTGTACCTATCTCAAAGAATATTTGCCAGAGTTTTTCCCATTTAACAGTATCAAAAGTTTTCTAAAAGCCAAAACCAGAGAAGAAACGTAATAGTAAACACTCCAGAGTTTCCCATGATTTGCCGCGTTATGAGGATTTGTTTTCGGGTTAATCTTCCTTTAACAAAGCCAGTTTGTTCAGGTGAAATTTATAGAGAGGTAAGTTTGAAGTCGAATGTTTACTATATGAAAAAGTATTTTGCTTGCGTGTAATATGAGAGAAATCAGTTAGAAATTGCTTTATTTTTGGTGAAGCCTTTCTTATGTAAGGGTAAAAAAAAATGCGACCATTCTTATAGTCACTTCTCATTCTCACGTAATTTATTTTCTAATAGGTTGAGTAGTTTTTTTCTGAAATTGCTCACCTAAAATTAACAAAATCACTTAATTTAAAATTATGAAAATAAACAAGCCTTATAAAAGACATAACCTTTTTTAACAGCAAAATATTTTTATAAGAAATAAAAAATTATTTTGTACATAATTTTAATTGGATTTTTAAAAAGTTATTCCAAAAAAATCTGGACAAATGGCGTATCCCCCTACAAATTTCTAAAAGTACCAAGTCAGAAATAATGCAAAAATTGGATTGATGAAATATGATCACAAGGCGTGAATGCTCCAGCGATTGTCCTGAATCTTACAATTTTTGAAATATGCACCATTATTTTACGCCTTGAATGATATAGATATAGTATTTTTACTTTGTAAAATATTAATATTCGTAATAGTTTAGTAGAAATACTATGTGAACTTAAATGTTTATAAGTGCTCAATATGTACGGAACTCCCATAAAACAAATTCTACTCGTTCTTGAAAGGCTTTTTTAAATTTGCTATAATATAATTATTATAAAAAAGTAAGAAAAAGTTTTAATGAATCGTACATTTCGAACCTAAAAGTAAATTTATTGTGAAATGATTTTCACTCAATGTAACTGAAAAAATAACAAAATTACCGAATTACATCTATTAAATTTTGTTTTGTTTTATCCAGTAATCAAAGTCAGTTGTTAATCAGTTGTTTTATCAAGTAAGTGTAATTGTATCTTATAATTTAACTTTTCATGCTTCTTGAAAATTCATTCGTCAAAACAACATGCCTCGGAAAGTTGTTAATTTTCTGTTATGCTTGAAGATTAAAATTTAATTTCGTCTTAAAATATTTACAATTACAATTAAGATTTTACCTCTGCCATAAACTTTTGATATCATTGCCCGTTATTTATACAGAGAGTTTGAGTTAATTTTAAATAAACGTCAACTTTTCATTATTCGAAGCAATCGATTTGGAACCAAACAAATTTCTCTGCATGATATCACGATTTGTGTAATTTTTAAAGTTCCGTACCTCAAAAGGAAAAAAAAGGAACCCTTATAGAATCACTTTGTTTTTCGTCTCCCTTTTGGTGTGTATGTAAACACTATTTTACTTGGAAAAGTGTAGAAATATCAAATTATAAACAATATCAAATACTAACTAAATTTACGGTCACTTGGAACTGTAAAAAAATAAAGCTACTAAGTGAACGCAATAAAAAATCACCCTAAAAATATAGCCATTTATGTCATATTTTTTGACACCCGCAAATAAATCTAATCCTATAGGGTACTTTCCATTGACCTAGAATTATGAAATTTAGCAATAAGCAAGGTATTACAAGGATAAAATTCGAAAGTTGATAATTTTGAATTATATCACAAGACAATTTTTTTTAAAATGTGCTGGGGAAAAATATACTATGCAATACATTTACAGTCTAAAAAATTACAATTTTATATATAGTTTAATAGGAATATTATGACCCATGAAATGTTCATAAATGCCCGAATGTACACGGAACCTTCGTAGTGCCGGTTCTACTTCTCCCAATTTTTTTTGAATATTAATACACTATTTATAAAATATTTTAATCCTTCCCGTCAGTATAACTGAATTTAAATATAGAGATAAAAAGTTATTGCATGATGCGTAGTATGATATAGGTAGTGTTTTACCCGGTTTCTGAACTAAAAAAA
The DNA here is from genome assembly GCA_039881145.1 of Druceiella hillmani. Classification (NCBI taxonomy): domain Eukaryota; kingdom Metazoa; phylum Arthropoda; class Insecta; order Lepidoptera; family Hepialidae; genus Druceiella; species Druceiella hillmani. The sequence continues at coordinate 265,243 of JAYKKI010000068.1, forward strand.
ATCGTGCATCCTTGCTTCGTGCATCCTTGATACCTACATCATTAATCCTTGTCGTTTTCCCATATTTCTTTTCCCGAAAAATAAGTTTGTATTTTTTGTTTGTTATTTTCCTTACTACCTTTTTTTTTAAATCTGTCACAAGTTTATTGTATGTAAATAAATTCGTTATTTTAATTTTTTATATTCGTTTGTGCTATATTCATTGGCATTAATATTATCACGTACTTAACAAATTTATTTTCAAAGGATAGGATTAATCTTTCGAAATAAATTCGTTAAATACTAAATTATATTGAAATGGAAGAGTATAATAAAAATGAATGTAAAATGTTTAAAGCCTACAACATAAAGTAACAAAAACATGTAATGTATTTTATGTAAGTTCTTTGTATGCATCAATTTAACTTCAAAACGTTTCTGAAGACATTTTGTTCCTCGATATTTTAGACTTAAAGTCATTATTGTGTCTGTGCTTATAAAAATGCATTATTTGCACTTACCTTCAAAAGTATGGTGTTGTTCCATGGTACGAGTATTTCAATGTTTTTATTAATCCTAAATCAAACTAATATAGCCACTGCTATAAAATAATAAAGACTTGAGTTTGCTGTAATATCCACAGGCCTAATATACTACGAATATATTAAAGCTACGGTAATACCGTCTAGATAATAAGTTATTGTAATTTGGTAAACTAAATTATTAAAATAATTTCATTTCCTTTATTAAAAGACGAAACGCTTTTGAACGAAAAGTTATTATATTAAAATCAACGAACATAATAAAGCATTTAAGCGTGAATTAATTATATCACTAGATTTTCACCAAAATCAGTTTTGTAGTATTACATCAAGCCTAAATTAACAGCAAACAAATTGTTAAATTTGACTGTAATAAACGCTTATTTATTCGGTCAAACGCCTCATTAAGTATTTGATCTAATAACGCCAATTACAGTTCTATTAAATTTTATTGGAATTAAAATTAATTTTATTATCGTTGTACATTTGAAATAATTATTTAATATGAAACCTGCTGAATTCTTTGTTAATTAAACCAAATAATTCCTCGAACCAGCAAAATTAGTTTTTCAAACTAAATTGAATATTATTAACATTTGGGAATATTTTATTATTTAATTCAACTTTGACTTAATTAAATTTAGTTTTTCATAACATGTTTTTGTTTCATTATATACTAAAATTATCTTTGATGTCACAAAAGCAGCGCTTGTTTCATATGAGAAATATTTTTCTTTTCTCGTGAAATATTACACCTGTTTTAGTTTGCTCAGTTAAATAAATTGTATTAACATATTTAGAAAACGGAATATATTGATGAAACATTTAAGAAAGATGAGGTAATCTGTAAAGTTATACTCTAAAGTTAGTTGAGAGCATTCTTTTATGCATATACACCTAATCGGAGACCAAAATGTTATTTTGTAATTAATGACATAGTTTAGTTAATGAATATACTAAATAATACCAACAAATATAAGCAAAGGATAGGAAGTTCCCTTTTTATGGTTATAACCTTTGTTATTAGAATCTATGTCAGCTAATTTTGTTTATCTTTAAACTAAACGGATATCTTTAGTAATAATTGTGTGGTCGGAACAGTTTCCTCTTCCTCATATGTTGAGAAATTATTATAAAATATTTGAACAATAATCAATTTAATTGTATAGGTATGAAAGTGAATATATTTTGTTGCACAAATTTCAAAGTGCCGACGCTTGCAACACCTGCCAAGTAGGCGGTGGATACCATTTGCTGTCGTGTTGTGCCCTGCGAGAAGTCATTTAACAGGAACCATTTTCGGCCGAATTGGTTGCCCTTAAATGCACGAACTGTAATACTATTAAGAGCAAGTTCTGTTCGTAGGATTCTGTTAAATTTATACTTTATTTCGATTAAGTTTCAACGATTTACATATTGTTTACGTTATTTACGTTACTACGTTATACGATCTGTATTTATATTTTTTTCTTAACTTTTAATTTACGTTTATGGATATTTATCTATAATTACAATTAGTTAACATACTTGAGTACAGTTCTCTCTCAAAGTATGTCTCAAGCATGTCCTTTGAGCGAGGACTGTAAGCATCTCTTTAAAAGTTTATATTTATCAGTTTATGATTTTACAGAGATATTTTTAATTTTAAAATATTTCGTTATGACGATTAAAAAAATGTACATGTTTCAAAACTTTGTGATCAAGCTAGCGATTTAAAATTAATGAATTTTATTTTCCTACAAATTTTCAATTTAAAATATTATCAATTTGCAACATGCAACAAAAGAAGCAATATAAAGTGAATCAAAAACATCCACTTTAGCAAAAATAAATGTTTTACTCTTTCCCTTCATTGAAATTTAATTGAAAAAATATATACAATAGATCTTGTTTTGGTTAGTTACAAAAACTGCTCGCGTTTTTTTTTAAATCGACATAATAATTTGTTTTATACAAATTATGGTTCCTTTTTTATCTAAATTGTTCTAATTTTTCCACTCTAATCGAATTACTTTGTAATTAAACACATAAAATATAGACAGAAAGGCAACTTAATAAGCAGGAACGTGAAAGCGACGAACTAAGAAACGAAACTAGAAAACGTGAAAAGCGAAATAACTGAATAGAATGGCATGAAAAAAAGTATAAAATTTTACATTATCGAGTTTGTCAGCACTTAAAGTACTTTCTATATAAATTTCCTTAATAAATTAATCGTAAATTGCTTTCATAATTTTAAAATAGTTATACTTTTATGAGTATTATTTTATTAAAAAAATTGAGCAAAAATTTAATTTCACCAAAGTGTACTTATTTGTACAACCGAAGAGGACATGTAAACGTACCTAAGTATTCTGTATTATAAATTATATAATACAAACTTTAAGTTAGTTGATCCAAGATTAACTGTTCAGGTGATGTAATGCTAAATCTTATCACTATTTTCTAGTTAATAAAGCAATAATTAATATACCGATTCACAATCCGCCCCTAAATTTAACAGTTTCACATAAGGAAGTATATTATAAAACTTAATCCACTTGTGGATATTATGAATCAAAAGAATATCTGTTGTATTAATTGAATTATAATTGTCTGTTAGGTCTATAAGATATCGTACATAATATATTATAATAAGATATCATAAATTATAAGAATTTAGTAATACCCTGAAACAACACCGAATAGATTCACTATAAGAAAGTTGTGAATATTTAACAAAAAATGAAAACCATCCGATATTCCAAACGATGAAATTTAGATGTACCTTCTATCTATTCGGGTTTTTTTTATGGAATATTGATGGAAGCGATAAAAGTGCCAACGATTACACGTTGAGTGGAATGAATTAACCGAATATAAAAAGTCTAAGGATATATAAGCACCCTAAGGATATATATTATCAGCAAAAATATTATTAGTTACATTGCAGTTGCTAAAATAATATAAAAGTACACAATTTATTTCTACATCAAATCTACCTTTTCTGAATATTGATGGCTTTAAAGAAAATCCAGAAATTATTAGCGATGTTAGCGAAGAATTTCAGGTTTGCAAGTTAACGTCTAACGATTGAGCAATTCATTGAAAAAAAATACAAACATTTAGTTTGTAAAAGTTACTAAACAGTACCGACAAAATAATAAAATATTTAACGTTGAAAGCAAGTTTAATGTCTTCGATCAATAGTTTATTTCAGAAAATACTAAGACTGCTGAAAAGTCACTTGAATTTGAAAGAATGCCGCTTAAACTCTGTACTTATAATGGAAGGCTAAAGTAAAGCTATTGTGATTGCTTATAAATTATTTTAACAGTCTTTGAAATAAACTTCTACGAAATTGCTCAAAAGGCGGATAGAAAATATAAGGTACTACTTCACTAAGATACAACACTGCATACTTTGCTGGACACAGCTAGTACGCTTACAATGAAGAGTTATAAATGAAACAGTAATTTACTTATTTCATCCTACAAGTACTTCCACGTAAATTTAAAAGATTTGTAAATTAACTTGCAGAAGTTGCAGAGTTAATTAAGTTGCAGACTTTTGAAATGTCATAACACATTGACTAGAGTTTTGAAATGTCTATAACACATGGAAAATGCAATGTATGAAAACAAAGAGTGGAGAGTGGTTTTTTGCAATTAATTTAGTCTTAATCACTTTTTTCGTCCGATCTTTCAGACGATATCATGCTGTTTAAGTAACGAAACAATAATGTAACAGTGTCAATTAAAAATGAAGGAGTGTTATTAGATTTCTAGCACAGAATGTAAATAATACTTGCCAATTAACTATCATAACTAATATAATAAGTAAAAATACAAAACAAAAACAGGAAGCAAAATTACAACTCCAATACGGAAACACATATTTAAATGTGATTGATAGATTAAATACAACCAACAATTCCAAATGTAATTATATTATGTAATGTGTTATACAAATGTAATGCGCTAGTCAGTTGTTGTATTATTGAAACTGTAGGTTAGCCTTCCAATATGAGGCAATTTTATATTCTTCAAACGCTTTTTTATGGATCGGTATGTGGCTTCAAACCTCTTCGTATCTACTATCTACAGTTTATATGTCTGAGTAAAGGGTACAGGATGGAAAGTATTTAGATATTGTTTCAGTTTTAAAAGTTACATTTCTGTAAAATTATGCTATATATTGTAAGTACATAATTAAACTCAAAATATACGACACAATACACAAAAATGTAGCTAAAACTGACACTTTTAATCAATAACTTTAATAGAAAATTTTAAATAAATACCATTATATTGATTGTTTAGATATTTCAATAGTCTTTATAGTTGAAAAATTAAAGACGGAGGATATATTTTAAGTAACTTCGAAGCCTAATATTTCGAAGATGATGCACAGAAAATGATAATGCTTTAATAATTTTAAATCTCTTGTGTGGTTTAAAATATTAAAATTAGTCATAAATGGCATAAAGTTAAAATTTAGAAAAAAATCTTAACTCAGAAAGTGTCAAAATCTTCAAGAAATTTGAACTAATTAAGCTACGTCAAAATTAATTGATTAAAAAGTTGAAAATATTTGATATTAATCATTTGTAGCAAATACATGACTATTATTATGCTAATCCAAGATACTCTTAATAACATAATTTATATTAAACCTCTAGTGAAATTGTTAAGGTTCAGGTATTGCCAAAAGCTCGTTTCATTTATCTTCATAAACAATGTACCTTAAGCTTTCCGTCTAATGGAAAAGCTTTGACCTTTTACAGTTTAATAATTTACCGCGACCAACTTTGTACAGTTCATATGACGTGTAGATTCTTGGATACGAAAAGTAATTTCTAACTTGAGAGTCTGAAATTAAGTTTAAGTCATTTCGCGTACATATCTCATTTTTCACGGCAACAAAGGGGCAATCAGATCTTGAGGTAGAAGAAGAATCCCGCGAACACCATTAGAAGAAAGACAATACGTTTTGTTTTGTGCAAAGGATGATGTGCTTTCATGGAAGTAGAGAAAATATTTGAAACAAATCTTTATTTAACTATATGCTCTTATCTCCTAAACCTCCTCTTAGATCCTTACTGACTTTCATCATGTTTCTGCATATATTATTTTTGTTCTTTTTATCGATAATAACAGCATTAGGATATAAGTTAATTTTCTAGACAATATCTAATATTAGCTTAGAAATTATTTTTTTCCCAGTGCAGGTAAGATTATATATATATATATATATATATATATATATATATATATATATATATATATATACTAAATATTCTTATGTGGTTTGATTTTTGATGTGTTAACAAAATTTGAATTTGAATTTTTAATTTTTTCTAACTAGGCCTTCATAGGATTTATATATCTATACAACCCGAACAAAGCCGAGTGCGCAATGCTTGTTTACTTTAAGGTATAAATGATGTCGTTATAGCAATAATGTATTACTCTGTTAATTAATAATTACTCTGTTGTAACATTCAGTTTGAGAGATTTGAACATCAGTTCTAGTTTCTCTGCATTGAATCTACTTGCATTACCATTATTACCACACGTAACTTATATGGCCGAGGGAAATTTTAAGTTGGATACAACATAAAACCGTTTATTGGATACCCGAGTAAAGTTTCACGTGATCTTTTTTCCATTGTAAATGCCTCGCATTCAATGGACATCGTAATCAATCTTAGAACCAATGCGTGGGTAGCAGTTGATAGAGTAAATGTATTATGATCGAATTTCTTTTGGAAGGTACTTAACGAAACATATGCTATTTTTAGGTTATGTTTTTCATATATCACGATTTACTTAGAGAGTTTTTGATACCAAAAATGAATATAGTAAGATATGGGACATCCTGATGGAAGTACATTTCTTGTAAAGTTTGTGAAGATACTGGCGATATTTCGTGTCATGTCCCGTAAAAATGGGACCCTTTTAATACAACGGTATAATTTTTTCACAAATAAGCAATGTTGATTTTCGTTATTTTTGCTTACATCATCGTACTGAATTTTTACGCATAGTTAATAAACTATTGTAAAAAATCTATCAGAATTACACTTGTTTTTATTACATTTATAGTGTTGTTTAATAGCAAGTAACGATATATGATGAAAGACTTTTATATAGATTTTGCACAAATCAAAAACCCAAAATAGTATAGTTGAAAGAAATCAAAATTATAAAATTTTGATTTCTTTCAACTATACTTTTGTTTTTGTCGCTTTTTCATTCAAATATGTAGAAAGGAAGATAGCTCTTTACAAAAACTTTTTGTAATAGTGCCATATTTATATATGTATAGATCTAAGAAATTATTTGTTTGAATTCTCTTCAACTACTCTTAGACAATGAAATTGAGTTGGATTTACTTGTATTAAAGTTACTAGGTTAGAAGTTTTATTCCAGTGCTTGAGCTATACGTATAGAATTTAATTTATATAGAACCTAGTCGGGAAGCTTTTCATAGACAAATATATTTTAGAGTGTATATTCAGCTTTCTACTCCTCACGTAATATTTGTATTAATTACCGACGTTATCGACGTAAATAAATATTAATATTACACATAAATGTCAAAGCACTTGCGTTTTTAGTGTCTTTCTATCAAAAATATTTGTAGGGTGTAGCAAAGGTTCCATGTTTATTGAGCAATCGTATCAGTAGTTAATTAATTACGAAATTAATTAATTTAATTACGAAATCATTAAACACTTGACTTGAAGTAATCTCAGCTAATAACCAAATTACCTGAAGCATGTGGAAGCTAAGTGTACGTAACGTCAGAGTTATATTAAAAGCAAAAATATTAAATGGGTTAATTTATTTTTTAACGTAAAATTATTTTACTGTACTGAAAGTACACCAGGCGGATGAGCAGATGAAAGGGTAAATGTGAATAGAAATTAAATTAAACTTCATTGAAATGGAATGAAGCACGCATTGTTTAAATGTGATTCAAATCGACCTTGGAACCACTACTATTAATGGAATATATTTCTAATCTCAACCCAAAGTTTTGTCAATTCTTATCAATGAATAACAATTAGTAGTATGAGAGCATACATACTAAATTCTACAAATAAATTTGTTTTAAAAAATGGAAGGCACTTATAGGTTTGGAAAATTTTCCGTTAAAAAAAATACTTTGTATTTTAATAAGTATATAACGCAAAATTATCATATTGAAAAATAACACAGATTAAGTGAGGAAAAACATATTCAGAACCTAAAATACTAATAAACGTACAAATATTTGACGGAAGTGAAGTAAGAAATAGGATCTGAAGTAATAGGAAAGGAAATAAAGGTGTCAGAGAGTCTGTGAGTACCTAAGGCTGTAGATCTGGTGATAAACTGTGATGGACTCTCAGGATAATTTAATACACTGCAGAGGAGGAGGGGATTTTACACAATCACATTTCTAAAATTAATTATTATCGATTATAATTATAACTAGGAGATATTGTCTATAAGCTTTTCACGTTAAATTTGTTAAAAGTTTCTAAATACTGAAAAACTGACAAAATATTGTTTCAGAGTAAAATCAATATACTGTTTCAGTATTTAATCCTCATGATGGATTAGGCATTTTCAATCAAATTCACGTCATTTTTTCGAATTGATGCTATGTATGCATCGATGCTGTACGGTACATTGATTAGTACTATCAATATTTTCTAAATATTGAACATTTGTCTAGTTTTTAAAAAATTGGTTGTTGTAGTACAAACCTTATGTGGTGAAGTGTACGCAAAATAAAATATAATCTGATATATATATACATATATATATATATATATATATATATATATATATATATATATATATATATATATATATTATTAAAAATTGTTGCAGTATTTGACTCATATTTCCCAATATTCTATTGCAGAATTTGTTGAAATAACAGTTCTATCATATGGAGTAAAAGTACAAACAAGGGTCAAGTAGTTAAAAGCAATTTCTACTGCCCTTTTAAACATTGTCTACCGCCCTAGACTATAACTTTTTTTAACATTTATCTGGTTGGCTAAAAATTGAGAATATTTCACGATAAATAAATGAATGATTCTGATTTAATAAATTTTAACACGCCATTTTCAATTAGATAAAATCATCAGTATTTACTACTCGAAAAAAGGAGTAGAATTAGTATTGGCCCTTACAATAAATCAGATGAATTCGATGTATTAAATTGCATCCATTGAGTGTTTTCTATACGTCAATGTACCTAGAATATACTTGTTTCCATCTAGGTGGAGAAAGTAGTGATAATTTTGAACTATAATTCTGTGTTTTAGCACAGTTCTTTTGCTTTACTTACTTTTAAGGGAGAAGCCCTTCGAAAATCTTTCAGATATTTTTTCCAAATATATATATTTACTCTGTATTAATCTGTCTACTGACATACTTGACATAGTCAAAATATAATCTTCAAAATAATCGGTCTGTAATCACACTTTTCCGATAACGTACTCTCGCTGAAAGTCGGCTTTTTTATTTTATCACCAAACATTTCCAACATATTTTTATTTGTGTTATATTTACTGTTCGTAATCAGTATGATTACGAACTATAACACAGGTGAAACCATAAAATGAGCAGAAATAAAACCGGCCAAAAGCAGATTTGCATACCTACGTTATTTATACTCGTAAACTTTAATAAAATAGATTTTTAATTTATATAACGTAATGTGGATGGAAAAGTTACTTTACATTTTAAAGTGATACAAAATCGTGGTAATTAAGAATTTTATTTGTATTATTCCTAAATTACAAAGTATTACAATTAAGCTTAACATTTGTTATTGAAATGTAATATTGACTAGAAATTCCAGGTAATACTGATCGGTAATTCTAGGTACTTAGATATAAAATAATAGTGTCGAAATGCAATATTAACCAAAAATTATAGGTACTTAGATATGAAATTTTAGTGTTGAAATGTAATAATGACCTGATATTCTAGGTACATTCGAGATATAAATTTACAGTACAAAGATGAGTGGTATAATATAAAATTGAGCTTGTAGTTACATAGTTATAGTACAAAGTAGAGTAGAAGTCAAAAGTCTAATCGTCAAGCACCAACATGTTCAACAGATCTGCTTAAGGTAAGGACGGGATCCACAATTGCCAAATTGAAGTGTGGTGTCATCAGCTTCCAAAAAAGGAGAAGCATTATAAAATTGGCAATTCGAGCCAAAAACAAAGACAAAATACTCTTCACCATCTATATGAAATTATTCGTCATAAATTAGAAATTGCATATTCCTCCATATTGTCGCTTTGAAGAATTTTTTTTAATACATTTGTGTTCTATTCAAATAGTTGTTTTTAAATATATTCTAGGTCAGTAAATAAATAATGAGTATGCAGTTTAAGTTTATGACCTAAAAGCTATATGCCCCTTAGAGATGTATGTATGGACAGATATTGTTTTCCGAATAAAACTGTTCTCTTTGGACCCTTTAGGCACAGAAAGCAAAGCAGATTTTATAGACCTAAAATATTACGAAAATTTACTGTTAATTAAGTAAATATAATCCTAATCCAAAACTTCATCAAAAATTCTCAAGTAATCTTTCAAATTATCAAATTATCATCAATCAAATTATTTTGGAAATAGGACTCATAGTTCCACTGATTAGCATGGACAAATAAATAAATACATTTATCTGTTTCATACATCAATATAGATTTGTACACTCACACAGTTTTCAACAATCGACACAAACTTTTATTGATATACGCTAATATGGAACACCCATTTGGGATAGAAAATGGACCTCAGAAATACAAATATTTAATTAAATAACCATTAATATAACAAACAATACCAATAAATCGCAAATAATGAAACAAGATAAATTTAATTTTAAATCAATAAAACGAGTAACTTTGCCCAACTTGAAATTTAAATACTGATTAAGTGTTCCTCCTCTTAATTATTTAACGAACAGCTTTTACGTTGTATAACAGCAAGTTAAATATACTCGTAATATGCTCAAGTTTACTACTGATATTTTATACTTTGACAATATTTACCCTATAAACGAAGGCCATAGGAACAGATAAATGAAGAAATTGCGGAAATATTTGAATTTTATTAAAGACTTGAAATAAAATGAAAAAGGATATGAAAAATTCATAATTTATAGTTAATTAAGTTTGTTACCAATAATTGCCTAATTAAATAAATGATTCCAACCATACCACAGTTTTTGGGGATTTGAAATAAGACAGCAAGGGTGCACAATATTTTTTTAACCAAATCATTCTACGACGAGTAATAAAAACCTTTAGAAAGAAAACATATGACACAGTTATAGTTACGATGAAGGTTTAAAATATACATTTATTTGAAGATTTATTCGTCAATGCTTTAGTAATTCCACGATTATTTTCCATTATAAATTACTCAAAACGTTTATGCACATAAACCTGTGCGTTTACTAAATTAAAATTGTATTCACTTTAACTTAATATCACATTAGATATGTTAACAATAAATGTATTTATGTTGCTGATAAATACTTCAACGAAACATGAAATCGACCAGGTTCCAGGAAAACTCTTTTTAAATTTATGAAAATAAACTATTCAGGAAAATTGAAAGTAATTTGGATACGACTTCATGGGGAAATAGGTCTGGTGATTAGGAGTGGAACTCGCGCCATGAGGGTGCCGTGTGTACTTAGATCCATACAAATATTTAAACATTAATAAGATTTTAGTATTTCTGTTAGATTATTGCAAATATTAATATTATTTTTTACCACGAAAATAAATTGTTTATCTTTCACAGGCCTTATACGAAATATGTGATTTTCTCTAGATATAAAATTGGTAAAGCAAGTCGGACGAAATAATTTTCCGAAGCATTTACCCGATTTTAGATAGACGTGGTTAAAAAGTTAGCAAAAATCACACTATCGAGACTCGTATCTTGAGAAGGAAGTTAGGCATCAGAAAATATTATTAAAAAATTAGTATTTAAGAAGAGCTTTTTAATGACATCTCACATAATGTGATCCATAAGAAACAAATATAAAGCGTTTAAAAAAATAATATAATTCAAATGTGTCCTTTATAAAATGACTTCAAAATCTGTCTTCTAATGATGTAGTTGTAATACTATAATAGACGAATGACACAAACTTAGAACCCTTCTAAATTTGTGTCATTGTAATAATAATTTTGTCATTGGTCCACAAAACCGTAAATAATCTTATAAAAAATAGCTCCCTAGACAGAGAAGCGCACATTCTTCTGAACTAGTTTTTGTTCTTATTTTATTTCTAACCATACTTTATCACTAATTAATTCAAGGTACATAAATTGTAAATTATTGTAACAGTAAATTCTAGTCCGGTCAAAAATCTGCTTGCTTTTGATTAAATAAATTTGAATTACCAAAAAAGTAGAAACCATTTTTCGTTCATGGACTGTAATAAAGATTTCATCAATACATTTTTTTCATTTTTATTATCGGAACACTAAATAAGGCAAATTCTTTTACCCAATATGCAAATAATTGATAAAATTACAAGCGTTTGCATGCAATATATTAATTTTAACTTCGTATTTCTTCATTAAGAAATAAATATTTGTATGTTGAATAGCATAGCAGTTACGAGCTGACTTTTGAAATTTCAAATACTTCCTTCTACCTAACATGACACAAATTGTTTTGTAAATAGATGTGCGAAGGCGCCGTATTTCTTTCTAAAATTTAGTGAAACAAAGAACCCGCATTTCAGTATAAGTATCGATTAATTATATTTACATAAAATATTATAAACACATGATAGGAACAAACATTAGACGTTCGCGTCTATGGTCCGGGCGCCATTTAGTGAATTTACGCAGAAGGTGAATGACATTCGCGCAGCTGTCCCGCCAAAATTGAATTACCAACTACTTGCTGAAATCACTTCAATGAAAACTACTTGCAAACATATATTTTCGAAAAGTTACAGTTAAAAGTTACAAGTAAACAGACATAAAACATGTTATTATATTTTAAAAGATCAATTTCTCATTCGATTTTCAATTATTTGGCAATGTTTTGTAAGAATAATTCCAAATGAATTTGCAAGAGAAACGTGTTAAGTTATTTAAATCCAAATGATTTATAAATGTTCGAAAAAAAATCAAAAATATTGTATAAATAAATACTCGCATATTGAATAGTATTTCAGTTATGAGCTGCCTTTTGAAATTCCAAGTATTTCCCTCTACGTATTGTGACACCAATTGTTATGCAAAGAGACGTGCGGAGGTACCGCCCTAATTTTTTAAATTTAGTGGGCTAATAATCTCAACAGAAGCTTCCATTAATTATATTTACCTAAATATTATAATCACACAATATGTACAAACCTTAAATGTTTTCGCAGCTGCTATTCGTGATAATAATTAATCGCATAGAATTAATAAATTCAATCGACGTTTCTTTACCTACCCCAACCATTATGCTGTTTTCATACAAAATGTGTTTTTTAACTCGACTAACATTTTTCTGTCACGGTAGATAAATGAAAAGATGAATTAACCTTACACTAAACGGGTGATCATACATTTTACGTCAAATTATTATTTCATAAGGTTATAAATTGAATCCATAAAATTGGAATTTAATTTAATCGTTTTTATTATAATATTAGCTTAATCAGAATTTATTGAAAATTTCAGTAAATGTAACTAAATATATTTAAGCAGAATGGAAATACGCGTATACTTTCATAACTTTTTACTATAATTGTGAATACAGAAGACAGTAAATAATAGGCCTCAACTAAAATATAAATCAATGTCTATTCGCCAAATATTTTTTCTTACAGTTTTGATGATAATCTTGAAAACTGAAATATGCTGAAATCCAATACTTAGTTTATTAATAAATCCATCATGACCGCAATCGCAATAAATTGTCGTCAACATCGTGTCATTACGGAATTAAAATTTGTGTCATATTTTGCAAACGTTAAGTGCGCGTGTCTTAGACAACGATAAAAGCTGAAAGCAATTTACAACTCGCCTCAAGTGTCAGCGATACTTCGCGTCTCGGATCTTATGTCGTAATATATTTCATGTGGCTTACAGGCACTTCTCTTATATTACTTTTGCAAGTAGCGTCGATGCCTTTGGTACATAATGGATATAGCCTCGTTATATATTTTAGTAGTGGCTAAATGCACATAAAAATATATCAGTAGAAAGAATCACTTGTAATTTATGTCTGTCTGTACTTGAGCAGGAATTTATGCAATCATGCTATATGGACAATTTCTAATGAGTAATGTATTTAGAGCTAGACTAAAAGTCTTAAATGCCTAAATAGAAAAATGTACTCAATAAATTGCGTCAAATGCAAGATTTTGTTTTTGATAATCTAAAAGATAAAAAAGATTTTGATAATAAAGTTGATCAAATAAACACATAGGGAATCAGTAAATTGTTTGTATAAGTAAATGTATGTATATAAATAATTTGGACACAAGAAACTACCCAGTATAAAATTGTAAAAAATCGGCCGAGTAATTATCGAAACACGTATGATGTGCGGTTAATAATTGTCATTTTCTTTTGTAATTATTGATCCAATGATATAAATTGAATGTTCTAATTAAATTCCTAGAATTTTTCCAAGTCTTTGCTGCACATTATTTCGAAGTTTAATATTTTCAAATTGAGCTTAAAATAGAAAAACAAAACATGCGAACTCAATTTATTTTTCAACCCAATATATTGATATAGGTTGAGCGAACATTGAAAAAGATGGGTAAAATATGGCCTCTTATTTCCGAAACTACTGTAACGAAAAATTTCGAAAAACAGGGTTCTAAGAAGTATAGGTTAAGGTTGCGTGAAAATCGTAATATTGATTGCAGTTTTTATAGTTTTTAGGATATTCAAGATAATGTTCATGGCTCCCCCCTACTTAAAAGTTTTAGATATTATCAAATATTCATTACGCCAGAAACTCCGTACCAGGGTTGACATATAGTAAATAAAGTGATTTCATTTCGATGAGGTAAGAATCCACAATGCGCGAAACGGACCCGCATTTGGCCAGTTTTTTAATACGCGTGTACTTTATTTCAACTCACGTTCTTTCGTATGCCTTCCTCATGTTTACTTTCCACATCTACCTGTTTTTGGGGTTTGGTAGTTAAAAAAAGCAACTATTGAAATTTTAAACCTTACATACATACATTAATAAGTAGATACCTCAAATGGGATTTCATTAAATATTTTGAAAAATATTAAATAAAATTATTGTGCCTCTCCATACACAAAAAGTACGGACGAAACAATTTTTAGTCGTGCCCTCGATATTGAGTCGAAAATTGAAAAATAAATTAAGTTTCCATGTGTTGTTTTTCTTGTTTAGCCCCATTTGCAAAATATTAAGCTTCAAAATAATGTGCGGTAAAAATCTGAAACACATGAAATAGATTATAACATAAGATCCGAAATGCGAAGTATCGCTGACACTTGATGCGTGTTGTAAATTGCTTTCAGCCTGTATCGTTTTGCGAGATACGCGCACTTAACGTTTGAAAAATATTACACAAAATTTAATACCGTAACGACAGGATGTTGTCGATAATTTATTGCGAGCGCGGGTCTGATGGGTTAAAGACTGAACTTAGTATTGGATTTCAGCATATTTCAGACTTAAAAATTACGGATCAAAATATAACCCTGAAATATTTGGTGAGTTGACGTTTATTTATATTGTAATTGTCGCTATATTTTTTACTATCTGTTGTGTTCGTTATTAAAGTAAAAAGTCGTGGAAGAATACGCTTTTTGTTTTGACGTACGAGTAGCTTATCAACTAATATCACGTTTATTAATTTTAGTATATATTATAATCGATCAATTGATATCTTGAATACAAACTGAGAACATATTTTAAAAACAAAAATATTTTGGACAACAAGTTGGCAACGTTTAATGCATTGAGCGATTTTAATATTTTATGCGAATATAAAACTATTCGATGCCTATTTTGAAATTTCCGTTCTTTGGCCTGTTAAATTTTAAAAAATATAACGCTGTCTGCTCACGTTTATTTGCATTACAATTGGTGCCATGTTACGTAGAGGAAAGTATTTGGAATTTCAAAAGTTAGCTTGAAACTGCAGTACTATTCAGTATATGAGTATTTACCACTTAGTAAAAAATGAAAAATTACGATATAACATACCATGCAATAGAATTTTAATTTGTTAAATTAGTTATTGTAAAGTAGATACAATAAATAAAGTAGTTTTATTTATTTTCAGCAGAAAGGATAACAATTCAACAATGTAAATAAAATAAATAAAATTACTAATACAGTTTAATAATTGAAATAATTTGAATTAAACGCGTCATGATAAGAAGAAATAATTTTTGCCTTTTCGGCAAATCAAAATTCTTTCTTTCCCAACAGTCAACTTCGGGTATAGGTTTGTGACTGGTTTGAGCAAAAACTGGCTCATGTCCGATTATTACACTTCCCAATTTTTCCCGGGACATGGCACATTTCGTGTCAGTTTGTTTAGATTCACCCTTCCAGATATCCCGGCGTGTACCAGCGGATTTGAGATGCAGGACATTAGTCATGTTTTCTTCTACTGCAGTGCGCACGAGGATGCGTGTA
Organism: Druceiella hillmani; assembly: GCA_039881145.1. Lineage (NCBI taxonomy): Eukaryota > Metazoa > Arthropoda > Insecta > Lepidoptera > Hepialidae > Druceiella > Druceiella hillmani. Next base: position 281,432 of record JAYKKI010000068.1, read on the forward strand.
GAGTTTTGCTAGAGAGCATGCGTCTATATATTAACGTAAAATCACGCGGAGACTTGGAACATGGTATCGTTAGTCACAGAGACTTGGTTGGGAATAGAGTTCCCTTGAGTAATTTAGAGTGTTTGCGAAAAGCGTTCTCGAAAAAATTGAGGTGCTAAATGATTCATTGAGGAGGGACAGAGTCTAACTCTGTTGGGTTGAGCTGAGACTAGATACGGAACACTATTAGGGGAATTTTGAAGTTCCCCTCTTTTGTATGAGGTGGGTCATTACGGGTCCCAGGAGAAGCCATGAGATAATTCGGTTAGAAAATTGGGAATAGAGTGATTTATGACCCATCTTGAATTTATTATTGGAGTATTGCAATATGCGCATTGTGAATTAATTAGTGGTAAATTATCATCAGAATACTACTAATTTCTAGAATCTGGGGAATCATCTTTTCTAAATTTGTCATATCCATCTGTTTTTTCTTCTGTACATCGTCGTTACATCATTATAATTACATTAGTTTAAGACCGACAATAACGCCATTTTACAGATTTTGCGAACAGTTAGAAATATTTTTTTTTTGGAACACCTACCCATATTTTAATTTATTACGGATCCCATGGAGTTAAATATCATTGAAAAGGTATTCCTAAACGTAATTTTTTAGTAATATCTTCTGAAATAGAGGCTCCATTCCATTCCTGGAATACGAGTCTAAGTCATACTGTGTGTAACACTTAACTTTTGAATTTAGTATATCGAAAATCTAAAAAAAAATCAAAAAGCGCTATTTAGTAAGCACTAAATAGCGCTTTTATTCATATAATATATAATAGCGCTTTTAAATTCCATGCAAAATTATTTTGGTCGAATTGCATTCAACAGCTACAGCCAACCAATTTATATCATGCCTGTGAAAGATATAGTAAAATCTTTACGTAGTGAAAAATGTTATTAATATCATAATTGTTCATTAAAAACACTATGAACCCCTAAATATTGAAACTTTTATGTGTACCTAAGTACGTACGGCGCCCTCATAGCGGAGTAATTAACAGACTCTTTCCTTATGAGCTTAGGTCGAAAGTTTTTAGTCTTTTTGTGCAGTTTAGTCCCTCAAATTTAATAGGAGGAATAATTTTCTCGGAAGACTTCAGGTTTCATATACGTAAATATAATTTAATACAACAGCAATGCAAATACAATTTTGTCAACTTACGGAAGGTGGTATTAAACCGCAGCAAAAATATATACGAATAAATATGAAGGTTACTACTTATAAAAGTATTGTAAATTTAACAGGAGGAATCAATTTCTCGAAAGAGATAAACTTCAGGTTTCATATGTGAAAAAATATAATTTAATGCAAATACAATTTTGTCGATTTACAGGAGGAGGTATTAAATTGAAGCAAAAAATTGTAACTTAATAAATATGAAGGTTGCTACTTATATATTGAGTAATACGTAGCTATATTATGTACAAAGATAGACATAATCGTACATTTTGAAGCTTTCATCGTCATTATACACTACTCACACATTTCCCTCCTAAGGACCATTATTACTTGTCATATTAGTTAACTAACTCATGTAAATTGTGCTACACAATTACACAAAAGGATTTATATGGTAACAATAACTTACTTAATTAGCAATTGTAGGTAACAAATTCATTTAATTAAATACGAATTCCAAATAATTGATATAATTTTTCATTCTATTTCAAGCCTTTGCCAAAATCCAGACAATTCTTAAGAATTCTTCACTTATCTCTATATGCTGACATCTTGAGAATCTCCTCACGCTCCTAATCTGCATACGCAATATATAATTCCATGAAGATACTTTAAAGTGTAAGCTGCCAAGTTGTAGAATAAGTTCGACTTAAAGTTGGCATACAGAGTTCTCAGGCAAAATGTATGCAACATAGATATCGGTTACCTTTATTTTCTTTCTCTTGAACTCATGTCCTCTTTATTTCTTGACTTCTTTAAATATTTGTATCCATCTCTATATGTATTTTATGTGTATAACTTAAATAGGTTTTGTTATTTCGTCATTAGTTCTTAAATAGTTCATTACATTGTAATATTTAATTGGTATAGATTTATTTAACCGTACAATTTTAAACGTTGAAAAAGATTGTTTCATGTACTTATTAAAATTAAAACTAAATGTTTATTTATGAAAACAAATATACTTCAGCGTTTTTATTGTATTATAAACTAAAAAAAAATTGTAAAAGTCACAGTCTGTATGCTCTCGTATCTGTTCTAAATTGACTAAACTGGTGGAACTTCGGATTTAGATTGAACGTATTTTCACTTAAGAGCAGTGGTTACTAAATCAACATGAACTCCAATTAAAGAATGCATCGTTCATTCTATTATAATGGCTATTTCCTCATTTCAATTCTTATTCCTTACACCTACCTGAATATTCAGTTTACTTTAAATAATGGAGCATCATGTAAAAAAGTAAATTAGTCTGTTTCGTATCTTTGCTTTTAATATCACTTTGACCTTATAAACCCCTTCACATGCTCCACATGCGTTCACATGCTTCAGATAGTTTAATTACTAACTGACAACGGTAATTTCCTAAAGTTTAAGATTACATTACGACGCTATTAGATTTAATAGTGTCGTAATTAAATCTTAATTACACATTTTTTAGGACATAACATATTACTTAGGACATAAGCATATCAAAACGATACCATTACCCAATAAATGAAATTTGTGCTAGAACCAACAAATAATATTTCATATTGAGATGCTAAATCGAATTTACCTTTTCTTATATATATATATATATATATATATATATATATATATGTATATATATATATATATATAATTTCACAAAACCCAGAAAACTTTCCTTCATTATACTTGATTACATCATTACAAAATCAACATTGTTCATTATACCGTTGTACAAAGAGGTCTTCACTTTTATACGATATGACGCGAAATGTCGCCATTTTCTTTGATACATTAAAAATACACACTCAATCAAATGCGTACTATATTTTACTGCTGTCCCGAGTCTTTGATAAAAGCTCGTTAACTAAATCGTGAAATGTAAAACGCAAATAATAAAAATACCGGATGCTCCTCAAAGCAGCTTTTAGAGTAAATTCTCTAGGACCCGCGCATTGATGCTAAGATTGATTACGATATCCGTTTGATACGAAGTATTTACAATGGGAGATGATTACGAGAACAAATACCGAGACGGGATGTCCAATAAACGGTTTAATGTTGCATGCAACATTCAATTTCCTTCGGTAATATAGGTTACGTGTGCCGATAATAATCAAGCAGATATTTGGCTAGGATCAAGCAGATATTTGGACTATCTTTGCTACAAGGAAACTCCTTGTAGCAAAGATAGTATTTGCTAATATCCCACCTGAATATGTTGTAATACAACGAAACCTAGGTCGTGGTAAAGAAATTAAAGAAAGTAGAAATAATACTACATCACGTAGTGTCATTTAATTGTGGATAGAATTTAATATTTTATTAACTCTTTCTTAGGTTTTTTCCATCTACTGATAGTTATTTAAAAATATGTATTACATTTTAGGCATTAACATAACTGCTACTAAATGTTTATGGAGATTTGAGATTTTATAGGTACTACTATTGAATGAATATTCAAATAAAAATTATATTTTCAAAATAAAAGAAACAATTGACGTTAAATATGACAATATAAAATAAAACGTGAAGTAAAGTAAAGAATTAGCCTATGATTTATTCGATCTTGTTATGGTTTTTCAACATTATTATATTTTGTTTCATTCGATGTTAATAATGTTCAGAAACAACAATTTACATGCCAGATCTTGGTCTAAAACGAAATAAATATTATAATGCATATGAAACCGATTCGATATTGTACTTATTGTATTTTATTTTTTCATATGATTATACTAAATTGTTTCTGGTTTCGATTCCCGACCGCTCATCGAGCGGGGCTATATTGGTGTTCTGGTTGATTGTAAGATATAGCTCTCATGGCAATAAGTCTCCCATGTGGATAAATTAGATGCATTAAAGTAGATAAATAAATAAATAAAGCGACCGCAGGTTTCTAATTTTATTCCATGTAAAAATTAAGTATTGCACAGGTGTAGTATGTGAAGAAGTAAAAGTTGAAAGGAAAATAAGGAAGGTAATATCTTTGAGAGAAAAAAAGTACACAAGTAACATGCTTCTGGGAATATGCTTTATTAAAGAATTAAACGTAGGTTGACGATGAGCAATTTCAATCGTAGAAAGTTATGCGTTCCGTCTACTAATATATATTCGTAGACGTAGACTAATATATATTCCTAACGTTGAAATTATAATAAGAAACATTATAACGATTTAAATTTTGTATTTTTCCTTCTATGTTGAATTCCGCTTCAGACGTGACTTAGCTTATTTCGTCACCTGATAAGAAAACAGAATTTTTTCACTCAATGAAACGACTGTGTAGATATTTTAAATAATAGAATACTTAGAGCAGTGTTTACAATGAGACCGCTCCGTTAGATGCCGCTACAAGTACTTGAATTTTGTACTGTGGCCGAGGTGTTTTATTTATTTTACGGTATAATTAGTTAAGTTTACGATAAAACTCTAGATTTTTATACATTAAACGAGTCTCAGCTTTATAATTTTTCTCCAAGTATGTTTTTACAATTTTAATGGTCCCTAACAAAACTGTTCCAACTTATTAGAAATTTTATTCCGATAATTTCGAGGGTCATATTAATAAATCAAAATAACATTTTTGTGACATGTAAATAGTGTTTATTTTTTTATTTTTTTTAGATCGATGCTCTAACCACTGAGCTAGCGAGCCCAATATTTTGGGAGGAGAGGTTGGTGTAGGTCTCGGTGGTGCTTGTCTTGCTGTAAGACACTCACCTATAAAGTGCTGAGCAAAAACCGGAACATACACCCAAGTGTGCGGAGTTGGGTTTTATGTGTCACCAACAAGTTCATCATACACGTCCACGCTGCCCTCAGACCGCCGTGGCGGGCTGGGGGTAGGCTCACTACTATACCAGTGAGTCGTCCTTCCTGGGCAATGCTACAGTCCTTAGGACCCCGCACATTCCATCTACTCCTGGACTGCAGTAGCAAAGTATGATGGGCGAAAGCGAGCCCTAGGCGCTTTAACCTAGTATACAGCTAGGGGAGACAACCCTGAATTAAAAACCAGTGTGTAGCTCAAACGAGCTGCGCCAGACCGTAATCCTGTGGTCATGTCTCGCAGGAACGGGGGTCTGAGCTTCGCCACTTGGACCGCGAGGAAGGCCATCTCTATAAAAAACCATTAAATCCTAAGGTGTGGTACGTGCCAACAGGACTCTTTGGCTGAAAGGACAGATCAGTCACTAGCGACCAACTTGTCGATCTATGTAGTCCTCTACTGGGAATAGGCGTCACCCTAGGTAGCGACCGTATTATCGTCCTATACTCGTGGGAACAAAAATGAGTGACCCAATCAATAATAAAAATAATAATAATAAAAATGAAAACTGCACCAATAATAAAAACCAACCACAGCAGATAAGCCATAATAAAATATTTGAAAGTCGACCTAGAACACATTCTCTGGGTAACTATCCAACCACAACCTACCCAAAACAAAGTACTGACCAAGAACCAAGTACAAATAAGGAAGATGACTGGAAGGAAGTCACCGGTAAGAAAAGACCTCACTCAAGACCGGAAAATGTTGGAACACAAAAACAAACAAAACTGGATACATACTGGCTATCTCAAACTCAACTGATACCAACAACGAATAGTTTTACTCAACTAGCAGAAGAAGAAACCCAAGTAGACAACTCCACTACTGTAGAAAAGACAACAAAACCACCTCCAATATTTGTTGACAAAGTGGGTAATGTCCGACCTCTACTTAACATGCTTAATGAACATGCTCCAAATATGTACGCTTTGAAGGTCCTCCACAATGATCAAGTCAAAATCCAGACCAAATCTGCCGATACATACAGAATTATCGTCAAACAATTAGAACAAAAACAGACTGAGTTTTTTACTTATAAGCCTAAACAGGATCGAGCGTTCAAAGCTGTGCTCAAAAATATGCATCCATCTACTAACCCTGATGACATCAAAGAAGCATTAAATGATATGGACTACAGCTGCATAAACGTTTGGAATATCAAACAAAGAACCACAAAGAAGCCATTGCTCATGTTCATTATTGAATTATTACCGAATGACAACAACAAGCGGATATATGAAGTTAAAAGCCTAATGCAGTGTATGGTATTCTTTGAACCTCCACGACCAAAACGGGAAATCCCACAGTGTGCGAAATGTCAACAATATGAACATACTAAAGCTTATTGTCGCCGACAACCTAAGTGTATCAAATGAGCTGGTAACCACCTCTCCATTGACTGCCCAAGGAAAACTAGGTCCGACCAAGTCAAGTGTATACTCTGCGATGGTAACCATCCTGCAAATTACAAAGGCTGTGGAGTCTATCGTGAGCTTCAAAATCTGAAATTCCCAAAAGCACCAGATCGTAGATTCAGAAATAAAAATCAGTTTGATAAAACAGAAAGTCATGAACAAGAAACACTAACGGCTCGTAAAGAGGACTCTCAGAATACCATACGACAAACATATAGAGACGTATTAACCAAAGGACATCAACTTCAACAAAATAGCGACATACGTACAAATGATATGCATGAAATAATGGACTTATTGAAACAAGTGCTGCAACAATTGACTACATTGACAAACTTAATAATAGCACTCACGACGAATCTCTCAAAATAGATTGCTTAAAAATAGCTCTATGGAATGCCAATGGGCTGCCACAACACACCGTTCTATCGTATTTGCAGACACATAATATTGATATCTTGCTAGTCTCTGAAACCCACTTTACAAAAAAGAGTTATTTCCAAATACAAAACTATAAGACTTACCACACAATGCACCCTGATGGATCTGCACATGGGGGGAGTGCAATAATTATAAAAAATAATATTAAGCATTACGAAACAGTACAATATTGTACTGAAGAGATCCAAGCAACAAATGTGCGAATCGAAGACTGGGTAGGATCTTTTGTAATATCGGCTGTCTACAGCCCACCGAAACATAAACTTAAGGAAGCAGATTATGTAAGGTTTCTCGCCACACTGGGCCACCGATTCGTTGCTGGTGGAGATTATAATGCAAAACATCATTACTTGGGCTCGCGTACAGTAACAACAAAGGGACGGCAACTAAAAATGTCAATTGACAAACTAAATCTTAGTGTTGTCTCGCCTGGGCAACCCACTTACTGGCCCACTGATAGAAGAAAAATACCAGATGTGATAGATTTATTCATAACCAAAGGATTCCCTAGCAGCTTTATCACAAGTAGAACTAGCCTAGATTTGTCTTCTGATCATTCACCTGTAGAAATGACCCTCAAAAGGTCCATCACATTAGGTCCAAAACCATGTAAGCTGCACGCACGCAAAACTCACTGGGATCTCTATAGGGAATTAATGGCTCAATGCCTGGACGAGTCACCACCTATAAAAAACATCTAAACTACTTGCAATCTAAGTTAAATCAGCACTTAGCGATAACAAGAACGAAGGCATACAATCCTTCTTAAAAAGTCTAGACGTGACATCGGCTACTGATTACTCACTGTGGAAAGTCACAAAATATATGAAACGTCCAGTCTTAAACCAACCCCCTCTACGCAAAGAGAACAATGAATGGGCAGCCAGCGAAGCGGAAAAAGCAATTACATTCGCCGAACACTTAAAATGCGTCCTTGTACCAAACCCCGAAATAAATTCCCCCAAAACGCAAGAAGTGTCAACTTTTCTGAATCAATGCCACCAACTCGATCCCCCTATTTCGAATTTCACTAAGAGAAAAATAAAAGCTGTTATTGATACACTTGGTATCAACAAGGCACCTGGCTATGACCTAATAACTGCCAAAATTCTAAGAGAGCTCCCAGAGGAAGGAATTTCATTCCTCACAATCCTGTACAATGCAATCGTACGTACGTGTTCGATTCCTCCCCAGTGAAAAGTGGCCCGAATAATAATGATCCTCAAGCCTGGCAAAAATGCTGTTGATGTGAAATCTTACAGACCTATTAGCTTGCTACCAATTACTTCCAAGGTTATGGAAATTTTATTTCTGCGAAGATTAATGCCACATATCTATGATAATAATCTACTGCCTGATCACCAGTTGGGTTTCCTACACATAAGGAACATTACACAATACCTACTTGAGATAATGCACACAATATATATTTGTTATTAAAACTTCTAGTATCATCCTGGAGATGAAGAAAAAAGATATTATGTATTTAGATCTCGTTGAGTCAAATATTTTTTTATTTGTTTTTCTTTAATCTATTTATTTATTTTAAATTTTGAAATTATTAGTATTTAATATATAAAATTAAACACTATATGAAAAATTTATATAAGGATTCCTTAGTTGGAAATGTGTGAAAAACGTTGAACTGGCGAAAATTCAATTTAAAACTGTGGCTTAATAAAATTGAAATTTACATTTATTAGGAAACCGTACGTATTTATATTGGTACACATAAATATTTTAATAGCTTAGTGATTAAATGACCTAAAGAGTGAACAAATAGATCCCGATTGAAACCCACAGAATTTATATTTCATTCTGAATTAAATGGTTTATAAATCTTTGTGCAATTTGGAGAATATTTATTAAAAAGGTATCTTTTAGTTAAATTACTTAAACGTGACGTACTACCGGTATCTTTTATATTGATGTCACATGAAATATTCGATCAGTGGTTTTGGCACAATATGTCGTTACCCGTATTATTCCCACTTGTAATAGAGTTTATGTAAGTCAATTTTGAAATTTGAATTTTATTTTAAGTTTTAACTTCACACTTGCAGGTACTCTTTCTAACATTTGTATATATTTTTACGTGACACACAATGTATTTGATGAAGTTTAAAAGTTCAGATCGAATAAATAATTTTAAAAGTTTAGTTCTTGCAAGAATTATTGAGGTCAAAAGCTATCCTGAGTTTAAATTTGTTGTAAAGTGTATTTTTTTATTAATAATATTTATTATACGATCAGTTCTTAATTATGACTAAAACGCATAATTGTTTTGATGTTTAATTTCTCAAGTGTTTTCATGTCGTCACTTTTTAATATCTTAATAATTTTACATTGAATTTAATATCTTTTAAGCCATCTAAAGAGAAAATGGTGGTTTTCAAATGGTTATAAATATATTGTGTGAATATGGTATTATATATAGGTATATTTACTTTTGATATTGAATCCTCTTTTTCTGTCTCCAAGTATTTGATATGATTTTATGAATACAAAAATTTTGTTAAGTCTAGTTAATTTTTCAAAATATATTGGTAACAGGATCTTGTACGAGTATCACGCAAAACTACTAGTCGAATTTGAATACAAAAATATAGTTTTATACCTCAACCGATCGGTTAATACCGGCAATAAAAAATGTGAACGTTGTTATACAACTTAACTACTACATAATTAATAAATAGCTAACTGCTTAACTAATTGCTTACGATATCTCTTTCTATTACAAAGAAACTGAGTAGTTTTATAATTCTCCACCAGATGGCGACATAACTTTTATTCTTATTGTATGTTTTAATTATATAATTAATTTATATTTATTTACTGGTAAATACTGTATCGTTACATATAGTTACTGACTATTATTATCTAGGGCGTCCCTCTGCGAGCATCTCAGAGGGAGAAAATCTGAATATCTAGAAATATGTAACAAAGCAAAACATTTTCCACAAGAGGAACATATTCGATAATAATTTTGCATGTGGACAAACTCTTTCAACACTATTTTTATCATTTATTTAGATAAAAATATTGCATATGGTGTAATCGAGGTTGGGTTATTGAACAATATGATATCACAAAAAGCGCCTTTATTATGTCTCGTTTTCAGATTAAGTTATTGAAAAACTAGGTAAGAATTGACTGCGCAGATATAGGAGCTTATCTAAAGTCATAAATAGAAGAATAATTAGCGGTTATTCAAAGTCACAAATTCTCTCTCAATCATCATAAAGATGGTCTTATAAAAAGTCTATCCTATGTTGGAGAACGGGAGCTTGATATATTCGGTAATAAAATAAATGAAAACCTTCAGATATATGTCCCGGAAAAATACCAGATAACTTTCTAACTATATTAAAACATAACTTATTGATGTAATTAACGAGGCAACAATAATTTTTCTGTCGGCCTAGATGGCCACACGTCACGTTAAATCTGTTCCACCAACAAAAAAAATAAACTCTGTGATGTCATATGTATTTTCTGTCCAAATCCAGTGAAGAAAACATAACTATATCCTAATTGTTTTATAAGTATTGTGGAAATTTATATATTTTATTTTATATAATGTCAATATATAAACAAGTGCCATTTTACTGCTATGCTTTAAAAATACAGTACGTACTGAGTAATAACAGACAAACGTATAACTGTAAATGACAATTACATTTAAATGTAATCCTAGCATAGTGAGTGTATAATAAAAAGTAAATCTTTTTCAATTTCAAAATTAATGCTGAAGTTCTGCAGCGCTCTTTGACAATAAGTTTAGATTTGTGAATGTCAAAATTCAGTCCGTTCCGTAGGTTGAAACAAACGCAAGATCCCGCTTCTCATAAAGTAAAATATATGGAAACTCACAACGCAATACTCATTACCAAAATGTCTCGCTGTCACCTGACTACTTATATTACCTGAGACATGTGTAAGGGGAGAAGAAACTTTCTTCGACTTTCCGCCTCTTTTCTTCAATCCTCACAGCGTACTTATATTGATTAAACCCTATTGCAGGTAACACATACTTTTCGCTAGCGTTTGGTCCGATGCAAATCTGTTTCCCGCCGTTGTTGTACTAAATTGGGCATTATGGTACAAATATTATAAGGAGAACACTTGTGCTTGAATGCGTGGCATAAATTTCCTGTCTGGCAAGAGTAAATAGGTGTTGTAGCTAAAAATACGATAGACGGGATCGAAATTCAATGACATCACGGGTAAGAATTATCAAATACTCTGAGGCTGTGGTTCGGGTGTAAATTAAGAAATGAAAAATAAACAATGAACATGTAAATAAACTAAGAATTACTTGATGCAAAGTAAACATTTATTATATCATCTCAAGAATGATTTCCAAAATTAATTTTCGTGCTACAATTATACAAATATAGCGTTTTAAATATCTTTGAGTTCTTAAATAAATTGAAGCAATTGACTAAATTTTTATACACACGAATGACATTCTTATCATCGCGGCAATATCCGTTTTGTAAATACATATTAAAAAGATTTTGAAATATTTTAGATGGCTAAGCGAATCTTAAAATCGTTTCTGGCGCTATGAATTCAATTAGTTAAATTTTAATATAAATAATTAATACAAGAAGTTATTTCGTTAAATTTCTAAATTTGTTTCTAAAATGAAGTTTTAAAGGCCTGGGAGGCAAATTATTTTGTACACTTAAATAATTTACATTTTCAGGCGTCGATCACAGAATAAATAAATAGATAGATAGTACGGATATAAAATATATATGTTATTATAAAAAAATATGTAAAAAAATAGTTAATTGAATGGTAGAAGGCGAAATAGTACAGGCTGTCCAGTGGCAGATTTCAAAGTTTGAACAAACATAGTTTCTGAACGCAACACAGAAGAGGGGCGCGGGGGGCGTCGTTAGAAGCGCAAGCGGTGCGGATATTTTAGTAGCCATGGAACAGTGGAGTGGAGAGCATCGCGCTTTTGCCGCCGAGGCGTACATTTCGAGTGGATTTTCGCTGTCTGTAGCACGCCGCCGATTTAATAATCGTCAGAGTATTCGTCGATTACGTGATGGACCATCGATCAACCTCATTCAGTTATGGATAGCAAGATTCAGAGCTACAGGATCAACATTAAATAGGCCCAGGTCAGGACCTACACCATTGGTAGCCACGGATAAAATGTCGAGCGTGTTATGGTTTCTGTCGTTGAAAATCCCCGTTTATCACTACGTACACGTTCATCGATATTGGGAATTCCGAAATCAACTTTACAGGTAATAATGCGAAAATAGCTCAAGTTCCATCCATATAGAATTCAAATTGTTCAAGATTTACACGATTCTGACTTTGTATTAAGAAAAACTTACGCGGAGGTGATGTTGTTGAGACTTCGTACTGCTACCCGGATGGGCAACATATTCTTTAGTGACGAAGCTCACTTTCATATTGAGGATATGTGAATAAGCAGAACTTTCGTTACTGGGATGTCCACAACTATCTAAATTTCGCTGTATTACAACATTTTCAGGTGGGCTATTATCTTTACCTACTAATAATAAGATGTTGTAATAGTACACCTGAATATGTTTTAATGCAACGAAATCTAGGTTGTGGTAAAGAACTTAAAGAAAGCACAAATCAAGTAGTTTTACTTAATTGTGAATCAGTTATTTATTTTAAAATAACAAGAGGAGAAACCCGACTGGGGATTTGATTTAGTATAAGCTTAAAGTGTTCTTTCAGGGCATATATATATATATATATATATATATATATATATATACATATATATATATATATATATATATATACATATATATATATATATATATATATATATATATATATATAAGTTTGAAGGTGCATTACGTCACCAAGTCCAAGGAAATACGTTCCATACTTTCCTAGCTAGTTTACATATTAAAAATCAAGCAGCCGTATGGCTGAAGCAATAGTGCGTCAGAAGGGCACACTATTGATCTCTTATAATTCTATATTCACTCACTTTTATCTCATCTTCATCAAAATCTAACCTACTCCCTCATGCAAAATCTTTACATACTTTATTATATATAAAAGGGAATATATAATATATATTATTTCAACACCATTCTTATATTAATGATTGTTTATTTGAGTTTCCTTTAGTAACGCTAACAGGATATTATTCTTTTTGTTTGCATAAGCCCAAAAAACCGGTAATTGTGTCTATGTGTGGTTTACAAATAACAAACACTATAATTTGCCTTCTCACTGTTTTTTTTTCTTCAAATAGCTTTAGTTTTTCCTCGCCTTTTATCATATTTATGTAACCGTGCTATCCGTTTTTTTTATAATAAATTCATATTATGTAGAGTAATACACATTTATGATAAGATGTAAATTATTCATTACCTCAGGGAATATGAAAACAGAACGAATTGTTTCGCTTTCTATCTAGTTATAATATTATTTCTTATTTGAAAGTGAAACGGTAATCATATTAACTCGCATAACACACATAAAAATGAAATTAACTTGCATCATATACGAAGATCAGTACTACATGAAAGGTTTTTTGAAAAATTCTTTTCGGACGAAGAAGTATATTGTACTCTCATGTCAGCTATCGGCAAATAAATCTTTTATATTATTACGAAGCTCGGGATGTTCTAGGGAGTATCAACACACTTATGTATTTTTGCAAAAGAAAATTATATTAGGATTTGACATTTTAATGTGGTTTTGAATTATATAATATGAAATTTCCGTTCTAAATGTAATTTTCCTTGTAGAGTCCTACTTTATTAGAAATTAAAACAACATTGCTTACATTGAATTATAAATATACTGAAGTATTCAATAATATTTCGCAACCTAACGTATGCAATAATGCATCCACCCTGTTCATAATTAAGGAAAACAACGTGATTAAGTTCAATGTTTATGTTTATTGTGTATTAATTTAATACACAGATATAAGAAGAAACACTAAATATATAATTTTGTTAGACTAAATTATTCTAAATTTGATAAGTAAAAAGTAATAGATTCAAATCGTTGTTTGGTGGTGAGGAATGAATGTTTTCATGTTAAAATTAAACAAAACAAAAATTTAAATCAATGTTGCCGACATAGTAATTTCTCTTCATTAGACGTAACATATATACGTATTAAGTATTTATAACACAACTTCCATTTGTATGTCTTTCTATTTGTTCGCCTATAACTTGAGTTCTTCTGGATTCCGATGCAGTTCAAACAGATTGTTTATTCTGGACCGTTTCCGTATATAAATCATTAGAATAGATATTGAATTTACGCAGCTATGTTCATTTTTATAAGATATATTCTATAATAGGTGCAAGAAGGAAGTGTATTAAATGGGGAAGACAAGACGTGGGTGTTGGTGGATGTATCTAAAGAGGGTGAAGTAATTGAATCTATAAAGTTAAACATCACAATTTTTACGCAGGATTTTAGCGGAGCTGCACACAAAAGCTAATATAATATGATTATATAATAATCTCGCATATAAATTAAAATTAAAAAAATAATCAAGTACGTGTCGGGAAATGGACAAAGTAGATTTCCGTATTTCTGAAATTTTTAAAGAATTTCCTTTTTTGCCCAATCATACCACATACGCTCATATGACATATTACACTCGACTATTGAAATTATGCATACTGAGTTAGACATCGTGAGACTGGAGTGTCTTGCACCGTTTCTGGAAGTCGAAAATCGTTGACCGCAGCGGATGGAGATCGGACGGTTGGATGAATAAAAGGACATGGTCAAAATTAAAAAGGGGCATTGTTTCCCTACGGAATTCTGTAAAACGGTTGAAAGGAAATTTTAAATCAATTTCCGATTTAATTGCAAGCTTTTCAGTATATGATGCCAAAATTTTGTTTTAATAAAATGGTAATTTGTTCCTAAAAATTTGTAACTTTACGCCGGAATGAAAACCATAACTAAAGAAAATTGTGGATTATAAAAATATTGCGTAGAGTTTAAAGATGAATGTATGGCAGTGTATTTTAAATCATAATAATTCTCTATTAAGAAGTATTTGTTTATTTTCTGACATTTCGACCGTGGGCAAGTATGAAATAAAATTTAAGCCAAAATATGGATAACAATAAGCACGAAGAAAACATAGAAAGTATTAAGCATAGTCAACACGTAATAAGTATTTCTTTAGGAAGACCAAGACAAGGCAGAATATTAAGATTAAATGTTGTTCAACATAATCGGTTAAGTCATTTAAATTAGGATTTAGGCATAGTAAGGCCTGATATATTTTAGGGATTCAGCTCTACCTGACCTAGTCATTACAACAATATTAGTATTATATGAATTAGACTTTTTCTCGATAATAAACAAGAGGAATCTCGAATAAGAGAAGCTTTGATTTGAGATGTTTTCAGATTGTTGTTCAAAAGTTTCTTTTACATGAGAACGGATTTGGATGTTTTGAGGATATTGTTCTCGGTTTGTGGTTCTTAGCTCGAGAGCTCTGACTGGTTCGTCTTTGTTTGTACGTTATATTAAACTCATATTCATGATTTGTGACACAAAATGAGTGATACTCTTTGAATCGGTATTGCCAAAGACATTGTATTTGTTGCTACTTCAAGATATGCTGTACTGGGCAGTTCCCCATTTTTTTTAGAAAAGGTATCATTAGGCTCTCAATTTTGAACAGACTGAAATTCATCAGACTTATAGAAAAACATTTAATCACTTTTACTTCTTTCAACCCCTTAAATGGCAGCGACAAACAATTTATCTAATATAATTTACAAAATCAGCATGTGAAAGTGAAGATGGGCCTTCTTATTGAATTGGGACCAGTGAATGATAGGGAGAAATCCAATTAAATTTACAAAGTCAATATGTGAAAATGAAGACGCGCCTTTATAATAAGTTGAGGCTGATGAACTGGTTAATTAATCCAATTAAAATTTTAACAACTTGTACTACCGGTTCCAATTGGCACCTTGCTAGTTATTGTAAAAGGTTTATACCAAATTTATGTCTTTATTGATTATGCTTGACCTCTAGTGACTCATATTTTGGTCACTGATTTTAAAATCCAAATTAGCGCTAAATTACTCTCTTTACTTCGAATACCTATTGAAAGAATACATTAAGTAAGAAACGAGTTTAGTTAAAATTACAACATCGGTACATAAGGCTAAAATTGTACGTTATGAAGGTATTTATATCCATATTTATACAACTTTAATTCTCTAGATATGATTTTTATATGTCTTTTTGTATATTTATATTCAATCCTCTCAGAATTTAACTTCATCGGCAAAGGAGAAAGTTAACGTTTCAAAATTACTGCGGTTCTACAGCGTAGCTGACGGATGACAGAAATCGTAATTCCCGCCTGCCGCACGCCCCGTTCATAGCTGAATAATGGTCTGCTACCACAAGCATGACTGAATATTCCGAGGCCACTTTAATATAGGTATATTTTATATCTTCGATCCATCTACGTCGACTGCAAAAGTTTCCAAGCTATAACAGGACATAGTTCGGTGAATACAAAGCTAGCTGTTTCTTTTTCCAATGATGCATAACATACGTTATGGTCAGGTTTATTCGAAAAGGGTGACTGTGACTCGGATCGCATAAAACCACGTCTTCGTCACGGCCATTGTCAAATATTTTCGGATTTTTGTTCATATATTAAATAAAATAACAATGAAATGTGTTTAAACAATATGTTATAAACGAAACATGAGTGGCAAAATAAATTAAGAAAACATTAAATATTTTCCTGAAACAAATAAATATATTAGTGCGTAATTTATTTTGAGTGGGTTCTTCTAACAGATTATTTTTCTAGCAACTATTCTTATGCTGTTCTTTTATGTCGATATAAAGTAGCAGTATAACCCATCTACCAACAACCAGTAATTAAAGACAACTAATTCTTTTCATAAATTAAATAATTACAAAGCACTAATATCACTTTTTATTCATTAACGTAACTGCTATATTTCATAGACCATCCTCCGTTTAGAGTTCTGATTTTATGAGCCTTAACCATTGCTACCTTCATTGATCAGCCATACTTTCTTTTTTCATGTACCTAATATGTCGTGTCGTTAATTTTAGCAAATACATTCAACAAATGAATACGTATAGTTCTGTGTTTAAGCGCATCACAATTTTTGTTTTAATAAATTGAATTTAATTTTCTCTGTAATCAATTTACCCTCTTCCTCCTTGATCATTCAAAGTTCATTGCTGGGCTAGACTGTGGTAAAAAGTGGACATTTGTGCATAGTCAGTGAGCTTTCTTTACAACTTTCTATAGTGTAATGTACATTTCATTAGTTGCAAGTGACTTCCCGTTTATATGACCCTTGTATGCAGAAACTTACCTACTTGAATAATAGTTTTAACTTTAGTATATTGAATATATTTGGCGTTATTTTGTAGAAATTTATTATTCACAATTAAATGAAACTACGTGATGTAGTATTGTATGTATTAAGAAAGTAGAAATAATACTACATCACATAGTTTCATTTAATCGTGACTTTAGTATATATTAACGCCATCTTTCATTCCGTTCTGTAACTTTAATGTCCTCAGTTAGGCAGTAATTATATTTAATTAAACACAGAGGAAATTTAATACAAGGATATTTTACAATATCGCGGAACCTGAATTAGAGCTCCCATCAGCGACGACAATTGTTCACTAAAATGTTCATATTTTCCGTAATAAACGTATAAGTTGTTTAGTGGGAAAGAAAGTTTGGATGTGCTCAAATACCACTTACGCGCTCTCAGCACAATGAGTAATCTAATGTAATCTTTGTCGTGCAAGAAAGTGTAATGAATATGGCATAGTGTTGATGGCAGACTATTTATTAGATTACTTTGGCTCGTTCACGCTAAATTTGACTAATGGCACAATGCTAACACCGTGAAATTGAGGATGAGCGTTCAATAGAGGGCAAAAATGTTTGCTTTAAATTATATTTACTTTTTTTTTACTTTGAAACTGGAACTAAATAACGAAAAACTGAATACACTTGAGGGGAACTTTATTAATTACTTCAAATTAAAATAATTTTTGCTGCTGAAATATTTACCAAATATATATTTAATATGAGAATTAAAATTTTAAAAAATAACATAGACGTTAAGAAATATTTTTATATGTTTTTTCCGCTGTTGGTTGTCTGTCAAAAGGATGAGTCGCATGGTTCAAGATTTAGCGTTTAACTTAGGTTATACATTATTTTAAATTTAATATTTTGAAAGTATTTACCATTTATTGATTATTTCAATTGAAATAGAATATTTTTTTTCAATTTTATTTTACTTACAAATTTAGTATTTAACATAAAAAAAAACAAAACGTGTCAAATCTATCAGCCCAAAATTTGTTTACTCATAATATTGTTAATTATGCTCTAAATGTTCCTTAAACTATTTCATCATACTTAAATTCCTTTTCATTCGATTGTAATAATGTTTAGAAACAATAATTTACGTAACAGAATGAACTGTTACAGCAAATTTCATAAAAATATTTCTTTAGTGTTTGATTATTTCTTTTGTGTCTGAAACTGAATTTTCACTACGATGCTTATGAAACCAATATTGTATTTTACTGTGTTTTGGAAATAATACTGTGTCGTGTTGTTTCTTGTGATTGTATCGTGTTGACTTTTAGATGACTTTTGCTTACTATTAACTACTTAACGACCGCCCTGTATTGAGAAATTAGTATTGAATTAGAGTATGAAAAAAATTAAATAATGCACACATATATCGTGTAACGAAGTGAGAGTTGGGAAGCAAATTAACTTAGTTTTAATATATTTGTGGATATTTATCGAAGTATCCGATGTAGAGGGTTAAATGAGCAATTTAAATAGATGAAACGTAAATATATGCGAGTCGTTTATCTACATTTTAATTGAAAAAACATTTAAAAAAAAATTAAATGCCGAATACGAAGGACACGGCAAAGTATAAAATAATGGAAATCCATAATACTGCGTTGGAAACTTTGTGGTCGAATATAAATCATTTTGGAAAATGCGGTATTTTCCAATTATACTTTTAAATTTTTGGAATTGGTGTCAAGTCGACCCTTCTTTTCTTTCACATTTGCATACAAAGATGAGTGATATATTTCATGTGATTCTTTCTTTCTTATTACGTGACAGGAACTTATTCCTGTTACCTAATAAGAAAGCAAAAATTCTGCACTGAACACTAATATACTCATTCATAGTTTATACAGAAATTATATTAAATAATATAATGCTTATATGAGTAGGTTGTAGTGAGACCGTGTCATTGCACGAGTATAATTGAAATTTGTATAGTGATAGGCGTGTTTTATTTATTTTATAATCAATAAATAAAACACGCCTAAATTAAATATATCAGTTTATGGCGAGTCACCGAATTTTTTATCTTAAACGAGCCACAGTTTAAATTTTTTTTATCAGTTCGTTTTTATATTTTTTTATTAGTACTTGATATAACCTTCGCAAATTATTACAAATTTACTTACTCTTAACTTACTCTAACTGTATTTTGAGGTTCATATTATCTGGTATTTATGGTCTTTATTTACTTATTTATAAAATTAATATCTCTACTTTTTAATTATACTTTTTGCAATATAGCTTCTCGATTGAGTTGATAATTCGGTGATTGATTCCTTCGAAGCTACCGTAGCCCACACTGGGAAATATTGAATTATTTGGCGTTAATTTTGTAGAGATTCATTATTAGCTATTAAATGAAATTAAGTGATGTAGTATTATTTTTACTTTATTTAAATTATTTACCACGATCTAGGTTTCGTTGTATTACATCTGCAGGTGTGCAACTAGCAACATTTAACTCTTAGGAACTTACAATAGCATTTAAATATTATATAAAACAATAGCGGAAGCCGGGGTTGTGTGGGTTTTCCCACTGCTTACGTTAGTGAGTTTATTATAGGGGAGCGGTGTAGTTTTTATTTTTGTTTCGAAAGTTATACAATATACAAGTATTTTAGTGAGGGTAAATAAATTAAATTGAAGTTATTGTATGAGGTTATACAATGCAAATATTCTGGTGTATGTAATAAAATTAAATGGATTTTATTCTGTCCTCAGTCGTGGAAACCTTAATCGTGGTAAAGAATTTAAATAAACTAGAAATAGTTCTACATCACGTAATTTTATTTATTTTTGAGCTGGGAAATATTTTGTTCACCCATAATGCTAATCTCTATATGTGTATATAAATTAAATAACGAATAGAATCAATTTTTGTATTATGTGTATATTAAAAAAGAAATGGTACCTGTATTAAACATTACTTACGAAAATCTGGCTAGGAAATTATACTTTATGAAATTAATTAATACGTATACAAAACAAGACAATTGTTAGTCCGGTAATAAAGTAAATTTAATAAATAAAATAAAAATCACGACTCATAAAATAAGTGAAGTGCAAAATAGTATATATTTCTCTGTATTCTTACTAATACTTTTATTTACACTTAAATCTTTAAGAACCTTTTTCCCGTTTATCTCCACTATATTTATTTCTCAAAGGCACAATTCTTTAGATTTATTCAAGTCATTTAATTTTTCATGTCTTTATGAGTCTTTTTTTAGGGAAATGACAATTTTTTTTGTCTTAATCATATTTTTTTTCTATACGTGTAAATAAATGAAGGTGGAGGAAAAAGAGCAAATTTTTTTTCTCTTTTTTTCTGTATTGTTAATTGTTGACCCTATGGTAGTACTACATCTTTGCAGAACATCAAGTGCCTACGACTTTATCTTCAGGTGGCGCACGACGGGTATTTAAAAAAATACTTCAATTTTTACTACTTATTTCCTCCCGCAATTGAGAGTGATGTTAACACTTTCCTGGCAAAAATATGTTATTATTGCTTTCTTTGAAGCCATATCCTGAATTTATAGTCAATAATACCAATAATTTCAACTATATTAGTCGCAATTAAGTTTGCTTAAGAAAGATTTGTGGTTAAATTAATGATTTCTATATATAGACACGTAGTTTTAATTAAAACTGTTTACTCATAATAACGTAGCCTGTGTGTCTGTCGGCTGAGGTGCGGTGCGGTGCGGTGAGGGAGGTATTTGTATACACAACTTGTATGTGAGGGTGCGGTGAGGGAGGTATTTGTTTACAATACTTTCATTTATTATTTTTTTATTCAATTTTAGATGTCCAAGTATATATTGAAATTTTAAAGTTTCTACTTCTTTTAAACTGAATACCCAACTAATAAATAATACATATGTTTTAATAAAGGCTAACGATCATATAAAATGCCTTAATGTGTTTTAGCGACTAAAAATTAAGGTCGCTTAAAATTCTTCATCGTACTTCGACTTCTATCATAAGAACGGTGGAGATCATTGAAGCCATCTTACCACAAAAGGGCAGAGATGTATAAAAACTTTCTACAACAAGTGGAATGGGAAATCAATCCGTATCTCGTGTCTGATCGTCCGCCGGATGTGTTCCCCGGCAACACACATTTGGCTGACATTCATAAGAGATGGACTTTAACGCACCAACGTTTATAAATTTTAACAATAATAAGCGTATGGGATATATTACAAATATATTTTAAATCTACTTTATTTGAATTAAAAATAAATTGATCAACACAATAAGATATTTATGACAATAGCGGGGGAAATAAGAAGAAAACAGAGTAGAGAGTAGTTTAATTTAAAGATGCCTGAATTATTTCGATTATAACATTTTAAATTTCTTTTCTCACATTATTTAAATACAGATCCAGTATCCGCAAGAAAATATAGATTCATCAAAATAAGACAAAACGGTGAGCTCCTTCCAAAAGTTGCGGCAGATACGTGTGAATAATAAAAAAATAGCATACAATTTGCTGTATTCCTAAAAACGAATTTGAATATTGATGATGTCATCACCACTTTTGCCCCTTTTAATTATCATGAGAATTAATCCAATGTTTCAATTTTTGCTACTCTAAGTTTTAAGGATCGAAAGAATTTCCGTTTGAACATGAAACAAAATGCTATAGATGTGACTGGATTGGCTCGTATCTATATTCCCAAAAATGTTTTAGAACAGAATTCTCGGGGAAGCAGAAAGAGTGGCCGCTCGAAATAATGTTTTGCGTGGAGAACTTGGAGGGGAAAGAAACATCAAATCAGCCAGGGCGGAGTATCGTGGATGCAATTTGTTCAATCGACAGGACACAGTGAATTAAGAAACAGTTAAAGAAATTATTAAATGAATTTATATTATTGGGAGAAGCATCCATCCGTATAAAATGAACAAACAATTTATAAGATTTTCTCTATCGCGCGTGTAAACGAACTAATGGTCCTTTCTATCTAATATGGCCATTTTTAAATCAAATGTTGTTTCTGATGGTCACTGTCTATATTTGACTATTTATGTTTATATATATATATATATATATATATATATATATATATATATATATACATGGATATCTGATTCTGTTACTTTTCCGAAAGTGAAATTTTGTGCCTACAAGGAAAAACTTTCTTATGATAGTCTGGTCCAAGTCAATACCCCATGTTATTTATATAAAACCTAATCTTTCAAATAACTATCAACTTTATTTAATAATTTATAATTTAATAGCTATAAAAATGCAACAATACATACTTATTGAAAATAAAAGAAAATTATTGTGATACATTTTCCACTAATATTATGCTATAAAAGCTATAATAGCAAATGCCTTAACGTCGCAAATACTAACTGGTGTGTTTAAAAATTTATAAATTCCAGTTGGTTGTTTTATCACATATAATAGTTAATATGGAAATAATTTAAGCCAATTTTTATCACTATTATAAACTTAATATTCTCATTCCTAAATCTAAAACTATGTCATTCAGATATTTGACAGTCATGAAAAATGTTAAGAAAAATTACAAACTTTGGTTTCTTTCAATATATTATAGTAAATATTAAATTTAATTAAACCTTCTGAATAGAAATTTCAAAATATTTTCAATCAATTTATTTTCGAAACATAGTCAATAACAAAAGTTAGGAAATTCAAATTAATGACCATAATAAATCATTAAAATGTAAATTAATTCCATTAACTAAATGCTAACTGCGAGTTAATAGTATGCTATCAAGCGTAAATACATTGTTTTTAAGTAGTTAAATGTAACTGGAACGAGCCTGTAACTATAATTTAATTAAACTCTTATAATTATTTAATTACGAAGCTTCAGGTCTAATATTATCGGTGTTGTATCGTATCCTTACCTCAATTAAAGTTAACTTTAATCATCTAAGTACCTTCATCATAATTATCCAATATAATAAATGTTTAGCGATTTGCTAGATATATCAGATTATTTCTTAGATAAGCAAAATTCGCTTTGCAAATTTATTGTATAATTGAAGTAGTTTACATTTGGGAGAATTTTATTAATTGATTAAACTGTTTGAATTAAGACGTTATAATATATTAATATATATATATATATATATATATATATATATATATATATATATATGTGTGTGTGTGTGTGTGTGTGTGTATATATATCTAATATAAATTTAATTGCATGTACGTGGATTCATTAGACGTCAACGTTGTGATGTTTTTATTCTGAGGTCATAGTACACTTTTTAGGGTTCCGCATCCAAATGGCAAAAGCATACCTACTCTGTTTGTCCCAGGATCATAGTCTTTTGTAAAAAAATTGACTAAGTTATGTATAAACATAGAAACAGGAAAAGAATAATTATTATTTTTAATTTTGGAGTACCTCTTTTTCTCTTTAACTCTATTAAATGGGATATAAGTAAAGAGATTCTTTAAAATTAAATGAAAATAATTAAGTAATATATTTCAATACAGCCTCTACTTCGTGAGATATAAGTCTCTAAAACACGCACCGCTTTATCTTCTTAGCTAACTAGGTTCATAATGAAATAATCAGGCTACAAGCATTTAGTAAGTACTACAGTGCAAAATTATGTCGATCGACTTGCGTTGTCAAATTAAAGGGACTAAGGTAAGCAAGTTATTGGAACGAAGTTCCTTATTGCGCGTTGCGAAAGGGGGCTAGACGGAAAAAATTAAGACCAAAAGTTGTAACGACACTTTTTGCTATAGTTGCTAGCGGGCGCGCCGCAAGCCGTGCGGCGTGCGCGTGTTTCTCTGTCTGTCTCTCTCTCTCTCTCATAGAAAGCGAGCCAGTTATTTTCGTTTCGTCTTTCTATTTCGCATTGAACAGTGTGGTGTCGCGATGATTATTTTTGTTGAGTGTATACTGGTTTTTTGTACATAATAAAAAATAATAACAATAATTATTATTATAACTTAAAAGAAATAAAATTTTATTACAATTCCTTCACTAATTAATCGAAAGGAACTTCGTTCCATCCGGGTGTCCCTTCCTCTCACCTCTCAAGGTTTTATATTATTTTTACACTTGTGTTAATATATATGCTGATTAATATATTTTCAAAATGAAGAATGGTTTGAAAATAGTTTATTAGAAAAGTATATTATTACACGCAGATAAGAAAATGAGTAAAATAAATAACGTAGTTTCATAAATTACGACAGAATAACGCATTAATTTCATGAACTTTTTTTATTTTTTGTCATTGGACTTTAGAATATTTGATTCTAAAATATGCATTAAATATACATTTTTTTAGAAACGTTTGTATGGAAATCGTCAACTTTACATGTTATGATTGTAATATCAAGTATTATTATAAGAACAATTATAATATGCCACATCAAACTACTTTTATAATTAAACTCATATTTCGTGACGTAAAGCAAACAATTTGTATATATTTTTTACTAAATCTAATTTTTTTAAAATATTTTTAATAGCACAAAGAAGCAATTATTTCGTTTCTAAAATATTTCTTTAGAGTTTTGTGGTATGGCCACCTGGGTAAAAGTGATAACCTGTTTTCCTTATCTCAGTTAAATGACTCATATATACTGAATTAGGACATGAAATACTCTGATATCAAAAAATTAGAGGTACCTAATCTATATAACTTTACTCCAAAGTTAGTGGAATGGTCTTTTTTTAATATATATCTGATTGGACATCAAAATGTTATTATCATATCCCATGTCATAATTTACTTAATTAATAATACAAATGAATGGAAGAAAAGTAAAATAAGTTGGCCATTTTAAGGAATTAGCCATTGGGTGGATTAAAATTTCATGTATATTTCTCCCAAAGATACCCTCATGATCAAAACGGTTTCTTTGGCAAATCTCTTAAAAAATATTAAAGAAAAGAGAATGTGTGCGTGTGCGTGAGACCGCGTGTGTACATATATTATTTAAAGTTTATACCAGTTTATTTACACATTAAAAAGTTTATATCAATTTATTTACGTATTTGAAAAATAAAAGAGCTAAAGAAAGCTTAAAATATAATATTAGATTTTATGTATATTTTAAGTGTTTTCGAAATAATTTTTTACTAAATAAATCGTAATCCGTAATCGCAATAACGGTTAAATATATTTTTTTGTGTTAAAAAAGAGTATTAATTCAATTCAGGTATTAAATTCAAGTAGAGTACACTTATCGTTAATGCCCACGGCACGATATTGGAAATGCATTGAGAATCTTAATAAATTTTAAAATTTGGAGGTAAATTACATAATATTTGAGTAGGCAGTTCGGGTTATGTATTATTTAGCAAAGTTATTACTGCCTATTAATGTTTCCCATTTCTAACCTAAATTTACCAGTTTCAGAGAATCTTAATTACCATATCCACAAGTTCAGGAGTAATTACGAGATTTTTTTTATTGACATTATTGATTTCAATAAAAATTTAAAAATACTATTTTAAGTTAAATTAATTAATTAAGAATAAAAACTTCCGTTAAGAAAAAAAAATATTGAAATAACTATTCGATGTATGGAATAAATGTAACTAATTTATTGCAACATTCATTAAATCTTCAACATATACATCGTCAGGGCAAAACCGTTAATTTGAATTGTAATTGCCGACAAAATAGAAAATAGAAATATTATTAGTGACAAGATGTTTACATATCAGTTTTTCATACTTGTCTTTTTTCCTTCGATGATTTGAAAGGATATCTGGAAATTCTTTGCTAAAGGTAAATTATAACTTTCTTAAAATTTAAATTTTCTTTAAACTGGGGAGTTCTTTTCTACACTGACAGTATCACACAGTCAATAAATACCTTCAACTCAATAAAATACGTGACAGAATTCAATTAAGTTTGTAACGAAGATACCTTTTCTAATATGGCGTTTTGAGTAATGGACATTTATGCAAATTTATGTGTACATTTATGCAAATTAAGCGACATTTCAATAGAAAATATGCGATTGTACATGTCGAGATGAATTATTTGTTATATTTCAATTCACTTCTTTCGATTGCAATTTTCTCCACAACTCGCATTTGACAGATTTATTTTATCTTCTTTGATTCCTCTATTTTTTATATCTTGTTTTGATAAAAAAGTTAAATAGATGTTTCTCAATTTTATTACCTGTATATATAACGTTACAAAGACTATTTTTGAATAGGAGACAAAACTATTTTCTGATTTTTCAACCAAAATGAAATAAAGTTTATCGTATTAGCGAGAGACAGCACTAATATATTTTTATTTTTTACTACAAGAGACCGAGAATATTCTACTACGTACTGTATATAGTTATGTCAAATTAAAAAAAAATATTATGCTATTCTTTCAATATTTAAAAAACTAAAAATTTTAAAAATAAACGCTAAAATGTCGTTAAAATAAATTTTAACGGGATTTCGACATTTCAAACATTTAGCATTCATGGCATTTGATAATTTTTTATAACAGTCATTCATTAAATTATAAGGGTTTTATTAATTGTATAATTAAATACTACAAATACGTAATGGTGTAAACCATTAAGTGAAAAATTATACCATTTTCAATATATATGATTCGGAAATAAGGGATATATATATATATATATATATATATGTATATATATATATATATATATATATATATATATATATATATATATATATATACATACATGCATATAAAATTATTTACATATAACAAGTTACTTTGATGAAATATTAATATATTTTAAATTATTAAATATCGTTAAGGTTGATGGTTAAATTTACGTTTAAATCTCTATTTGACTTAATTTGAATATAATATTAATACTTAATAAAAAGGGTACTTATTTTTGGCTCACTTTAATTCCAAAGCAATAATTTATTTTTATTCTTAAGAAATATATTATGAATTAATATATAGATTAGAATTTATCGAAAAAACGTGTAGTTTCTTAAAAAAACAATTAATGGCTTTGCTTAACTTAACAACTTTTTCATAAAATCCTCAGCTTGCAAGAAAAAACACAGCTTGTCAAATTGGACTATATTAATTTTTACGCCGACAAAGCCAATAATATAACTACTTGTAAATAACATACAGAAAGAATAAATATGCAAACACAATATATATATATATAAATTTCAAACTAATTATTTATTGCCATCTTGTAGGATTTCATTTTTATGAGACGAAGTGCTGCAGACAACATGAAATATTCATTTCTTCGCTGTCAGCAGAAAATGTAAACATCGATTCCAATATGTCCATATCATTGTATGGTTCATGTTAGTATCAAAAATTCACTTACAGAATCACGAAGTAAAAAATGAACAATTAAAAATATGAGATGTTCCTCTAAGTAGCTTTCAAAGGAAATTCTCTCATAATATATTTAGCTTGTTAACTACACACGTATTTGTGCAAAGATTGATTACCATATCCTTTGCATGCGAGACATCATAATGAAATCCATACAATGATAGAAGGTTAGGAGAATCATTACTGGGGTATCTAGTAAAAGGTTTTATGTTACATTCAACGTAAAATTTCCATCAGTATTCTCAGTTACCTATAAGAAAAGGGTCAGGTAGGTAGATGGCATAAAAAAGGACTGGAAATGTAACTTCTTTATTTCGTATATACGTATTAAGAAAGTATAACGCAACTCCCATTTGTCTGTCTTTCTGCTTGTTCATTATAACTTGAGTTCTTCTGGATTGATTTCGATGCGGTTCAAACAGGTTGTTTATTCTGAATGGTTTCCTTGTACAAATAATTAGAGCAGATGTTGAAGTTACAGAGCTATGTTAATTATTACAAGATATATTCTCTAATATATGAAGGAAGGAAGTGCATTAAATGGGGAAGACAAGACGGTGGTGAATGGATCGAAAGAGGGTGAAGTAATTTAATCTATAAAGTTAAATATCACAATTTTTACGTGAACAGAGCTGCGAGCAAAATTTAATATTTGATTACATAATAATCTTGCATAAAAAGTAAAATAAAAAAAATAGCTAAGTATGTATCTGAACACGGACAAAGTAGAGTTCCGTAGTTCTGAAATTTTTAAAGAATTTCCTTTTTTGCGCAATCATACCTACACATATTACACTCGACTATTGAAATGTATGCATAGTCATTTATATGTTGGGAGCTTGAAGTATCTTGCAACATTTCCGGAAGTCGGCGACCTGATGAATAGAAGGACATGGTCAAAATTAAAAGGGTGCCTTGTTTTCCTACGGAACTCCATAAAAAGGTTGGAAGGAAATTTTGCACTAATCTGATATTTTAAGCAAAAGCTAATATAAGTTCAAAATTTTGCTTTATTAACATAGTAATTTATTCCTAAAAATTTGTAACTTAATTCTCTATTAAGACAAAAAAGCCAAAATATGGATAATAATAGACATGAAGAAAACATAGAAAGTATTACGCGTAGTCAACATGTAGCAAATGTTTCTTTATGAAGACCATTACAATGCAGAATGTTAAGAATAAATGTCGTTAAACAGAATCGTTTAAATCATTTAAATTAGGGTTTAAACGTAGTCAGGCCTGATGTATTTTAGGGATATGGTTCTACCTGACCTGGTCATTATGAGAATATTAGTATTACGTTAATTAGTCTTTTTCTTTATAATAAACAAGAGCAATCTCGAATAAGAGAGGCTTTGATTTCAGATTATTGGTCAAAACTTTCTTTTACATTAGAACAGTTCTTTCTTGGGTTGTTTTGAGCATATTGTTCACAGTTTGTAGTTTTTAGCTCGAGAGCTCTGATTGGTTTGCTTTTGTTTGTAAATTTTATCAATCTCATATTATTAATTACTTCAAGATATGCTATGTTGGACAGTCCCTAAATTTTAGAAAATGTGTCATTAAGCTCTCGTTTTTTAAGAGACTGAAATTCGTTAGACTTATAAAAACAATTTCATCACTTTCAAAGCTTTCAATCCCGTAAATGACAGTGACAAATTGTTTGTCCAACATACTTTCCAAAGTCTACACGTGAAAATAAAGATCCGTCATCTTATTGAGTTGAGACCCGTAAATGACACCGACAAATTGTTTATCCAACAGAATTCACAAAGTCAACATGTGAAAATGAAGATGCGCCTTCTTAATAACTTGAGGCTGATGAACAGGTCAATTAATCCTTAATTTAACAACTTATATTGCCGTTTACAATTGGCACTTCGCCAGTTATTATGAAAGGTTTACATTAAGTTTGTGTCTTTAATAATTGTACTTAACCGCAATTGAAGACAATTAATCCTTTATATAACGTAAATGATAACAAAGAATTTATCACATTTTATTCATTAACATAACTGCTATATCTTATAGACAAACCTAGGTTTAGGGTTCTATTTTTATGAAACTTAACCATTGCCATCTTCGGCCATACTTTCCTATGTCACATACGAAATATGTTGTGTTGTTAGTTATCGCAACTATAGCCATTTTTCAACATACATATACGTATTTTTCTGTATTTAAGCTCATCATAACTTTTTTTTTAATAATTCATTTTTTAAATAATTTAATTTTCTCTGTACTCAATTTACTTTATTCCTCCTTTCACATTCAAAATTTGTTCCTATGCTAGACTCTCGTAAAAAGTGAATATTTATGCATTGCTCTCTTTACAACTTTCTATAGTGTGATGTATATTTTATTAGCTGCAAGTTATTTTTCGTGTATATGACCCTTGAATATAGAAACTTATCTACTAGAGTAATAGTTTTAACTTCAGTATTTAGTAATGCTATATTTTATTACGTTCTGTAACTTTGCTGTCTTTGACTATACAGTAATTAGTTTTAACCAAACATAAAGGAAATTGAATACAAGGATATTCTACAATATCTAAATTAGAGCTTCCGCTAGCGACGGCAAATGTGCACTAAAGTTTTCATATTTTCCACAATGCACATACAAGTTGTTAAGATAGAAAGAAAGTTTGAATTGCTTTAAATGCCACTTATGCGTTCTCAGTCCAACGAGCAATCTAACTTGTCATGGAATAAAGTGAAATGAATATGGCACAGTGTTTATGGCAGGCTACTTTTTAGATTCCGTTGGCTCGTTTCCGTTAACTTTCTTAAAAAAATTATTTAGTTTTATTTTGTCTGTAACTACTGATTATTTTAAAATTGATTTATATAAATTTATGACAAATGCGAACATTTTTAGAGAAAAAAACAAAGATTAAAGAAATAACCAATAATGTGTATGTAATACTCGTGCTCGCGTAGTTTTATTATGAAATTTATCTCGTTTGTAATTTAAAATAAATAAAGTTTTTACATTTCATAACGTTAAAATAACAAAGTCAAAAACAGTAAGCTCGAATTATATGGCCGTAGCTCTAGGCTAAGGTCACTTCCAATTTAAGACAGCTTTTCCCTAACAGTCAAGGTATACGGGAAACATAAGTTTAACATGTCAAGAGCAACCGTAGGTCGTGATAAAGAGAAGCTTGCCCTTGTCACCTGACTTACACAATTCTTAATTGTTTGCCTTAGTTAAAATTTAGTTAAATAAATTCTGTGGCGGCTTAGTTTGTGTACGAATTATCGTATTGGAGTGCTATTGCACTGTACATGCGTTTATTTTATATCTTATATAGATAGTATATATTTTCCCATAAACCGCGCATTTCAGATTTCTGTCAGAATATTTTAATATTTTTCTACTTACGTTTCATAATATATTTTTTTTCATAATTTCAGGTTTCGTTCAATTTCTTTTTATTTTCTCTGACTGTGGTATTTAGTGAATTTATTCACTAGTTTATTTTCAAATATACTCATTACCAAAAACTTCTTTTACTGTAATCACAAGTTTGTTCGGTTAATATACAAATCATATTTTATTACACAGAAAATATTTTATTTATTTATTTACTTTAGTTTATCTAAATGATACATATAGCAAAATTCACTTACTGCTGACGAGTACACCAGTCCAGCCCCGTTCCACGTGCGGCCGGCAATAGAACCCGGATCCACACGGTACACTGCATCGCTAAGGCCGTATGCCTTGTGATCAACCCATTACATTACGGCGACGACGGGTAATGATATACATTTGTAAATACATACTTATATTCCACTTAAAAGATTACGGTCGTACAATGATAAAACGTGGTATATATACTATATTGACTAGATATTAATGAAATATAAAAGATAGAGTACCTAAAAATTACCCACTGTAGCTAGAAGTGTAATAATTTTTTCATCTTTTAGAGGTATGTAAAATTCAGATCCTAACTTTGTAGTTATAATGAAATATTTCTGAATGTCAATAGTTTCTAAATTAAAATTTCAATAAATAAGAGTAAAATAAAAATTCTATTAGAAAATTGTAATCAGATATTAGAGTATAAATAAATTCAACAATTATATGTATATTAAAATCAACATGTCAACTGAATACGTTATATGAAATTAAACGAATTGATGAGAATTACGAAGTAATCACCTAAAAACGAAATCACGACTTTTTGTTGAGTTAATCGTTATCTAAATAGTCAATTAAAATCTTAAGATCTGACATTACACCTCGGTAGTCATTATTGGCGTTTACATTAAATTTATGCTTTTAGTCAGCATATTTGACCTCCAGTGACTTAATCTTTGTTCACTACTGCTAAAATTACAATGCACATATTTGTTAATTTCAAACACGATAGAGAGAATATTTTAAGCATCAAACGAATTACGAAAGTGACTCGGGTTAAAAATTTACGTTTATTTTTCGTGGTACTATGGAGCCACCTGTTGCGCTCCGGATAGTAGAAACATGGTCTGCTGCTACGAGCGCGTCTGAATACTACGAGCCGTCTACGCCGAATGTATCTAGACAAACATGTTGGTGTTACAAATGCTTTTTCGTAGCATGGTATTTTAAGAAAGCGTTATCTGCTGGAATGGGCCGCAACGGACAATCACAGGGCAGAGTTTGCTGATTGCAGGCATCTTTTTCGATGGAGTTTAAACATACATTACGGTCAAGATTTTCGTCGAGAAATGCCATTTTCTTTTTAAAGACAATAATCTCGATTATGTGACTGGAATCGTTAATTATGTAAATTAGTTTTACTCATTTTTAGTTAAAATAACCTCCTCGCTAAATTCAAGAAGAAAAAGTAAATAATACTTCACTGAAATAAATTTGAAACTAGCGCACGTTGAGAAGGCCATGTATAACAATACATTCATATTTGGGTAGCAATATTAAGGTATTGAAGTGAAAGCAAATTTGATTAGATATAATAATATCTCTGAGCCATACATGGAAATACCTAAAAAGCTTTAGATTTTTTCCCTTATGTTAAATAAAATTAAAATGAAGTAAATCTCAAAAATATGGATATGACTGGCAAAATTATTTAATAACACCTTCAATCTTTTCCTGAAACGACAAAATATATTACTAACTAATATATTATGAAACAGAATATAAAATAACTTTGATAGTAATAGTTCTAATAAAACACTAATACATAGTTCGTCCATCAACATAATTGCTATATCTTGTAGATAATTTTCCGTAAGGGTTCTCATGTCATAAGTTTTAACCTTTAAGTTTTAATCTTATTTATTGATCAGTTATACTTTCCTTTGTTACATACCGAATATATTTTTTTGTTAGTTTTCACAGTTGTAGCCTTTTTTATCCTTTTTTCTTGACAAACATATGTTTTTATATTTTAGTTTATTAAACAGTTGTTGCTAATATAATTTTCTCGTTTTCTCCTTTAGCAGAACTTATAATCGTTCCTGAGCGGGAATGTTGCAAAAAGTTCTTTACCACTTTCCACAGTGAGTGTTCAATTTATTAGTTATAAGCAACTTTTCGGTTATATTAAATACAAAAACTCATCTATTCGGGCTATAGTTTTATTTTTAATATTTGGTATATTATTTTCCAGAACTTTGCTATTCGCACTTATGTAATAGTTATTTTAAATTAAATACAGATTAAATTTAATGTAGTTGTAGTATTGCAATGTCACGGAATCTGTAGCTTTTGCTAACGACGGTAAATATTAGATAAAATTGCAACATTTTCCGTAACGCTCACATATCTTGATAAGTGGTTTAGATGGCAGGAATTTTTGAATTGATTGGTACGCTGCTTATACATTTTCAGCAGGATGCGAAAGTTAATTTTATCAAGAAATAAAAGAAAATTAATATGATACAGTTTATATGCCCGGCTACTTATTAGATTGACTTGAATCGTTCCATCGAAGTCTTATTGATAGAACAACGCTAATATCATGAAATTCATGTAATAGTGTGCAACAAATATTGGTCTAAAAATTGATCTTTGTTGTTTTTTGACTCCAAAACTTATAACTAAATTTACGTAACATTGATTTACTTCAGATCAAAATACGGTAATATCTTTATAAAAAATGTAAAAATATATTTGTTTTAAATAGACTATACACACTTTTTTGTCGCTGTAGAAGTGTTTTCCGAATTGTAATTTTTATGTAATAATATTGAATTTTACACTTTATGAATATTTTAATAAATTTTTTCCGTGTACGGTTAGTTAAAAAACATATATAAATTTGAATTTTTATAGATAATTACTGTTGATTGGTTGGGATCGAATGATCCCCTTGAAATAAAACCCTTGAGAATCGAATGCAATTTTATCAATGTTTTTAAAAATAACCAATTTAGCATTAAACGTGGAAATAAATAACAGAAAGTTGGAAATGAAATAGCGTAAGATTTATTCGATTATAATCTTGTTCACTCTCAATTTCTTTATACTTTTTCAATATAAATAAGTTTTGTTTCATTCCATGTCGATAACGTTCCGAAAAAAAATTCACTTCTTACTACTAACCATTAAATCATTAACGAATCACTGTATTCTATTATGAAATTAATATAGCGTTACAGTGTGCTTATAAAACATTTAAATTGTTATACGAGACAGAAATTAAATTTTTCACTGGTGGGATATGGGGCGGAACGAAATTGGATTAGAAAATTAACTTAATATTCGATTAAAAAACATGTTCTACACTTCTCGGAATATATTATGGCTATTTATTAAGATATTAGATACAGGTTGTTTAATACCTTAATATATCTTAAAACATTTTTAAAGTCTTAAATGATGATGTACTTTTGGCTATTTATTAGGGTGTTATATTTAACGTTGTCGTGTATCGTTTAAATAGTCGAAATATAAACACATAGGTTTTGTTTATTTGAAAAAATAATGTTTGCCCTATCGTGGGAATGATTATTAAAAAAAATTCAAAACTGTGTATTTCTCAGTCGGTTTAATAACAATCCCGCTTAAAACGTGACTTAGCTTCTTCCGTAACTTCTTTGTATCACTTGATAAGAAAGCAAAATTTCTCCCCTGAACAAAACGACAAATAATATCCCTACGAAGTTTGTGTAGAAATTAAATTAAATAATGGAATAGCCACGAGAGTGGATGCAACGAGGCTGCGTCTTTACAAGTACCTACAGCTAATTGAATTTTGTGCAGTGCCCTAGGTGTTTTATTCATTTTACATCATAATCATTTAAATTTACGTCGAGTCAGCAAATTTTTATTTTTAATGAGTTGCATCTTTAATGTGTGTTTTCAAGTTCCTTTTACATTTTTTTAATAGACTGATATAACCTTCACAGGTTTTTAGAAATACACTTATACCGTATATTTTTAGGTTTAGATTATCAAATAAAAACTGCATTGTTTTGGTGTGTAAATTATTTTTGCTAAATAAGCTCGCAATTCAAAGACTATTTCATTGTAACACTTGAGGTTATTATAACCTAAAATATTTAGAAATATTATCGAAATAACACACTGGGTGCTACATATACACAGCAGTTGAATCCATTTGGATGCAACATCAAATTGAAAGTATGTGCGCCTTTTTTGAATATTTAAAAACTAATTTTACAAAAAAGTAAACATCTTAAGAGCTAAACTGAAATAAAATTTAATGAAATGACTATATTAGTATAGAACATTAAAAAGTTATTAACCTAATAATGAAGTTAAAGTAACAAATACGATAAACATAATTACTCAAAATAATTGAAATGAGAATTTGTAAATATAATGTGAACTTCTCTTCGAGTTTCTATATTATCTATCTCGGCGTCAAATGGTTTAATTTAATCTTAATATTATTAGTTATTTTATCAGGATTGTCATCTTCATTATCAAAGGATAATCCTTTGATAATGAAGTGAAAAAAATTAACACAACGATATGAAATTAATATTTTCTTAAGTGAAAAGAAATAATAAACTGCAAATAAATATGAGATTTTAGGAACCACGAGGACCAGTTGGTTTGGGGGAGGTTGGTGTATTCTTGTTTTATTATTGCCAGTTTCTTCGGTTGGTTTTGGGTTCCGTTTGCCGATTCTTAATTGTTATTATTTTTTGGTAGTAGATGTATTAGAAGGAGAGTTGGATATAGACCGCATCATATCTAAAGCATTTGTCCTCTTTGGCTTGATTGGATATACAGTCTTTTGTTTTTAGGCTGATTATCATAAGCAGAGGGTGAAGCAGATGATTCTCTTTTTATTTTCTCTTGGCTATCTTTGTTCTCTTTAAATTTTAGTTCGTCATATTTCAAATATATTATATTGCCTTTTTTCCTCTCTTCAGTTAGTTCTGCTTGCAACGTTCTCCTCTTTTCTAGCAATTCCTTTGAGTAATCTTCACTGATATTAATTTTCTTCAGGTTCTTTCTATTTTTAATGATTTCGTTCTTTTTTCAATTGCTTATAAACGAACATAGTACCGGCTTCGTCTTGTTATTTCCTCTGTTTTTACTTCTAAAGCGGCAAATTTTGTTGATTTCGTAGTTATTTCGTAGATATTTATATTTAGATCATGTTTCAGATTTTCTTTTAATTCTTCTAGTAATTCAGAAGTTGATGTTCCTTTTTCTTCAAGGCCAAATACTATAATATTATTGTTCTACTCCCCTTTTTCCAGAAAGTCTATTTCTTTTTATAATTATCCTACTTCGATTTTTATGTTTTTGTTTTCTTCCACTAAGGGAGTTTACTTCTCTTCCATTTTGTCCATAATACTTTTTGTGATAGAATCCTACAATTCAGCATTTTGGTTTTGCGTCTCAATTTTTATTTTGTAAAATAGTATTTGAAATTGACCTTCCATTCTATTGTTGTGAAGCTGTGTTGGCGTATGTTGGAACGTAATAGTAGAAAAGGTAGAAATAGGTAGAAATTACTTTCGTAGTTGGCAGCATTGACTGTAATGTCAATGTGGCAAACATCAGTTTATTGACGTTGTTATGTCGGATGTCGACGAATAATGTCTGTTATGCTTTCTATTCTCACTTCAATGGGGATTTCCAACAATACACAAATCTGATTATTTATTAACATTTCACAGCGGTTTTCTTGGCGTTTTATGACGAAGTTATATCCAAATATTACTGTAAGATAAATAACCCAGAGGCAATGTGAACATATACGCTAACTAGCAACCTCTCTGTATAAAATTATTAAAGTTTAATTCCACGATAGATTCAGAGTCATCTGAATATTAATTTAAAGTATATTGCTCACTGTTATATTTTCACTCTTTTCGTAGTTCTTAGATGAGTTCGATCACTGTTCATATTATATCCAACACATAACACGTGACTTGTATTTTAAACACCTCGTAGTTGCAGTTTTTTTTCAGATTTTGACTATTTCAAGTTAAAACAAATACGGAATTATTGTTTACATTGACGCACAAAAAGATTCTCAGTGCAATATGAAATAAATATACAATAAATAAAATACTAAATGCATATCACCCGCGCAACGCCTACTAGGCAGACGCCAGCTAAAACGTCCAGTGAGGCGCCGCACCTCTCAATTGCCTAGACAACGAATATAGGCGCCGGCAAGTTGCATAGGACAGCTCACCGCTATGTGTGATTACCCACACCGAGTTTAATATTGCATATTATTCCAATTGAAACTAAAAAACTAAGTAATTATTATTCATGTTGTTACTCTTAACAGATACAACGCGTATTCTTTAACTCTTCACCTTTCTCCTTTTTTTCCTTAAATATTAGTTTATTTAAAACTAGATCATTAAAAAAAATTAGACAACAACAGCGAGTCAAAACTGTATTTGTACACATATTGCTTAAGATTGTTAAGATACACTTTTTGCATTACATTAAAAAAACGCAGATAAAGTTGTGCGTATGTTACGCACAACTTCACCAATATCTATGATTGATATCAATACACCTATTCAATAGAACGAATTCGAATAAACACAACGATAATTACTTTAAAGGATTTTTTTGCAAGGAGCGACCGCGGTAACGTCCACCCGCGACAGGTACGGACCCGCATAATCGTGTCATTAAGATTACGAGTACGTATGAAAAAATAAAAGTCCATTTAGGAGCTATTATCCAAATTTTAAAATCGTTTTATTTAAATTTTTTTCAAATAAAAAACAACCATGTAGGTTTTAATAGCATGGTAGCGATGTCTTTTTTTTTGTAGCCGAATTGCATAAAAACTATTGACTAATGTTTAATAACAGTTTATAGTTTCATATTTCAGAGATTTGTCACAACTTTTTACGAATACAGCGGCTTTCGTAAAAATTCCGTCTATCCTAAGTGTAGAAACTTAGCATTCTGTTATATTCCGATATAAATTAGATGAAAACCATAAAATAACCAGTCCGGGAAAGCATTATTTATTATTATTTTCATCACTAACCATAATTTTCATAATTATAATAAGTCGAAATATGTCTGATTTACAACATATAAAATAAATTTAAAATTTTACCAATTTTTAAACGATAACTAATTTCCTGTCATTCTTAATGGTCACCTTTTATGTTAAATCTCATTTAATCAATAAAGTTTTAAGGCCTAACATGGAATTTTAACCAAATAAAACTTACAGACAATATAAATTTGTTACAACCATTGCATTGACATATTTCATATAATATATTTTAAGCTAACTAAACAATTGCTTTTTTGCTACCATACATTAAAAATACAGTATACATTCATAATAATAATTATCAATAAATTAATTAACATAAACCAAAACAAATAACCGCAAATTACTATTATATTTGAATATGATTCTTTCACGGTAAGTATTAAATAAAAAAGGAATTCTTTTTATATTTTAAATTAAAGCTGAAATAAAAATAAGAAATGCAGAATGCTTTTACAATAAATTCACAATTATAAATGTAATCTAGGACACATAATTCAATCTATGGCAATAAAATAAACGCAAGATCCCATCTCTAATAAAGCAATGTAGATGAAACCTTCTAACGCACTACTCATTTTCAATATACCTCAACATCCCTTGGCTACTTGTATTACTGCAGGCACGTGTAGGGGGAAATAAATTCCCTTCCCCTTTTCTCTTTCCTCCCTCAACTCTCACAGTGAGTCATTGTTTATTGAATCCTTGTGCAGGTAAAAGTTTCATTACGTTCACGTTTGCTTTAATGTAAATGCCGTTTTTTATCCGATTCTTAAATCTGATGTTAAAATATGTTGGGTGAGTAAATATGGCGAAATAAAAACTTGTCTTTAAATATTTCATACGTCTCATGGGTAAATGCGTATATAAGGATTGCAGGTACCAATACACTGGCTGTAATCGATGTTCAATATATTGTTAAATACACTGCGACCATTGTTTGGATGTTGTGGAACATTAAGAATGAAAAATAATATAAAGATAAGTTGCAAAGTGCTGCCGATTTAACGGACAATTTATTATTATTTAATTTAGTTAGGAACATACTGTTTTTCCTTACATCATAAAAAAACGGTATAAACTTCTTAGTTTATATGTCAAACAAATTTAAAATATCATCTCACGTGATACGTAGACGATTAAAAATGTATTTCGTTTGAAACATTGTTTGGGTTCATAAATATATTCAAGCAAGACGGAATATATCGTCCAGTGTGTGTGGTATTCATATTATCGTGTCAATATCTCTTTTCGTTATCCTTATAATCCCTTGATATTTGTATTCCTACGATTACAACATCGAACTATCTGCCGTTAAAGTGAGGTGAACGCCCTTTATTTTGAGAAAGGAGGCGAGTAGCTCAAGGTCAAATGTATCTCGTCTTGTTTGTTTATTTTTAATATGTTGTAGTTATTCGAATTTTGAAAGGCAACCAGTAATAATTATTGTATCTAATTAAATATTGTCGTATTCTGATTTTAAAAGAGTATGTATTGTGAGGTTCCTTCGTAGTATATTAAATCTATGGGTTCTACAGCTGAACGTCAAAATCGAAACTTTGTTATGTCTGTATGTAATAGCATTCTAGCGGTTTCTGTTTGAGACTGTAAAGTATGAAATTTTAGAGAAAGCGGTAGTGGTACTACGCAGATAAATATTAATAAAAAAAAATTATATTTTTTTCTGTCTCTCCATACATCGAAGTTATAAATAAAATCCCATCAAGATGATTTTCACTGAACAGACCTTCTAAAGCAATAAAAATGACGGTAGTTATATAAGGTTTATTCTTTGCAAGATATGATCCTACGAAGCTTTTAGCAGTGTATTCCTGATCCGTGATTTAAAAAAGAATAGTGTTATTTAATAAATACTCCAGTTGAATTCTTTTTTGTCAACTTTGCGTAATAAATTAAAGAGATGTAGGCAAACAATTAATTTTCATACGACTTAGATATATGTACTATGCAATTTATTTACACGAAAAAAAATGTTTAAATTTAATATGCATCTAAATATCTCCGGGACCCCCGTAGGGTGAGTTTTATTTGTCTGGAACAGGTTTGTTATGTTTTCTGTTTTTTCTAATCAATAGTAAGAAAATCTATGAAATTAAATGGGAATATGTCTCTACTCTGCCTTAAAAATTCTAAAATTTTCTAAAATGTAAGTTATGACCCAACTACTAAAAGTTTTAAGATCATTTGTATTTTATGTAACGGAATTGTAATAAAAATGAAATTGTCAATGCCTGAGAGCAGTATTGAATTTTTGTACATATTTGACAATAATAAGGGTAGATAATTTTTTTTAATTGGTATGTAAAGAGAACTGAAGAAACACAAGGTGACATTAGCAAATTCAGTCCCATACAAAATTGTTTTTATTAACATTATTGCCACAGTGCGAGGTCCTTCCACACTTGTTTTGAAAAAAAAATTATTTAATTCTAAATTTTTTTTGTTATCAAAGCTGTGCACAGTTGGAAGGATGCAGGTAGGCACAAAGATATGCAGGTTGCAAGGATGATCAAAATTCTTCACTTTATATCGTTTTGTATCGTTGTATTAGAACAATAGCGATTACTGAAGTCATCTCATCATAAAAGCGCATAGTAGCATAATAGCTCTTCATAACGAGCGAAGCAGAAGATCAACTAGACGGAAGAAAGTAGGTCTTTGTTGTCCTACTTCCGCCTACCAGTTTCATCCTCCAATTTGGATCTCACGTTCGGTGGGCTATCTGCTTGTAAGACTTACCTCCCCATTCCAGCAGATGCGCGCCTTGATAACATACATTTGACTGGCGTTTATAAGAAATGTAATGTAAATTCACTGTATATTGAAAAAAAACCCTATTCGTAGTCAATAAATTATTGAATTACTTGGTAATAACGTGAAATACGTTTAAAAACGCGTCGTAAATAAAACGGAAAATATTATAATCAATCATATCCCATAGTTTTTGCAAGGTTACCTGCACAAGTACCTTATTGTAAAATAATGCTTTAAGCCCAAATTCAAGACGGTGACATTTGCTCTAACACTATATATCAATTGGC
The DNA here is from genome assembly GCA_039881145.1 of Druceiella hillmani. Classification (NCBI taxonomy): domain Eukaryota; kingdom Metazoa; phylum Arthropoda; class Insecta; order Lepidoptera; family Hepialidae; genus Druceiella; species Druceiella hillmani. The sequence continues at coordinate 322,597 of JAYKKI010000068.1, forward strand.
GGTTGACTCTTCCATCATTTCCCTTCCAAAACATGTTTAATTTCAGTTGTTTCGAAGAAGCTTTAGAAACGAACCCCTTAAGAAGAATTTTCACCGTTCATAAAAATGACCAATAATAGCAAAGCCTAATGCAAGATTGATATTTACATTGAACTATGTTTTTTTCTTGAAACTAGTGCTTTTCATATATGTCAGGCATTATGGGGCTACCTATAGCACATGGAAAATAACCAGATAAACTTATGGATCAATTATGGATCTCGTACTTGGAAAATGAACAACAGGTAGAAGAATACAAACAACTGAATGCAATTACTGAATGCAATTTGTGGAGACGAACGTATCAATAAAAATGTATTTAATATTATTGATCAAGATGTCGAAAATGGTGTGTTTACATATAGCGATTGTTTAAGGAGGCGTGGAATTCACATGAATTGTTATGTTCACGTGTCAATACCTTTATTCAAAAATGCTCTCCATGGGTCTAAAGTGTTTAATAATTGTGTTCTCCTAGAAATTAATGAGTGGAAAGTTTAAAGATTATTACAAGTTACACCTGTTACAATTTACAAACATTCGTAGAAGTAATAAGTTATATTACATAAAATTTAAGAAAGTTATGTTTATTTTTAAAAATTGTATCAATTTCTAATAACCAGTTTAGAGTCATTTATACTATATTGACTAATTTACAATTAAATGAAACTACGTGATGTAGTATTATTTATACTTTCTTTAATTTCTTTACCACGACCTAGGTTTCGTTGTATTCCAACATCTTCAGGTGGGATATTAGCAAAGATGCATACCTAACTTCATACGAAACCTAGGTCGTGGTAAAGAAATTAAAGAAAGTAGAAATAATACTACATCACGTAGTTTCATTTAATTGTGAATAATGAATTTCTAAAAAATTAACGCCAAATATATTAAATATTTGACTAATTTAGTTTGTTGCGATAGTCCCTTGGTAAAATTGGTAAATATGGACAACACCCTTGCGCTCCGGAATGAAATTAAAATTTAACTATTAATACATAACCTGACATTATCACAATGAGTATCGTAATCTCTGTCTATAGAATTCATACTATGTATCGTTAACGTTGATTTTATAATGTAGGTTTTATATCGCCTTAATATAAAAATTTAAATATTTCGTTATTTTTTCAGTTTTAGGAGTCCCGTTGCCAAAACTTATTATAGAAACACTTATGCCCATCTCCAGCTTTACTCAAAGACTATACATTACTATACATCGAGTCTGGATGGTCTGAAAAGTTTCCGACCTCAACGTGAAGATGGCAGCACTCGTAAATAAAAGCTAGTAAATTTTTGTTCATCTGCTGATAGTTACTCACTAAAGTTCCAATTATTTTGGACGCGCAGTTGTTATGTAACAGTCGTTTGAGTGAGTTGATGTGAATGTTTTTGTAAAAATGGACAACATCGAGTATCGAGCTGTCATTGAATATTTATTATTGAAAGGTAATACGCCTAAGAAAATCAAAGATGAGATGGATTCTGTATATGAGGACTCTGCACCATCATTTACCGTAGTGAAATTTTGGGCAGCTGAATTTAAACGTGGCCGTAAGAGCTTGGGAGACGATGAACGTTCGGGACGTTCGAAAACTGCAACTACCGACGAAAATATCGCCAAATTTCACCAAATAGTGCTAGACGACCGCCAAATTAAAGTGAGAGAGATAGCAGAGGTTATGAACATATCAAAAGAACGGAATGAACATTTCCAACGCTCTGTTGGCGCAGTTTAGGCGCAATAAATCCGAGTTTTGGGACCGACTAATTACAAAACAAAAATACAGTCCAAACAGTGAACTGCAAAGAGGGAACCGGCTCCAAAAAAAGCCAAAGCTGTTTTTTCAGCTGGCAAAGTGATGGCGACTGTTTTTTGGGATAGTCATGGAGTTATTTCAATATATTATCTTCAAAAAGGAAAAACCATTACAGGAGCATACTACGCATCATTACTTGACAAACTGAAGGCAGAACTTGCGGAACAACGGCCACATTTGCAGAAAAAGAAAATCCTGTTTCACCAAGACAACGCACCGTCTCACACCTCAGTGGTTGCCATTGCGAAAATCCACGAATTACGGTTTGAACTGCTTGGCCATCCACCTTACTCACCAGATCTAGCTCCAAGCGACTTCTTTTTGATCCCTCATCTAAAAATTGCGCTCGGAGGACAAAGATTTTCGTCTAATGAAGAGGCAATCACCTTCGTGAACCATTATTTTGCAGAGAAAAACCCCGAGTGCTATTTGGACGGGTCAGAAAGATGGGAGACTATGTTATCTTACAAGGAGACTATGTTGAATAATTAAAAAAATTCGGAATGAATGTCTTCTATCTTTATTAGGTCGGAAACTTCTCAGACCACCCTTAATATACTAGAGAGATATCTAAACATGATGATTTATAATACAGAAATTTAATTAAATGTTCATTTATGTTCGTAAATATTAGAGCAAAAGTAACTCAAGCCTTAAAATGTGTATTGAAAAATTATTTCGAAGTGTCATTTTAAGTTGAGTTTCTAAAAATGTTACATAATTTCGACAGCAAGTAATTGGCTTCAAAGTTGAATTTAACTATCATTTCACTAAAATTGTAACACAATGTGGTTAAGGAAACCTTATGTATAAGAGAATATTGAACTTGGTTTACGTTATTTGAAATATATATAATCCCTTTAGAAAAAAAAATAGTTCATCTATAGGTAATTTTCATTGTATATTTTAGTCCTCGTTATAATGTTAATATTCATTACAAAAGAGAATATAAAAAAATGCTGTAAATATTATAAACACAAGGAACTACAAAATTTATCTGCATACTTTATGATTATGGCCGGGTAGAGTTCACTTTAAAGTAATATGTATAGTAGCCATGTCTGATATTCTACCTTTAAGCGTTATTTTAATGAGAAGTAATGACTTTCTTAATTGCTTTAAATTATTATATTTAATTTTGGTTACATGAAACTTACTCTTAATTTTGGTTACAAGTCCTTGACAAGTTGAGCAGATTTTATTTACAGCACCTCTTTTGCGTACCATTTAATCATTCTAATTTCATATATACGAAAATTTTGTTTTTTTGAATGATTTTAGGGTTTAAAAGAAAAGAACTTATACAATAATTATATAATACATAATTGGCAATTAATTAACCATCGTATTGCTTATAATGGCGAAATGGACTGAGCGCACGTAATAAACAATTTTTGGAACACATGGGTAATGCATAAATTGTACAAAGAGGTTAAAGATATTTATTACCATTACTATAGTGCATCCGATTTTGAAACGATAAACAGGCCATACTCATTTTCTGCTGAAAATCTAATTACAGAAGTCTTTCTAACTTAAACAAACCCAACTATTGCTGCTATATTAGATTATATTTTATAGATTTGTGCACTACAAAAATTGAAGATAGTTCCTTTTACATCGATTTTTATCACACTATTGGACAGTTTTGTACTAAAAAAACACAGAATAAATAAATAAACCGCGAAGAAAGCCATTAATATATTAACCGTAAATACATAATTAAACATCGATTGAAAGAATATGTAGCCATGTCCTCGTTATTGCTCGAGCAAATTTTATACGAGTACCCAGTAAAAGTAATGAACAATTTATCAGGCTTAATAATCAATACAAGTATAACTAAGATAAGTAACAGTCTCTCCTTCTAAAGTTTCAACATTAAATGAAGATCATAATAGAAAAAATGGAAAGTTTTAATAGACAATATTCTATAGACTTTTTAAATAAAAATTTAATTGAATATAAGCTAAAATTTTTCGTTAATTGCAAGGGCAATCTCTACAAGGCACATGATGCGAATCAACTGGTACACGAAAATACGATCGTGGCGCGGAGAAGCTTATTGAAAATTCCAATTTCCCTCTCAAAGGTTTAAATCGCTCTAGAAGCTTTTTGCGGTTATAATAAAATTATTACGACTTTATAAATCTGTACTTTGTGTAAAAATTACGAAATAGTATTGGGTGAATTTTCTCTTAGAGACATTTAGTCACTTTAATGAGTTATAATCCTATTAGTAATTAAAGGGAGAAATTAATAAAGAGCATTGATTTCTAAAACTAAATTAATTTTAATTTGCCGCCTCTAGTTTTATGGCTTTATTTGCGCATTTATTTTAAGACTTGGTTAATGATTCCAGTCTGGAGATATTCTAATTGCAAAATTTAATTTGGGCACATACTTTTGGTTATATAGACAAAAATGAATGCCGAAAGACGGAAAGTTACAAAGTTATGGTGGTAAATATAATATCAAAATTTAAAGCAACTGTCGCGCATCAAATGAACCAAACAAACGTTTTAATTAGTTAAAATAGGACGCTTTCTTTAACCTACACACAATCTTATGAAATCGGTTTAAAAATATTTCATGTACCGCAATTAATTCAAATACAGAACCACGTTTAATACCTAATGTTATACACTTTTAGTATTCTAAACAAATTTTCGTGGAGTGACCATCAGACACTGCATCTTTTTAATACATTTGCAATAATTTTTATGAACTAACTTAGAAATTCGAACGTATTTTTAAGTGAAACCCTCACAGGGTAATATAAAAATTGGATCAGGTAAAATCACAAAACTTCTGGACGAGAGTAACACCATGAAGGTAGGACTAAGTAAACTTACATTGAAATAAAATTAAGTTTAATTTTTGTGGATAAACTTTCTAAAAGCCACCGCTATCAGCGTACAAAAGTTATTGTCTAGTCGTTGCTGTATCTAAAAAAACAAGTTCAGAAATCACTATGAGCATTATACTTTTACAAAATGTTGATAATTTGAAATGTAACATTATTAAAAACTAGTTCCATCATTATTAGTGTGTGAAAATATGGAAACAACTGAACAAAATACTGATAAACTAAAATAAGTAAATTCCTGTTTTTCTTAACTTAATGTCGGTGTTAGATGTAGCGCTTATGCTTTCATACCATCCCCGCCTCAGCAGGATAGACAGTGACGACGAGCTGCCAATTCCTATATTCCAACCTACGTCTTTAGCTTCACTAATTTTCGTATATTTTTTATAAACACCCTTTACTTTTACATTTCTATTTTTAGATTTCTGCCACCAAAGGGTCGGGAAAGAACCTTATTTTATTATCACGCTCTCTGTTCGATCCTCCATGAGAGATTTCAAGTTCTTGTATAGAATGGACTGCAGTCACAAATTTTAAACTTGTATAATTTTTCGGTTCAAAGCAATTAACTTTTTTAATATTATGCACAATTTTATTTTAAGGGCAAGGGAGGGGAGGGTTGAATATTTTTTATCTGTTCAGAAGCTACTATGTAGAACATCGTCGAAACTGAGTAAAGAAAAAATAATTTTTTTTTACAATTTCTTCACAAAAGTATTCTATAAAAGTGTAACTATCGTTTTGCTTTTATACCTGGACCAACATGAATGGCCAGCAATTTGTCCGTTCCCACCGTTTGTCATTTTGATGTATCACAATATCCGTGAAGTTGTACTAGCTAATCGGAGTAAGTTTCATGAACATGTTCTGTTATTAAATCAAATTTTTACAAACATACAACCACGCATTTATGAATACTCACACACTTTCTTATTTTTAGGAAATTTCATAAAGAACAATCCTGACTACATTTAGTTTAAAAATGTAAATTCATACAAAGAGTCTGTTTCACAAGGCAATAATAAATTTCAAATGGATTAATTGTTAGATAAATTTATTACTTTAGATGTTTGGTTATTCCAAAAAACTCCAAACTAATCTTTACCATATTAATCAACTACCTTTATAGTTTTGAGTTAATAATTCTTTAACTTTAGAATAATATTTTGAGTCTATATTTCTTTTTATTAAATGATAGTTAGATAAAGATATCAAAAACCTTTTTCAAATTCTGTAATCACGAAAATAATACGTAATCCTCGATGATAGCTGATAAATATAAGACAATACCATCTTGCTGCCAACTAATGTACCATGCATATATAATATAAGGCAATACCATCTTGCTACCGACTAATGTACCGTGCATACATGTACCGTAAAGTGAAGAATGGAAGGTATCATGACAGGAAGCCCTGTTTTGGGAAAAATAAAATTATGTGCAGCAGGGTGATCTGAATGTGTCCATGATGTTAAACTGGACACGTTCAGTGGAATCTTATACGCAAAATAACAAAATTACAACTGCTCCTCTACCGAATCAAGACAAAAACAATAATTTTAAGACCAGAAATAAATATTTTATTATAAAGCTTTAAGCGAGATTATAAGAAAATACCAAGATTATTTTCCATAATCAAGCAATATTTTGAAATTAAATTCCTACAATGATTAACATGATGACCACTATCATCTCTAGAATGAAATAAATCATTTTCTTTCATATTTCATTAGGTCAAAAGAAATGTTAGCCTAAATTATTATGCACGCTATAAATTTTCTCAATGCCTTGTTAAGCATCACATAAGTTTTGCTGACAAAAAATGTTCATGTACAATGTAGTCAACATTATATTAGAAAAACTTTTCCTTAGATACTCTGGCACATTGCAAAAGCTTCTGTATTTGCTCGACATTGAGTTTCTTAGAAACCTGCTCATAGGATATTAATCTATATGAAAATAATTATACACGTTCCAAGTAACGCTGTTGGCTGTTGCTTTTTATACTACAGGCATATTTACACTACATATATACTAGAACTTAATATTACTCCGAATGATGCAAAGGGTAATATTAAAGTTATGAAAAAGAATTCATTCTTCATAACTACTACTGATTTCTTTTTCTTCTTTAATTATAGATGTAATATAAAAGAAACTAGTAGACAAAATATTTAATATATGACTGATAAAAAGCGTTTGTTTTTTATTTATTAAATCAGTTTCTTCTAGTTCATTATAACACCGATTATTTGGTTGTTATATTAGTAAGTTTGACAGAGATTTGGAAGAATAACTTCTTACAAGTAATTTCCCTTACGTGCATTATTTAGCATAGGATCAACTAAATGACGAAAATAAATTTAATGTATTACTTCTGAAGTTGAAATAAATCGACCTTTTCTAAGAAAACATCATATAAGTTATGATAGTTTAAATTTTTCATTGCCAAAATTGCTAAGGTATAAAATTTACGACGTGCTATATTGCATTTTTGGATTTATATATTAAAATATCTTTAACTGTCTTTCCAAATTCATAACATATTAAAATATGTTTGTTATCGTATTTAAGTGCAACCTGATATTTCTACACATTTACCATATAGACAAAGAAATTTCTAGGCAAATTATTCGTCCATAATTAGCCAATTTATTACTATAACGGTTGGTTTGCTGAAAATTAATGAAATATTAATATTTGAATATATGGGACGAAAACCCATAACACCTCATTCAGTTCTCAACTCATATTACTACAGCAACGAATAGTTATTAAAATAACATTAAACTTAAATTATTAAAATTCCGGGTAACAGTTGGCCGTGTAATATTTACATGATTAATATAAAGTATGACCAAATATTTGTTAAGTGGGATCGATAAGGTTTCATAAATATCAGGATAAATTTAAATGTCAACATTTTTATTCTAATTAAATTATTATATAATAAAATGTACGGTAATAACAATGGTTGTTTTTAAAGTCGGCGAGAAACCTAGATAATAAACCATAGGCTTACTTTCCTTGCCATAATAAGGCCATTTTATTTATAGATATATAAATTTTGTGTTGAAAATATAATATTTTAATTGTCAATCTATCAATTAATTACAGATAATGGCGCAAGGAGATATTGAGACTGCCTTTTATTTTCTAGGTCAAGATGTATCTCCGGCGAATGGCAAATTGGCGTAGTTCATGTTAGCCCGGCATAAAAGTTTAAGATGAGAGTTATTTTCAAAATATGAAACTTATTTTCCACCTGTAATTAATTGTTGTGATAGAAAAAAGGATTCATAAAAGAAAAAAAAGCGAATATAACTCGATGAATTATATGCTAATATTGAATATCTTAAAACACTAAAGGAAGACTGATTTTTACTATGGAACAAAGCATGCAAAAAAGACAATGGAGAACTTACTAGAGATATGAAAGAAGTGCTGGCTAGATGGGGTAATATTTATATATGCTTGAAGATACGGGCAGAGTAGAAGAGTATACTATGCCTAACGCACTAACTATCATAGACAGTGCAGATCGGGGAGCAGAGAACGACCCACTAACTCTCTTTAAGGTAGGATAGGAAATTAAAGGGCTAAACCGTGGTAAATCTGCTAGACCGGATGCCATAAAACCTGAGCTCAAGGACATCAAAGAAATTAAACTAAATAAAGCTATATACAACATCATATGTTGTACATGGAGACAAGGACAAATGCCCACTGAGCGGGAAGAAGGACCTGTCTGTCCTATATAAAAAAAGGAGATACGATGGAATGTTGCACTAAGAGAAGAATAACAGTAAAAAATCTCTTCTCCACAAATTTCTATAAACGGTTGAGTACGTACAGCACCAAAATATCGGAAACTATCAATGTGGTTTCTAAAAAGGAAAAATGACTGATCACATATTTTACAAATTTTGGAAAATTATATTATCTATTAGACAAATTTTGGAAAAGTCAAAGGAATATGACATAGACACCATCTATCTATATATATAAAAAGAAATAACCCGATTGACATATCAACGCCCAGTCCAAACTGCTAATGACGAAAATTTGAAATTTGAAGAGAGGTTGATTTTATAATGGAGGCATCGTTAAAGAAGGTATTTTTCGAAATTCATCCCCTAAGGGGGTGAAAAGGTGTGACTAAGTTTGCACGGGAAAAAATATTTTTATTGTTATTTTTACTTAAAACTGGGTGTTCACGCTCAAAAATAATGTTACTTGTGTTTCAGGATTTTTCGAGATACAACCTCTAAGGGGGTGAAAAAGGGTGGCTAAATTTGTATGGGAAAAATTGTTATGGTAATTTTTACTTAAAAATTGGTATTAATGCTTTTCAACATAACTAATGAAACAAATATTAAGCACTGTCCGAGATTCAATCCCTAAACGGGTGAAAAAGGATGGCTAAATTTGTATGGAAAGAAATTGTTATGGTAATTTTTATTTAATCATTTGTATTAATGCTTTTTAATACAAATAATGAAACAAGAATTATATTAAGTACAAACATTATGTTAAATTACACAATTAAATTAAATTACGTGATGTAGTATTATTTCCACTTCAATTCAATTCTTAATATGACCTAGGTTTCGTTGTATTACAACATGATCAGGTGGGCAATCAACAATTTAAATCCAAACTTAACAAACACCACTAAAACAAACACTCGTCTATATAAAACATTAATAAAACTTGTTGGTTTTTTATGGAAGTGACTGCTGGACATTAAACAAAGCAGCCTTCTGCTTTGTTTAATGTCCTTCTTTAAAATTAAGAAACATCTGTGGTGGTGTAAAACAAAATAATGTATGGAGAAATGCATATAACCATGAAAGTTATAAGAAATATGGTGAACTTGACATAATCAATATCGCCAATCATCGTATTAGATGGTTGGGTCATATATTTAGATATGATGATACATCCCCAATAAAGAAAATTACTTTTCTAAAACTATAAAGAAAACGACGGAGAAGAAGATCACCCACTAGATGGCTCGATGTAGTTGAGAGAGACTTAAAACTTTTAGGAGTAAACCCAAGGGGTGCTCTTGCTTCGGATAGGGTCAGATAGAAGACTTGAAGAGATAGTCTTGGCCTGCAACAGGCTGTTGTACTTCAGAAGAAGAATCAATTGTTAGTAAGATTATACAAAGAAAGATTTATTATATAATTACAGTACATATGTACAATAGAAAAAAAATAATTTTAAAAATTGCTCGAGTCAGAAAGTTTCGATTATGATGTATGTAACGAATCAACTTAACAAAGGCAACAACAAAACCTAAATCAAATCAAAAACGGATTATGTAATTGAAATTAGTTTTATAACATATATGTTAACAACATGAAAAAGCTTTAATATGACTTCGCTCACTGACACATAAGCATAACATAATGTTTAAATGCATTAGATTAATTAATTTATATTAAGCAACAAAACTCAATATGATAGAAATCCAATAATTTTATATTGTGGTTATTGAGTGCTCAAAGCGAGATGAAAATGTCGTTTGAAAAATATTATTATCCTGTTACTGATACCAGATATAAGTAATTGTTATCTAATGAATAAAATGACAAATATTTTATTAGTATTGATCTAATATAAGATTTTACGAGTTAGATGATAAAACAATCTTAGGCCACTCGTTCCTTACTTCACTGAGATGTAAAATGTTATGTATTTTTTTTATGCAGACATGATAGCATTAATGGTGGAAAGAGCTAGAATTTGTGAATTTACTCAGTTGTATATCTGTTGAAATGACATTTAAAATGCTCTTTTCATTATCTTTTAGGAACTATCACTTCCACTTATGAACTTTGACAGAAATTAACCCAATAAATTTTAAAGTAAAAAAGGATTTTTTATTCCTTGTATGTAATTTTGTGGCAACATAAAAGGTAATAACTTACTTTAAAAGAGCATGAGAAAGAGCAAAACAAGTCGATTTTTGAATTCCATTTTTTTCTGTAATTATCGATTACCAGAACTCATTTGCTAATTAAAGTAAAACGAATATCCTCGTCATTTGGGTAGGTTTGTCGAAAATGGGTTTTGGGGAAAGTTTACAGCCCTTGAATTATATTTTTTAATGTAATAGGTATTTTCAATTCATTCAATTCATAAAATAACCATTATTTGATTGTTTAATCCACTTTATAAAATTTTCTAACGTGTCTATGGACAGCAATTAATTATTTCGGTGTTATTGTTTTTTGTTATTGATTGTTTAAAATTTATATTCTTGGACTGTATTTGTATTTTATTTTATTTGGGTTTTCATTGAGTTTGGGTTTTCATTTTTTTATTGTGATTAAATCAAAGGGAGTTTAAAAAAAGTCGTTGCAAACTTCACAGGAATTTACAACGTTGCATAGTGCAAAATTTAAAATATGTATAAGGAACCAAAATTTTCATTCGGAGTAAAAATCCATAAATCATTTCTTCTCTTCGGTAAAACTCTACCAGCTACCATTAATACATGAAGTATTGATAAATCACTCTTTTTTTTTGGTAGCGAAAATCACAATATTGTTTCCGTAGTGCTTGTATCGCTTTTATAAGAAAATATTTATACAAGCATTCTTTACGATTGAATCATTCTTTGATGTCTTTCTATTAAATGTGTTCCATTTTAAGCTATAGCTCTTTACTAGCCATAATTTTTCCATTATTTCTTTTAACATTTCATTTTACGTTATGCATTTCATACATTTTCTCTATATCCATTTTAAATTACGTTCTGGACTTTTATCACTTCATATTTATGTGAAGTTTATTAGGTGAGCAGTTAACGAAACATCTGTGTTGGTGTAAAACAAAATAATGTATGGAGAACTGCATATAACCATGAAATTTATAAGAAATATGGTGAACTAGAGATAATCAAAATTGCTAATCATTCCGTATTAGATGGTGGGGTCATATATTTAGATATGATGATACATCCCCAATAAAGAAAATATTTATATAAGCATTCTTTACGATTGAATCATTCTTTGATATCTTTCTATTAAATGTGTTCCATTTGAAGATATCGCTCTTTACTAGCCATAATTTTCCATTATTTCTTCTAACATTTCATTTTACGTTATGCATTTCAAACATTTTGTCTATTTCCATTTTAAATTACGTTCTGGACTTTTGTCACTTCATATTTATGTGAAGTTTATTAGGTGAGCAATTAACATTGATAAAGTAATAAATTACACTTACTTGCCAATGCAACTATGAGTTACCTCAGTTCAATCACAAAATATTACAAAGGTTAAATCGGCAGTATTTTGCTAACACATTATAGCTTTCATAAAATTTGTAGCAGTTTAGAACAAAACTATTTCTGGACGAATCCAAAAAGACGTAATTACCACTTTTCGAGCTTTCATTTCTTACAAACGAGATGCTGAGGACATCCTTTTTGATAACTGCGCAGCACAAAACAAAAACTGGGCCCTACAACTACTTTTGTCTGATTGTAGAATACAAAGCGGAATATTGTGTTTACATATTAATGTAAGTATGTATGTGCGTGTGTTCATATGTTACTTTCTGGAGTCGGAACGGATAATCCGATTTCGATGAAAGGGTTTGAAACTTCTTTATCTTCCAGATATCTTTAAGTAAGTGACGTTAAGATTCATTCAATATGGCAGCTGAAAGTCACAATTTTATCTAAATAAAGGAATATACACTCAATAAACCCCAATATTATTTGACTACACCGATCATTGGCAAAAATCGAAATGAAAATAATCATTAATGAAAGAAATATTTTATTTCATTAAATAACAAGTAAATTGGTACAGAGTTTTTTAACTGACTATTAAACTTCACAGCATAAATGAACTTTAAACATTTAACAAATTATAATGCTAAAAAAAGTTTGCTCCATTTCGAAACATTACTTCATTTATGTTAATATTATATTCAAAATAGATCAGAGGGTATAGCTCTTTGACCTGTTTAATTAATTAATTGATTAGATTTAATTAGGGTAAATGATTTAATTATTTAATAACCTTAATTGAGAACGTAAATAAATTGGGCAAAACTTCCGGCTCATTATAGCTGGTATTTACTTTAAAAATCGTCATACAAATTTATGATATTATATTTTATCTTAAAGTGTACATATACATACACACACACACACACACACATACACACACACACACAAATAACACGCCCGCACGTGAAAATTTAATTAGATTACTGCTGTAGACGTTCAGATTCAAATTACAATAAGTTAATTAGGGAAACAAGACATAATGGGGTAATGCAAAAAACTGTTGAAATTAACAGATTTTTTAGAGTAGTAATTAAATTTAGAGAGGAATAAGAAATAATGCATATCTTATATACGTGACATAAACTTATTACAACTGTAGCTTTTTATTATATTTAATAGTTTTAACGGTAGAAAGTAAAAAAATTAATACAATAACTTTTAAAGTACTCATTAAATTGAACGAAATTGAATTATACTTACAGATGGTTTGACTCTAGCACTGCAAGTTTAGTTACGAGTATATTAAATATCCCTACATCGCATAATCGTTCATCCATATCGTTCTATACAAACAACGTACGTAGTGGCGAATGTTTTCCTCTCCAGTGCAATCGTTAATACCCAGAGCTCATTACAAAATTTCATGCGGAGAGCGAGCATTAAATGAGATTTTCTATGTACACAATCAGTGGGAAAATGTATTCTTATACATGAACAGTCAGATTATATGTATGCATATAAATATTTATTCAAAAGTATTAACTACGTGTTACAGTTACGTTACCTTATTGTATTGAATTTTCCGATGCCATTTTGGAAAAAAATGAAAATATTGCATAAAAATAAACTCAAGACAACTTTTAATTATTTTTCTTCTATGTCATAAAATTATAAACGTATACTTCACTAAGTATATCATAATAATATTAAATATATCGTAAATAATATTATCATAAATATTATCATAATATGTATTGATCTCTTTTAAGTTATTTATAATTACTGTTGTCACAAAACTTTATTTTTAACAAGCTTTTATTAACTTAACTTTTATGTTTGTGTGAATGAGTGTAACGGAAGCTTTCAATTAAATCTTCACCCACTAGACTAGACACTTGAATTATTTTAAGAAACGATAACAATACAATAATTTACAGTTATGATTTGGTATTCGAATTAAGATCAACTAATAAAAATATACTTAAATTTTATTAGAAATTATATACACTAGATCGACGCTAAATATTTTTCCTCATCAGAAAATATAGGTCACTGGATGGTCTCCATATCGAAGAACTTGATTGTTTGAAGATAACAGGGTGAGTTCCATAAAATAGTGACGCTTTAGACGAAATGGCTAGTTTATACGAAAATTATTATAAGTACATTGTCATTGCATATAACTTCAGTCTTATTCTAAGATTAAAAGAAATAAAATCACAGTTTAAAAAAGTAAAGAAAAAGTTTTAAAAAAATATGAACTAAAAAAATGTTTAAAATCCTCAATAAAATTTTCGACAACTGATATCAAACAGCCATGCTTTTTACATTAAAAGTAATTTTTTTGTCATCAGGGACGTCCCCTCTTGTTCAAAATTTCCATATTTAAAGATTATTAATTATATAATCATTATAGATACAAATGATCATTTATAAATTATTTTTGCTACATCTTTTCAAAGATTTATTCTTATTGGACCTTTTCCAATGACTCACCTGAAACAATACTCTTATTAGTTGTCTTACAAATCTCCGTTCGTACAAATGCTGCTTTCAGAAGGATAACGCTCGTATGCAATGTTTTTCTGTCGTAATGTTTGTACAATCACTATTTTCCGCAACTCATTACGTAATATTTTTCTAAATACCTTCATACTTTGATTTTTTTTCTCAAATTTATTTTCGTAATATTTTTCTAATTACCTTCATATTTTGATTTTTTTTCTCAAATTTATTTTCGTATTATTTTTCTAAATACCTTCATATTTTGATTTTTTTTCTCAAATTTATTTTCGTAATATTTTTGTAAATACCTTCATATTTTGATTTTTTTTCTCAAATTTATCTTCGTAATATTTTTCTAAATACCTTCATATTTTGATATTTTTTCTCAAATTTATTTTCGTAATATTTTTCTAAATACCTCTATATTTTGATTTTTTTTTCTCAAATTTATTTTCGTAATATTTTTCTAAATACCTTCACATTTTGATTTTTTTTCTCAAATTTATTTTTGTAATATTTTTCTAAATACCTTCATATTTTGATTTTTTTTCTCAAATTTATTTTTAATTACCATTTTTATTTAATGACTGTAATACTCCTTTCTCTTTAGTATACAACGTTTTTCCTAAACTACTATAGTACTATTATCTTAGACTGATGTAATTTTAATATCATATTTTTTAAAAATTATTCATTATATTGTTTTACCCATTTCGGACACTAATAAAAGTAAATAAGTTAAATTTGTCAATGGCAGTAAAATAACTTATTCACAAATATTACATCTATTAATTTTTTTTTTGCAAAAATTAGAAATAATTTTTTTAGAAAACAACAAACCTTTTTGGGGTAAATAATAATTTCCTCTCTTTTTATAAGTTTGAATGTAATAAGATATAAAAAAATTAATACCACATTAATTTTCATGACAAGTAACGTATTTAACTTTATCCCCAAGTCTAATTTACTACCTTCTACGGTTTATACATTACATAAATATGTTAATAACCATTTTTTTATATTTAATATTTAACTTAAAATATTGTTTTAAGTATAATTCAATTCGACTTTCGCAATAATATTTTTGCCTCATTTCGTTTGTGTAAACATCGTCTCATTCCTTCTCAAAACACAATAAAGAAAAGAATAAACAAACATTTGGGACGCAAATATTATTCAACAAATAGTAAAATATATTAGTGTGGCGACCCTACAAATTCGTATGCCTCACACAAGAAACGCATACATACCCATACACCCACACGCACACTCGTCTACATGTGCACGTACAACCTCAGTCACTATTACATGTTACCACCGTACATATACATACTCTACATTCACACACACCACCTACCGTCACACACACCGTTACCTTATTACTTGTCTCATCCAGATATGTAAAGACGCTTTGCAGTCGCACTCACACGCGCATTTATATATATTTGAATGTATACGTACACGTCTCTTTACCTCCAATTCGCTCACATAAACACGCATAGATTGGCTGGCGGCCGTCTCGGACCGTTATTCAGCTCTGTCGTAAACCTAGAAGCCAGAGCTAGGTCGCTAATCACGTAACTGCGCTTTGTTGAAGGTCACTTGTCGTCTCACTCACACTGGGTAGGGATGTGGTATCGTAGAATTATCGATAAAATATTGGTTTTGAAAAACGACTTGTGAGATCTTGTCTTATCTAATTCTAATTGTTTTAATTTAAATAATTTTTAATGCTTTTGATTGCATACGAAACCCGTGCAGTATTTCTGACCTGTTAATACATGCTACAAAACGCTTTTTACATCTATTCAATTATAAATCACACATCTATTAAATTATTAAATTACATCTATTAAATTATTAATTATTTATATATAAATATTTAATATTGCGATGAAATGTACTGTGCTTACATAAATCAAATTTATTTAATTATTTATCATAAATTTATATATTACAGATAACCCCTCCATAATGAGAAAAAATTGCCTAACAAAATTTGAATAAATTTAATTTTAACGTATAATTACATAATAATTATAAAAGATAACGATAAGAGGGAAATCTTTAGCAGCGTATAATTTATAATGTTCAAATGGACATAGAGAATACAATATCTTTTTAAACTAGCGGGCATTGAGCAATATCGACTCAAATGAAAAAATTAGAAGCGTACCGAGTGCACTTTTCATTTAAACTTTTAAACCAGAAAATATTGTAAGAAAATGTTATAGTTGACACGAAAATCTACAACAAAATTCAACAACGTGTATTGCTAAATATTCCACCTTTTATATTACTATATTTCGGTTAAGCAAAGCAGTTATAACTAAATCAAAATAATGTTTGAAAAATTGTGCACTACAACAAAAATTACGACTTTCTAGACTTATACTTATACTCGTAGCTAATTTATTTCAGGACGTATACGTACTGGCATATATAAACTGTTTAATAAGCGTTTTTATGTAGCAAGTTTGAACTATAGAGTTCTATACTTTATTAAAACACAGCGAATATAACAGAAATGCTAAAAATATCGTTAATAAATTAACAAGAAATAAAACACAATACAATCACAGCCCGTTTTTTGTCTGCGCAACACCCAGCATGCATTATACATATATATATATATATATATATATATATATATATATATATATATACATATAAATCTATATATGGTGAAAATAATAAAATCAAAAATACTATTGAGAGTTTTTACGTAAATTACTTTATATACCACCGTGAAAATTATTCCAAAACTTAACAGACAAAAGAATATTCGTAGAGTACGCACGTACATACACTCAACAATGCGTACGTGTATGCGTGTATTTGTGTGAATACATGTAAACGCTTAAGCGTTGTTTTTACCTAGGACATTAGTAGTAATAGTTACAATTGAACTATTTTTGGCTATTGATATTATTTGTCATCATACAAATAGACATTTTGCCTCGTATATTTCACAGATTAAATTGGATGTTGATTGTATTAAAACTGTGAAGAGGCTGAAGAGAACTACTAGAGAGCAAAGTGGGATGTAAAAAATTACGACGGAATATGAGTGAAAATTGGTATAAAATGGGAAATTACAAAAAAAAATTAAAGATGTTGTCTCGTACGGATCGCAAATAAATTCATAATTATAGAAAATGCAAATCAAGGAAAATATTCATCAAAATAAATGCAAAGCACCTAAAAATTTCAAGCCCAAATAAATAAGAAAATCACGGCAGCGACGAAAATAAAATGAAAAAAGGACGTAAATCGATTACGTAACATATCCATAGGGCTATATGAATCGTAAGTATGTTCGTAATTAAAGAAAATGTAAATTAGAGAAAAGCCTGCATCGGAAGGATTCCAAGAAACTTAAAAGCCTAGTGCCGAGCAAATGCAAGTGCTACGACAGCATCGAAAAGTTTATGAAAACACGATGCAAAGCGATTACGTTGAAGGTCCATCAGGCATACAGCGTCCAGCAACAGTCCAAACGTCTACGGATCATGTGCAGGCATCATTGGAAAGCAATACATAGGAGAGTGATAATATAGGGATCAATAGCAACGTGAGAACGCCCGAGGAATATGTATTGCGATCACCAAATATCGTCTTGTTGTCATCGTGGGGCATCAATACACGTACGTCAGTGGAGGGTTCCACGGTATACTATGATATCATTGAGTACGAAACCGTATGTGTAATCGAAACTTGATATGCTACAGCTCTGCTGGACTCCCATTGAAAGACGCACTGCAAGCTTATCTATTGGGCGTGGCAAACATAAGTGTAAGCGATCGCAACTTTCATATAAATTGGTAATTAAATTACATATTAATATGGGACACTTGTTACTTGACTTAACACCGAAGTTTTCACGAAAACTCTACGGTACACACCAGAACTGCGATTTTAAGTGTATTTTTATGAGTTTCTAATTAAGTTCGGCCAGCGGAAAAAAACAATTATGCAAACAAAAATATAAAGCAGTTTGTGTACATAACTCAGAAACCCCTTTCCTAAATGTAATTAAATCGCACCTCTATAGAAATATATTTAACCGCAATTAAAATAATAGTTATAATTTAAAATTAAGTAATTACATTTTAATAAGACCTAAACAATAAAATGCTGATGCGTTAGTTGTAACAGAATATGATTATATTTAATTATAGTCCAACATACAACGATAATAGTTCCGACGATATTAGATGGGAATTGCTTCCAGATTGGAACCGACATAGGTGGGCTTCCATGATTTTCTGTACATCTTGAAATTATGGATGAAACTTAACTAACATTATTTTAACTAATGTAGTAATCAAATATTACTTTTAAACCAATATCTCGAATTTTTCTAACAGTTAAAAAAATAAATAAAAATTAGTGTGATGGAGGACCAGTTAAAAGATTTACATTTGAAAAAAAACGCGACTACAAAATAACAAAAAACGCTGAATGAGACCTCGATACCGTTTTGAAAAACTAAACTTCTTCAATAATACTCCACTCAATAGAGTTATAATACTCCACTCATTTCTAGTTTACATGTACGAGGAGCTAGATTGCTTTCTACTAGTACAATCATATTATTCACCTGAGGTTGTTCCATCCTATCGTCATTTGTTCAGAACTTCTAAAACAAGGACTTCTAAACCACATTTTTACTGACGGCTGCAAGTTATAAATCTATGGAAAAATCAAAAGCGTATATGATGAATTTTTTTCATTAGAAAAAAAATAAAAATGGAGTTTTAAGCAGAAGCCAGCAAAGAAAAGGGGTAAGGAGATATGCACAAAACGGAGTCTGACTCAATCTCTGAGCAAGAAAAAAGAATTTTTGAAGAAAATCGATTGTAAAAACTGAAGCTATTCGTCAATTTATTATGAAAATTGTAATTATGATGGCTATCATCAAATTCTTTTGAGATTCAAGATAAATGTTTTCCATCAATCTATGGAAAAAAAAGAATCATCATCATCAAGAATTGTGACCTGTGCGTACATAAGTAAATACACGGTCTTTAATTTACTAATTTTATTTTGGTCTTTTGCTACGAGCTAAAATCTAGCGACTCTCAGGCTTTTAAATTGACAGGTAAAAAAATTACATGTAACAACATATTAACAAGCTATTACATATCAATTCAACTGGTATTTTCCATTAGAACAAATTCAACTCCACATAATATTTTTACGAAAAAGACGTTATTTGCCACAGTGCAATGAGAAAATACAAATAGATAAATAAAGGTGCATTATATATTATTTAGCTTTACGACATTTTAGTTACTTCTTTTACGTATCTAATTATCTCTCCCACAGTTGACTTAAAATAATTTGCAGGTAATACTAAGTACACCGTAATACTGAAACCAGTAATTAGCGAAGGTAATTATGTAAAACATATTTACCTTAGGCAAGACTCGGAAGTTTGAAAGTCTTTAATTTTATAGAGTAATTAGAACAAGTTGTAAGAAATTCGCGATCGTGGCTGTTTTAGAATAATTTTCCCTGTGCGAGGAAATATTTAATTAATATGAAAATATATTTAAATTTCACATCGAGAATATAAATTCAAATATAAGATTACGTTTATATATTTAATAAAATAAGAATTTGAAGATAATATTATGTATGAAAGCGAGAAAATAATTATCATGAAAATAAATCTTCACCCCTTGTTACAAACGGAGTTAATAAACTGAATCTTATAGATCTTTCAAGTTAGTAATGAAACCCTTAAATAAAACGTCAAATCGTCACACGTATATTATTATGCATATCAACTGCGAGAGAAAGAGTATACAGAGTTAAATATGCATTCTTGTATTTGCGAACTCCTTTACTTTGCTATTAAATACTTTGTTGAGCTTTCGAAACGTTAAACCGTACCGTGTTTCGTTAACATAACTGATTTAATGCTTATTGAAGAGAAAAGCTTTCTTATGTGATTCGTTAGTTATAATTGAAAAATTCTGCATTTATATAAATGTGATGTATGTTGAAAAATAATCGAACCTTAGATAAGGTAAAATGCCTTTACTTAAACGTTTACTGCACTTGCTCTTTTCAAAATACTTTCCTTAATATTGTATTCATTACTTCCGGCGGCTCAGAATACTTCCAGAACTTTTATTTCGTTTGTATTAAATACGCTGTAACGTTGAAATGTTTAAGCTAATTGACGTAAATTATTTACAAAAATCCCTTAAAGTTAATATTTATTATGTGTTTAATACATGTATTTACAAATAACGACAGAAATCAATATTAGTGTAAACCGTGCCGAAGTAAAATAATCTTTATTATACCGTTACCGCGTGTTAATTGGATTATCTATCTTCATAAAAAATAATACCAATGTATTTTTAGGTATAAAAAAGTATTGTTTATGTACGTATATGGTGAAAACTTAGTAATTTAAATTTTCAATGTAAATACAAATTAAGTATTTCTTATAATTAAAAAACACATTTAAACTTATTTTTTCCCAAGATAATAGTAATAGTAATGATAATAGATTAAATCAGTATGCTTGTTCAGTTCTTTAAAAATAAATATATACGTTGTATAAAAACTATATATTTTCAAAAATTATTTTTCAGAATTGCCAAAAGTGAATACGTATGGAATCAATTCCATGTCCTTCCGTCCGTCTGTCTGTTATAGGCAATTTTCTCGAGAACTATTCCACGTAAAAATTTAAACGGAAATAAAGTATGGTGGCTTTATTACAGACGTGGAATATAAAAAGTCCAATTTTATTTCTGGGGTTAGTTTCAGGGGTTAAATTGGGAAATAAAAAAAAATTCGAGGGAATCGCGTAGGGTGTGAAATAATAATATATTGAAGCTCAAATTCAGTAATGCATATAGTGTATTTCTTTAAATTTGGCGGCAAAAATTCTTAAGAATTGTTAACGTCCATTCTTATCACCAAAAGGATTTTTCAGAAAAATATAAAAAAAATGAACATTGAGAAATAAATATAGATTGAATCAAAATTATCAGGATTGAAAAATTTTAGTGCGACTAATTGTTGTAAATAATTTAATAGATTATTTCCTTATAATCGCTGAATCTTTAGTTTTAGAGAAAAAGTTTTCCAGCAAAAATATTTCTCACGATGTAAAGAATATTTCACAAAATTTTTTGTTCCCACATGTTTTGTTAGTTTTTTTCATTCTTTATATTCTAGTTTACATTTGAAGTACAATATTATTATTTTAGTCCGTCAAAAACGCTCATATAAAAATACCCAAGTTTTCTTCAGACTATGTTAGCTTTTACAAAGGTATTTGAAATTTCTAGATTGGTAAATATAATTTTTCACCTCGATCGAGATTAAGTGAAAAAATTGCCAAATTTAAATGAAAAACCATGTTTTACGTTGTCCGTATAAAATGTTTAATTACAAGCTTGATACGAAAATTAACCTGAATAGTCCGATAAGAATTAATAATTTTGATAAAATTTAAATTTTTTTTTTAAGCTGAATTAAATTTTAAAACTTTATAACTTTTATAGTTAACATTGGATGTGGACCTCTCTATATTTACCATGAATATTTTTAAAACAACCTCATTCTCCTGCCTCATTCTCTGCTGCAACTTTTTTCCTAATATCTTGAGAGTCAGGTCGCTAAATACATCTGAATTTATCGTCTTCCGCTATTGTATTTTTCGAGCTTTGACCAAAGAATATTCATTGAACATTTGTGGTTCCTATAGAATAAACTAAAGCAAAATTATTAATACCATGCATCTCCGTATAATTCCTTATAAACTAAACACAATCAAAATATTTGCTCGATTTTGTGGTCTTAAGTAAATTCCAAATTTTATGGTTTAAGAAAAGAAAAAGGAAAGAAAACGAAGTGCAAATTTAAATAGTGGTGCCGTAGGAATTCAATACATTTTTACTGGCCGTATATGTGTTCTTGTTGAATCTATATATATATATATATATATATATATATATATATATATGTATATATATATACATATATGTATATATATATATATATATATATATATATATATATGTATATATATATATATATATATATATATATATAATTAACGTTTATTTACCAAATTTACCTCGTTTATAGAGCGTTTTTAATTGAACGGCACAATGCCGGCCTTATTTTTTTTTTTAAGTGACAGTCCTTTTTATTTTGAATATTCGGTTCTCAATTATTACAATTTTTTTTTAAGAAACTGGCCTTGACTAAATATTTCACCCAAAACCTCAATTAAAGGGAAGAATTTATTTTTGAAAACATTGTAGTGAAAAATCTATTTTCATTTCCAAAATCGGGATATAAAACAAATAAATATAAAAAATAATTATTAATTACGGAAGGATGTTTAGTTATACGAGTAAAGTTCGATATTAAATTTATTCGCCGTATTTTCGTAGTAGAACAATATTTATACTACATTAGAGAGGATAATCAATAACGTACGGTCATACCTCTCCGAGGTTAATATTTTCTTTTCCAACGTATTTTCATCACACACGAATAATCAATTGTTGTACGCCCATGGGTTAGTCTTGTGTAAATATTCCACAAAGCGGTGCGAGTACTAGGCCAAACAAGTGAGCCTCAACAAGGTTCAACAAAATAATGAGTTAGCGATGGTACATATATTTTATGGGGAAATGGTGCTTGAAATAATTAGAAAGGTTTGCCAAATGTTTTAATTTTAATGTTAATATTTTCCGTGCCGTAACGGAACAAATTGAATAGCAGAATTTCAGACGGTTTTTAAGTCATGTTTGTACGGCGGAGTATATCTCTATTAACTCTAGGAGTAATTTAAAATAATTCGTAAATAGTCAAAAATATGCAACGGATAAGAAAATTTATATAAAATCTGAAAATTTAATTAATTTAATTAAAAAATTAATTCTTTAAGTTAAATGGGCACGTTTAAAGGTGTTATACATATTTTAAACAACAAAAATCACACGACGAAATATCGGTTCGACATAAATTACATCATATTTGAAAGAATACAATCTAGGATAGAAAGTCGCCACGCGTTTCTGTAATAACTATATCGGCAAGCAAAACAAGTACGAAATCAATTGAATAAAGTCAATGAAAAATGTTTTCCACTTGAAAATGTCTATCCGCTCGTTGAATACGGTCAAACTTTCTTGTGTTACAAAATACCTTTGTTTGGTAATACGAGTTACGTATATTTGGCGTTAATTTTGTAGAAATTAATTATTCACAATTAAATGAAACCACGTGATGTAGTATTATTTCTACTTTCTTTAAGTTCTTTACTACGACCTAGGTTTCCTTGTATTACAACATCTTCCGGGGGGCTATTAGCAAAGGCTATTATCTATTATCTTTGCTAATAGACCACCTGAAGATGTTGTAATACAACGAAACCTAGGTCGTGGTAAAGAAATTAAAGAAAGTAATTAGTTCTACTATCTCTAAATACTAATAAAGAAAGTAAGAAAATTCTCTAAATACTAATAAAGAAAGTAAAGAACTTAAAGAAAGTACGTAATTTCATTTTATGTGTAATCCTTTTTAGTTGTTCAAAATTAATGATTCAATAAATTTTTTTTTCGTAAAAAGGTAGCCTTGTTTTAATGTGACCCGTTAAGTTAAGAATAGATAATAATATGTAATTATTATACTTCGATCTCTTGAACGATTCCCATGAATATAACATAATCAAAAGTATTTTAATAAAAAGTGTGATTATATTATATAAATACAGCTTGAACCATTGGAAAATTTGAGAGGAGCCGGACGCACAACATTAGTAAAAACACATTAGCTTAGTAACGTCTTATAGGTACAGCTAACGTAATTTGTGGAGGCGAACTCAGTTTACATCGGAAAATCTTTTAATTAAAACGTTACTAGTTTACTTAAGGCGTAAGAGAACTTCCGGACGCCAGAAGTAAATATGGGTGGGTCTAAATAAGGGGCGCAATTTTCCATTGTTTCAATACAAAACGACTGCCTTAGATGCTTGTTACTAATGGTTATTATTACTAATCTTTTATCCTTATATTAGCTTAAATAAATCGAACTTATTTAATATCCAAAAAATATAAGATAAACGCTTCTTTCGTCTTTTTTAGACTTTTGAGAGTGTAGTTGAATTTATGTTGCTAAAATATATTTAAATAGATCAACAAGTCAGCTATATTTATTGACGTTTTCACACCACCTTTTATAGCAATAACAATCAATGGTCGAAACAAAATTAACATATTTATGGCGTTATGCTTCATCATTTCGTGAAGTCCTCGATGCATTAGGTACCAAATTATGCATTATTCAAAATGAATAATTAGTCATAATGAATTAGAATACAGAAAGACATTCAGAGATCCGTTAGCTTATTTCATGGCTTTTCCTAAAGAAATCTGTCTACTCGTTGATATATAAGGAAATTTAGATTTATATATATTGGATATTATTAAATACTAAATATGTACTAAACATAAAGAAACCACTCGACTATGTGTATTAATTTGCAATATAATGACTGAATATACGAATTAATTATTTAACAATAGAGTCAACTAATTTCCCATTTTGGCTACATCTTTTTAAATATTGATTGTCTATAGAAATCTTAAACATTAGATATCTTGGATAATTTCGTGTAACTTTTGTAAAATGGGAAGATAAATTAATATCATTATGGCTGCAATAAGTATTGTGTATATACGAATAATAACAATATTTCCGGAAAAGGTAGCTGAGTCATGAAATGTATATTTTCATTTAATATAAGATATGAAAATGTACTGAATTATCTATATGGTGAAAAATAGGATTCACGTTTCATTCATTATTTAGATTGGCTTCAAAGATTTTATGAAAATTGATGCAATGTTCTTGATAATGTACATATGTTAAATGTGTGAAAAAGGAATCAGATTCTTGAGATGGATGACGTTAATATCAAAACCTAAATTGGAAGCAAAATAAAAAAAGATACGTCATATTTCTAAATTTTATTACTGTCTTATGTGTTTAATTATTTACTCTCTATTTTTTAATATTATTGAAAACAAGGCAAATTTTCCACGTAATGGATTTTCCCGTGTTAATACTGATACGTTGTTATAATTTAAAGAAAGTGTCTCGGATGACAGCAATAATGTCTTAATTTATTTCATGTAACCCACGAATCTTTCGTTTTTTCTCAAGCTATTCTTATGGTTTTAATGACATTCTCGTGAATCATGTGTGTTTGGGAGATGTAATGTTATGAACATGCTGAACTATGGAATGGGCATAATACTACCTTAACTACTTATTTTGATTCGTATCTGATTTATAATTTGAAATTTAATTTTCTCTTAATAGTAGACGGTTATTTTTAAATAGGCTATTGAGGTTGTAGTTGAGAAAGCATTTTTTTCTTTACTTTGCATAGCATTTTCATTGAACTAAATATGACTTTGGATAAGTTTGTTGTACCTTAATATATCTCTGATTGCTTAGCTTCAAGCTACTGTTAGGAGGTTTCTCAAATATTAACAACTTTTATATTAGAGGTCAAGTTCTTCTGCACTTTGTTACGGAATTTTTTACGTTTTTAAAATTTTCTGTAGCATTTTTGTAATCGTAGTTTTAGGTTTGCTTCGATTATAAATTTCTCTACGTTAATTTTTATTCATATAGCATTTTTTATTATGAAGATTGTATTGCAGAAAAGTGAATGGGTCTTTATTATTTTCAAATGACTTGTTTAGTATTTTTTGACTATTTTATTATTTCATTTAGCAAAATTAAGGCTAAATATTTTGTATCCCATTTCCAAAAAAAGTCTAAATTTTCTTTAACCAAACGGGGAATATTATCTCTAAATAATCGTAAAGGTCATAATGTGGTGTGCAAATATTGATTTGAAAAATATTATTACGTGTTTTGCAGATATTTTAGCATTTTAATTCAATATATTTTGAATAATTTACAATTACTATATATTTTTTATTTTTAAAATTGAATAAGTTAGCACCATACACTCTCCAAAGCGCATGCTTGAGCATCAATGAAAATCAAAATCCCTTGTGGATTACGGATCTGTATTTCATACTTTCTTCAAAATTACCATCACTTCTATAGCTTAACTCATGTCTGGTCAAAATATTGTTATCTTGCTTAGCTTTTGCTTCTATTGATGAAAATATTGTTATTTTGCAAAGCTTTTGCTTCTTTTGATCTGAATTACTGGTATAAATTTATTGTAATCCTTCTTTTCTTAAATATAATGGAATAATTAGTTTTATTTTTGAACACCATTTCATCAATTACCTGAATTTCTCCTCTATAATTCTAAAACGCTCTGGCTTATATATCTGTTTTATTTTTTTGTTTTGACCAATCCTCATAAATTAGACTTTATTAATGTTTGTAAACGTTTACCATTAGCAGTTCTCTTTCTTATTCATTGTAGTTATGCTTTCTGTACAGAACGAGATGTCATAAATATTTTTGCATGCATAATTATTTCCTTATGTAACACATATACCTTTTTATCTGATAATGTATCCCTTGAAAATGTGTCTGGTGGCTATAAATGCGTTCCTGTAATATAAACAATATATATATTTCATTTAACAGCATCTTCTTTGTGGAGTATTTCTTAAGTGGTTCAATATTAAAAAGATTACCTGAAGGTTTGTGAGCAGGTTCTAAATTAACTTTGTAGCGAAATATAGATTGGTAAAATTTTTGTAAGTCAAATAAATTTACAGTATTTTGCTATTTATGCACATATTTTTTGACCATTTGTTAAAGTTTATAATTCATAAGAAATTGGTTGTGATAAGACTGCAACTAATACTGACTATAAGGAATCAACAATTAAGGCTTTAAATAGAATTAAAAAAAATTTTAATCATTGGATATTTTTTTAAAGGCTTTAAAATTTTAGTTTTCGCTCACAGTTTATTTTAAGTAATTACTTAAACTAGTACCTTATTACTTAAAGTCCTAAAAATATTCGTATCTTAGCAATCATGACAATTATTTATCACACGTATGAAAGGTGTAGTAAGCGATATATTTGTGTAGTCAAAATCAATATATATTTATATATATATATATATATATATATATATATATATATATATATATAATAGCTTAATAAAATTTTTAAACATTCTTCTATAATCACACTTTTACATATACCTAAATATATAGGAAACCTTGGTACCGAGAGTTCTACTCTTATGTATTACATTCTACATTTATTATTAAGCAGTTGATCTTTTGAAGTAGTGACCGTAAGTCTCATAAGGAATTTTGATTCCAATAGTTTATACAAGAACATTTTTTGAAGTTAAGCGTTTTTGTGTTAAATTTACTCTTTCATATGAAAGAAAATATATTTTATTTTTGTGGAAAACACCGCCATCCATTGATTAAACACTAATATACGGTTTACCTGTTCTATTATTATTTTAAAAAAATTGATATTATATACAGTATATACTCAAGATGAAACATATTGCATTTAGAATGCTTGGTTTTCTATTTTTTTGAGAAAACTTAGTAATAGAATTTACAATTTGTGGTCAATGAATGACTTTTTTGATCATCAGTGGGTATAATTTCACATTAGGTCTTAATTCTATTATAGTTAGGACGAATTTCTATCACACTAAATATAAGACCTAAAAACTTTTTTAATTTTTGTTATCAAATATATTTTTGTTTTTATTAAATTTTCACTTTTTTTTATACTTCTTTAACGTTCCATTATGCTTTTTTTTATTATATTTATCAAATGTTACATAAATGACTACATTTCAAAATGTTTCCTTTAACATTTGACTGAAAATTTCACTTTAGCCCTTAGGTCCAATATATAGGTAATTTTGACTATTTATGTCTTCCTTAAAGAGTATCAAAAGAACAAGTCTGAAATAGTTGCATCAAGTTGCGAGATCCAAAAATCTGAGTACAAATAAATAGAAATGCGATATTTGTATTGCCTCATTTTTGTTACTGGGGTTTGAACAAATTCTTAGCCTTTTATTAAGCTTTTAAATTATGACAATCGAACGTATCCGACTGGTTGGTTGTGAAACTTATTTTATTACACTTAAAAATGTCATGCGATCTAGATCTTCTTTTAACTTATTTTGAAATGAAAAAGGAATTTTACGTTGTGCATCTATTTTTGATTTTGCGTCAGATGGAACTGTCAAATAACACTTGGACAAAGAGCTTGGAATACATTTTTATGACTATTTATAATAGTTTCCATTTCCTTTTACCTGATATCACTTTTTGATAATCAAACATTCTTTTAACGTTGTCTATATTAGTACATTTATTGGCATCCATAACTGATTAAAACGCGATATATACCATTAGGAATTTAATACTTTGAATATTTATTCTTTATCTGGACTTTCAAAATACACCTATAATTGGTATTCTGTCTCTTTGTCATATCACTATATTGATAGTAAATGGCATTATCTTTGAGTCAAAATACTAAAGGCTGTAAATGGTGATGAAAACAGAGGATAACTTGATGATAATAGAATACTAAAGGCTGTTTTGTACGATTTAGGAAAATTGTATGTTTTTCATTTGCTTTTAATATAATTAACAGCTCTTATAGAATTGGACAGTTTCTCTTGGAATAACAGAATTATCAATATTAAAGTGAAAGTTTTTTTACTTACATATAAACGATGAATATCGAAAAACTTTTTATTGAAGAAAATGTTATTGTCTTTAATTATTTCTTTAAACTTTCACCACGGTGAAAGACGTATTATACCGTATATAATTTTCAGGCCAAGCGGTTTAATTCTTACAAAGTTTGAACGTTTCTATTACAAGTAGAATACAAATACATCCAAATGGATATTAAGGTTAAGGTACTAATTTTAGGAGTTATTTTTTTTGCAGAAAACTATATACTTTTTAAATATCTTTGTATCAACTAAATACAATGTTTGTAATTTGATCGTCGTTTTGAGTGAATTAATTTATCACGTAATGGGTTTGTTGTTAAACAGATAATTTTTTTCAGTTATGGATACATCGAGGAGTTCGTGAAATGATGAAGCATACCGATATGAATATGGTACTTTATTTTCGACCGTTGATTGTTACTGCTATAGAAGGTAGCGAGAAAGTGTCAATAAATATAGCTGAAATGTTGATCAATTTAAATATATTTAGCAACATAAATTGGACGAAAAATATTTTAGTGTGCTTACATTGTTATCTATTGAATTGTTTCCGTCCACAATATCGCTGTTTTATGTATTTATATTCACACTGAAAAAATTATCTGTTAAAAAACGAAAGCGTAATTGTGAATTGTATTCTTAATTTACCATTTAAATTTATTGCATCCGACTATACTTTAATATGATAAGAGTGAATTATAGCCATAATTATCTCTCCCAAAGTTAACTTTTGATAACTTGCGGGTAATAAAATACATCCGTATTGTTAAAACAAGTAATTACGGAAACTAAATATGCAAAACGCATTTATCTTAAGTACGACTTGGTAAGCTGAAAGTAATAAAGCCCTCAAGTAATTGGAACATGCTCACAAAACGTCCCGATTGTATTTGTTCCGAAATAATTTTCCCTCTTCGGAGGGATAATTTAATTAGCGTTGAATACGTATTTAAATTTCATATAGAAAATATGGATTGAAACACAATATTACGTAATTCATAAAATAAGGATGTGATGATGATATTACATCGTATGATGTTATGAAAGCGAATAGATAATTATTTCCAAAAGTAATTTTCAACCCTTTCTGCCAATGGGCTCCGTAATCTAAAAACTCGTCAATAACATTTTAACATGAGTGTTTAAACTAAACTAATCTCCAAGCAAAATGCCAAGCAGCCACGTGTTTCTTATTACGCATCAAAGTCATAAACTCTGACGGAAATAGTAATTCTGTAAATACAAGAAAGCGTATTTAACTCTGAGTGAGCAAAGTTAAATACGCATTTAACTTCCTTTACTCTTGTCAGTATAAATACGTTTTGACGAGCTTTCAAAAGTTTCATATAACGCAATGTTAACAAACTTAAGTAAGTTTCGTTAAACCATTAGATAAAATTTATTATTAATTATAACCGGTTTCGTGTTTACCGAAGAGAAAAGCACTTTTATGTGTTTCATGAATTAGAATTGGAAAATATTTTCTCTTTATGTAGGATGTGTACATATAATAGGAAAATATTCTCTCTGTGTTTCTGGATGTGTGTGTATAATAGGAAAATATTCTCTCTTTATATGGCGTGTCTATAAATGCAATCAAATCTTAGCCTTGGAAAAATGTAATTAAGCATTTTTGTTTTTTTTTATATTTTATTAATTTTTTCTAGCTATCCAAAATACGTGCAGCATTTTATAAATCAATCTATATCTTTTATACCAAATATATTATAATGTGAAAACAAACTAATTTAGCCGAAATTATTTACTTGACTATATGAAGTCATATCAGGGTTTTACCTGGAAATGATAATGTGAAAATTGATACTTTAAATATGTGTAGTACGAGTATCTAGAAATAACATATCAAAATTTGAGGGCTTTATTATTTTCGTGCATGCTATGCAAAAGTGAATACTGAAGAGCCCGATACTGTCCCACTTGATGAATAATGAAATATATTCGTAAGGTTCATTTTATCGTTGCCTACAGTTGTTGGAGTTGATTCCATTATACGGCTTCAAACAAGGCTATATTAACGTATTTCCTATAACATATAACGTTTTTTATGTACTTGTATAGTTAAGGCGTCTATTGGTATTGAAATTAACGATATGATTACGAAGAACTTAATTAAAAACACATTACACCATAATTAATTTTGTTTTTTGTGTTAGCATAAAAACTCGACTTTTTAACTTCTGTTCAAAATTTGACTTTCAAAAATAAATTAAATATTAATTTTCTGAACGTTTTTTCGTCGTTTTAGTCCAAATCCATATTAACATATAATAATATAACTAAAATATATATTTTACATTGGTCTTTAATTTTTTTGATATTTCATATTGTTACTAAAAAAATAAACAGTGAAAATCGACCACGATTTACCTAGATAGCGGTACCACGATTTACCATAGCGGCGCGTGTACGATTGTTGATTTTTGATATGTTACTTCTAGGTATAAATATTAGGCATATCCAAAGTATCTGCGTTAAGGGTATTATTTCCAAGTATTGGATTACTTCAATATAATATGACGGGGCTAATGAATATAAATAATTAAGGTAGGGCCGCATGATAGTAAGATCCAAAAGTTATTATAAATTTGTTTATTGAAAATTATTTTTTTTCCGAACTGTTAATATAACATCACTTTGACAGTTTGTAAAATATAATTTTTATACTTCTTAAATAAAATTAAGGGTGCTGTAATAATTACTTTTCGTAGGATGTTAATTGTTCAATTTTTGAGATTAATTTTTACAAAAAGTAAACTGTAAATAATTTTTTTTTTAAATATTAGTAAGACATAATTTTACATTGCCTTAGTTCTTTAGACAAATTGCTCAACGCGTTTTTTAAACAAAATGAAAAGTAGTCAAGATTAAATATATTGACTACTATAAATTGACACTTATTGAGAGCAATTTTTACCAAAATTAATTGGTAAATAATTTTCTTTTTTAATACCTGTAGAGTATTTATGTATTGTGTGCCATGTACACAATACATAAATACTCTACAGTTTGCTTTTGTTGATACTTTCACCGAATTCCTCCTTAATTTAAATACAATAGTATTTAAAGTGGCTTATATATTTTGTACTTGAATTGATTTACAATTTTCATAATTAAGATTTGTGTTGCAAAAAGTTAAATATCTAATAAACTTTTAAGAAAAGTAAAGTTTAGAAAGTTAACTTTACTGTCTTTCATAAAATTTTGCCAAATATAATATCTTTAACAATATTTATATAACAAAAACTACGATGTGTTTTTAATTTATATAAAATAATTTTTTTGTCACATAAAGCTTTCCCTAGCCTACCCTTTTTAATATTTTCTTCAATTATATTTCTTTTTTTATTCCATTTCATGTTTTAGGTTCTATTCAATACCTTATTAAAATATTGGAACATTATTGAACATTTTAAGAAGAAAAATAATTCAGAAATTCTTTTTTGCCGAAGACATATTGTTTTTATTTGAATTTAATATTCATAGTTTGACAGAGTTCTTGCATAACTGAGACAAATTTTGTGACTGCTTATGTAATAAAAATCAGTTAAATCGAGTTAACTGGAAATATCTGATAACAGAAAAAGGGCATGATCAGATTTCTGGACCATTCTCATATTTTCACCTTCCTTGAGAAATATAACCTAAATACCTTGGAATGCCAACAGTCAATAGATTAAAAAATATAATCGTATTAAAAGTGGTACGCTGCAAAGTCAAACTCATAAAGTTGTATGCTTTTAAAGATAGTATCACAAGGCAAAAAATAAAATTGAACATGAAAAATAAATAATGAATACGAGAAAAAACTATAAAACAATTATTAAAAATAATCAATTGCTGAAGACGTAACAAGCAATAGAAGAAAGTATCTGAAGACGCCCGGAAACGCTGACGTTACATCGGAACACTCGGCTGTGTCGCTTTCGGCAATTTTTCATGCTGAAGCGCGGCGTAAGAAGTTTCACTTTAAAATATTGTGTACACTAAACTATATCTGTAAAAGTGAATTTCTTATTGAAGAAATACCAAACCAAGAGATTTTGACTGTTTTTTTCCGTCTTTTTCTCTGTATCTTTCTGTATTTATTTGAGTTTTCGTCACAAAAAAACGGTTGAAACACTTAATATAAGTTTCACTGTCACGTGACTCTGATTAAAATATGCGATCTTAACGTACAATAACGCACAAAGGAGCAATTGAATAAAAAGTTATGATCAAGATCAACGATTATGATTATGATCAAGTTATGATTATGATCAACAATTACTTCATTAATTCTGTAAAAAAATATTAATACGCTAATAATTCACGAAATTAAACAATTAATTTAGTAGAAAATGTAAAAAATACAAATCAGTTTTTAAAAAAGTTGTTTGTAAAATAATTTCATCATAGGAACATATTTTCAGATCGTGGCCTGAAACAACCAACGTGGCCAAGAACATATAACTCAACGGTATTGCCACACACTCCGCGCTCTACCTCACAGCGTCAATAAATAATTGCTTGTGCCTATTATCTAAGCTCAGTGTGTTTAAAGTGGAGCTTTGTGACGAAATAATGTTAATAAATTACGCCCAAAGAAAATAACGTTTCCTCTTGCACACAGGATATGCACATTGTGTGTACGACCGCGTTGGCCTCCTCGACAAAGGATAATATGACTGTGAAGCATGTTGCTAAACAAAAAGACCTTATTCCCGTGCTCGGCCAAAGCGTACTTGGTTTTTATTGCTTTGTTAATCCTGTTCTATTAAGTGTAGCTTGGAGCAGAAATATTTGTTTTAGTTCGTAATGGGAAGCGACGAGTATCGTTGCTTTCCGTGTTTATATATGTAGAGCATACTTAACTCATATATATATATATATATATATATATATATATATATATATATTTCTTTTTTTTTAATTTTTTTTTTAAATTGAGACGTCTGTAAGGTCATTATAGAATGCCCAGAAATACAATGTATATTTATCTAATTAATAATATGATTTTAGTTATTGCAAGAGAAACGAGATCACAATTAGACTAAAAACTTTATTTTCATAAATTCTAAATTTTGTGGAATGAACGTAAAAAAATAAGATGAACTTTCAATGATTGACATTACAAAGAATAAATTCACAAGTTAGAAACGTTAATTAATTTAGAATATCAATTATTAAAATTGAACAAGAGTGACGAGGTACGTATTTCATCTGTGCATCGGAAGTTTTAGAAATAGCCATAATTTTGAAAAACAGCGACTTGATATTTACCTGAAATTTATTCAAAATCTATAACGATGATTCTATGTCAAATATTTTTTTAGATATACAGGGCATTTAAACGCTTAAGAAAGATATTCTTGGCCATATATTTAAATCGTGTAAGGTAATATTAATATTTGTAAACAGTTAACTATAAGTACTACAGGCCTCTAAATACTTAAATATGTGGGAAATACCTGATAATACCTGAAATTTATTCAAAAACTATAGGGATGATTATCTCATATTTTTTTAGAAATTTACGGTATTTAAATGCTTGTGAAAGATATTCAAGGCCACATATTTATATGGTGCAAGGTAATATCAATATTTGTAAACAGTTTAATGTAAACACTATAGGCCTCTTAATACTTAAATAAGTGGGAAACCTAAACACTGCTAAATAGACTAAATAAAATAATTTTTGAGTATTGCTTACATCTTCTTTACACCCGCGATTGCTTTTTGAATCACTTAATTTGAATTTTGCAGGCAAGCATATATCGACAATTTTACATGATTTGATAAAAATCTTCAACATAATTTATTTTGACCTAAACATACAAACACTAACAATCGCGCAAATTTTAATTTTACTGTACAAAATTATATTCGAGGTTGAATTTTCTTGCGAAATGCATGCCGTAAAATATCTCACACTTTTTTCCAAAATTATGAACTTCTGGATGCAAAATTAAGGAAGTGAAATATTGAATACTTTCAAAAAAATATATAATAAATCAATAATAATACATATAAATATATATAATAATAAATATAATTAAATTTAAATAATACAGTTTATTTTTTTATTCTCCAAATGACTACAGACTGTAAAAATATTCATTTTTTTGTTTCCGACTCATCATCCGAATCAAAAATTTGACTTTTATTGTATTAAATGTGTATTAAACACACAAATATGTAAATACAAATTTGTGTGTATTCAAATTGTATATGTAAATGTAAATGTTACACTAAAGAACCCGTTTGACAAAATGCACTAATTTTGTACCCTTTCCATTGTTTTACCTTTGTCATAATTTTCTTTTATGAAGTTTCTTGAACCAAAATTTAACAAAATTTCGTTTTAAAATCAGTAAAATAGTTTATAAAATGTTTGTGACTGAATTTACTAATAAAAGCTTTCATATACACATGGGTACAAACGCAAATCACAAATTAACTTTCCGAAATATATAAAATATGTTTTAAAGAGTTTTACATATTTCAATGTAAAATTTAATTTTTGAGGAATCTTTTGTTTCCTATACCTACTTGTTTTAGGTCTGCAAAAATTAATGATTTTTACAAGTTACTGAAAAAATGTTAAGAAAAATCTGGATAGCAGTAACTTTGCAGATCAATTTCCTTTGTAAAATGACTTAACAAGCTATCGAAATAACCTCGAGAAAAATCGTATAACGAAAAAATAAAAAAGTGCGTATATATATATATATATATATATATATATATATATATATATATATATATATACATATATTCAATCGCAAACATGTTTTGACAACCTTTTTGTTGTGCAGTATATTTGTATATGGAAATGCTACCCTATACTATCCTTTACAACTAACACATAATTAAAAAAATTTAAATTAAATTAATCTTAACATTTTTTGAAAATGTCATAAAATTATTCATCAGGTGATTTTTAAACTCGAAACACATTCACAGAGAAGACTTTTTGTGCCATATATCTTTGAAGCAATATTTTCAAATACGTAATTCGTAGAAGGCTTGACTTGTGTAAATATTTACACAAAATAAGAACGAATATTACGCCAACAAGAACGATTCAAAACGATAATGAGATGGGAGGTTGGTCGGAAAACCTATTGTCTACGGAAAAAAGGAATAACCTCTCCGGGGAAATTTTGGAGAGCTTGTGCTTAAAATAAAGAGACAACTTGAATTGTCTTATTCGAGTGCATATATTGTGTTCGGAGCTTTCATTGTCGCGAATAATATTTAATGATTTATGTTTTTATAAACTTACGCAAAGTAATATTTAAACGCGTTCTAATTACAAAATTAATTTTTGTTTTTACATATCTACTACACGTTCGGCATCATCCATTCATTTTGTTGTTAATAATTTCACGTTTCAGTTTACTTTGGTTATGAGTGTAAATTCTATGAATGTGTAAAAAGGTATTCAAAAGTCTTCCTATATTTTTTCACGCTTTTCTTTTCGCACAATTTGTTATGTCCTCTTTATTAGTGCCCCATAATGCAATGCGCTAATAGTCCCGCTTTATTAATTTTACCATATTGTATAAGTATTACTACAGAAAGAGTAACTTCAGTTCGTAAATCCTTTATACGATTCCAATCGTAATCCTTTATACCTTACATGCCTTGAACTAAATGTTTTATTTACCTTTTTTATACACTTTTCACACTTTAAATGTAAAATTCTTATGCATAATTTATGGCTTTAATAATATTATTCTAACGAATTGTATTCCTTAATGTAGTTCAGTAGCCGAAATAAAAACCAAGTTCAATTATCCATTACATGGTTTAACAAATTACCATTGCCAAATATTTTAGTTCATAAATCAAAATAAACTCTTTCCTATTTACAAAAACACGAAATGATAATTTGTTCAAATAAAATTTCGTTTTTTAACCAGTACCACTCGCTTAATCGTTACTTAGATATTTTTCAAGATATTGTAGCTACTTTAAATATTACAAGAAAAACAAGCATAAAACGGTTCCAAAACTTACATTCCAGCTTAAAAAAACATGTAAGGTGAAAAATCGCTTTTCATTTCTTAACAATCTTATCGGCAAATATGTTGAATACGGAATCAATTAAAGAAAATTAATGAAAACTGTTTTTCTCACGTTTCCGTTTTTCAATTCTCACTCAGTGGATTTTGATACACACTGTAGGTTAATTCTCACTGTCTCTGGAAACGTATAATAAAACTTTTCTCATGATATCCTGCCAGGAAACGCAAGTAATGATGATACAGTATGCTCACGTTTCTCAATACCTCATTAGTTCATACGATATTTAAATACCTCATTAGTTTCTACCAACCCTCGCGTTGTGATTCCCAGCGATGAACTAAAACATTAGACTATTATCATCGTGAAAAAAGATAAAATAAACATATCCTCATACCCGCATCGGAGGCTGTTGACTTTAAATTAAGCTTAAATTGGTTTAATCAAACAGCCAACTTGTAACAACAACAGAGTATTCGTAAAATTTGAACCTCCTTAATTCGGGACTTTATAATCGGAAAATATTAATTTTCATGAAACTAAAGTTGTAGGAGGTCATTTTTACTTACTAAAGTAGAGTAATTTAATTAAAAACTTTCATGTTTTATTAAGAAATGTCTTTTCCGGTTAAAATCCTGTGAAAGAAAATTGTTTTTATTGTTTTCATAACGGCTTAGAGAAATAATTACTCCGAGGGAAACACGACATTTTCGATGCTTTCAACAATCTAATACCAGTCTGTTATTAGCGTGCTTGTAAATTGGGTGGGTAACGTAGTCACTATGAGAAATTAGACTGTAAAAGAGAAAAAAATATATTTTTAAATTTTTGCGTTAGACCGTTTGACAACTAAATCTGTCAAGCACGAACGATGTATAGCTGTGTGGATGTAAGCGTGAAAAATTTTCACTTTTATGTATATTGTTACATAGATTATATTTTAAAGGTTCCGTCCTGCAAAAGCAAAAAGAAACCTCTTACAAGAACACTAACGTGTCCACCTGTTCATCAGTCCCTTGTATGTACTCAGAAACAGTTTGAAGCAGGAAATTGAAATTAGGCACAGTAATAAATCATATTCATCTCATAATACACACGTATCATCATAACTAATATAACAATATTAATATCGAAATTTTAAGGGGGAAAGAATACGCAATGGAAAAAAAATGTGCAGTGAAGTATCGTTTGGAAGAGATAGTTAGGAGAAATTCAAGAGTATTTTTTCCAAGTTCAAAGTTTTATCCTCACAAATTTACTGAAAAATGTAAAAATATATTATTTCCTTTCACGGCTCCGTTTTCGAGATTATTGAACCTAAATTTATTAAAAAACAGTGTTTTAAAAGCCTACGCAAAAATAGTAAGAAAACTATGTACGTTATTCTATATGCCATAAATTTTAAAACACGCACCCTGTCTATGCTTGTGAAAGATATGAAAGCCATATATTTACTATTTCAAAAGTGAATATATGTAAGTTATTTAATAGAAATACTTTGTACACTTAAACGTTTATTTGTTTCTAAATGTCCATCGAAAACTCGTAGAGTGAGTTCAACCTATACTTGACAGATTTTTTAATAATTTTGAAATTTTTTCTTAAGTTGCAAAAAAAAAAATACATTATTTTAAATAACAATTTAGTACATCTAAATAAAATTATTCAACTGGGGGCAAATGACACTTCTCAATTTTTTGAGAATTCCGTCAAAGATTAATTTCGATTACAAAAAAACAACTAGTATTCTAGAAGTGGAACCATTTGACCGATATATACATAGCGTTTATGATTGACGTAAGAAATTGAAATTAGGTACAATAATAAATCATATTAATCCACACATATTGCAATAACTAATTGACGTAGGAAATTGAAATTAGGTACAATAATAAATTGACGACAATAAATATTGAAATTGAAATTAGGTACAATAACAGTTGAAATTGAAATTAGGTACAATAATATGATTGACGTAGGAAATTAAAATTAGGTACAATAATAAATCATATTAATCCACACATATTGCAATAATAAATCATATTAATCCACACATATTGCAATAACTAATACAAATAATATCTATATAGAAATTTTAAGAGGAAAACATTCTTATTTGTATCTAAATGGGTACAAAAAATATGTATTGTGGTGTTGTTATTGTTATGGGAACATTGTTGTTTTTATAAATTTTATGTTGCTTAATTTCTTTGGAGCTACCGTTTTTTCTAACCTGTTATTATTTAGAATTAATTATTCAATAATTACTTTATGCAAAAAGCAGGTGTAATCATTGTAGGGCAAACAATACATAATCAGATACATTAATAATATTTCAATTTATTGAGCAAAATAAAAAAAGTGTTTTGACAAAAAAAAACTAATTGTATAATTATATTAGTAACGTCTAAACAGTTATAAAATATTAACGAAAGGCATAATAATATTAAAAACATTTAAGTGATAATTTGATAATATCTTAAAGACAAAGTTGGTTTTATTTGCAGAAATATTGGCAGTTTACATCGGAAAATCTAATAATTTAAACGTTAATCGGTTATTTAAATACAAAGAAAACTATCAAACCCTAGAGGCAAGTGTTGGTGATTCTAAATTGTGAGTGAAATTTTCCCTTGCTTAATTGCAAGTCGACTGTCTACGTGCCAGTTAAAGCTCCGAAGTTTTAGTGCCGAAGTTTTACGGGTGGAATAATTTACTGGTATTACTTGTCAGTCCTACTTTTGGATTAATTAGATCGAAGACATTTAATTTCAAAAACTTTTAAAGCAAAATTTTTATTCCATTTTTCTTTTGTCAGTGAAATTGTATTTAATTTGTTAAAATTTATTCAAATGGGTCAATCTATCAGCTATATCTATCAACGCTGTCACGTTATCTTTTATCGGAACAAAACAAAATAATGGTCAAAATATACATAGCGCTTATATGTTAGAACGCCTAATCGTTTCGCGTAGCTCTCGATGTGTTAGGAAAGAAGTTACGTACTGCTCAACATGAGTAAAGGGTCATTTACGTTGGACGAGTTTAGCCGCTACAAGCCGGCAAAAAAATTAAATGGCAAATCAGCTAGTGTTGAAATGGTGATTACACACACAACTTTCCACTCGCCCGGTAGTCTAATTATTGCTTTCTTTTCTTTTTTCACAGCGTTTTCATTAGAAACTATGATTAAACACAATTGCCAGCAAATACAGAGAAAAGTGTCCAGATTTTAAATTTACTCGCACTAGCAGAGCTATTTGCTAGTTAGGTAGTGGAAACGAATATATTGGACGAATTCACTAGCAGCTATTGAATTCGCTGGCTAGTAGTGAGTGAACTCTTCCCTTGTAATTCGCTCTTAAGCAGTCATTATTCATTAAAGTACAGTGTTTATAAACGGACATATTACTATTTTAGATCAGATTTTGGTATATTGGACTGTGTACCAAAAACTAAATACGTATTATTCTTGAAGTAATAACTTGAATATATATATATATATATATATATATATATATATATATATATATATATATATATATATGTATATATAACAGATCAACAAATAAAACAGATGAAGCAAGTAATATATTTAGTTTCAGCGTCGTGTTGATTATATGTTGATATTATCCAAGTTAACCAATATTTTATGCAACAATATTTCAAAAACAATAGAAAGGAAACCTATTATATTCACAATTTTTAAATGTTTTTCTTTTCCTTGAAGTCGTAAAGTTGTACAATGGTAGTAATATTTATATTAAGAAAAATATCGCAAGTTGAATATCAAAAGGTTTGCAAAACCTAAACGATGTATTCTCCTTATAGGTGTATTCTCCATACACCTTCAACCAATATCATTAATATCGAATTGTTGTTTTCTCTAATAAAATATTTCTTTTTTTATTTTAAGCTTTAATATACACATAGCATTATACATCTCGTATAAGTTTGGCGGACTTACTGCTATATGAGCTATCTCTTCTACTCAACCACAATGGTCAAATATTAAAGTTTAGTAACATGAAGAAATTTGAAAGATATTCGCAGACGTATTCTGTTATGTTTTTTGCCAATTAAGACATGCACTCTTTAATAGGAAAGCAAAAAATACGTATTGAAAAAAATTAATAATTAAAAATAGGACTAAAACATTAAAAAAAAATAGGTATTTTGACCTGGAATAGTTAAAGGAAGAGAAGTAAAATACAGTTAACGAAGGGTAGTACTAAGGGATTATGAGAGGAAGAACTTTTTCAGAGGATCCTTGAAAACATTTATGGAGGGCGAACTCCTCGTATCAGGACTTAATTGATTACAAAGTTTTGCATTTAGCCAGATAAGGGTTTGTCATAAAATGTGATTAAGTGTTTAACAAAAAGGGCACAACATAGTAAGTAGTAAATAATTAATTGTGAGAAAACCAACACAGTAATTATGTTTTCAAATTTGTGAAGTGATATTTATTTCATATGCATACAATGTTTGCTAGCTGAAAGATGTTTCCTAGAAATAGTGAGTTACAGTCTACTTTTCAAAAAATCAGTATTTAGTTCATATTGAAATTAAACGAATAAGATTCACTTGTAATTATTTTATTTCATTTGTGTTCGTAGGCGAAAACAAATTAGTAGTCGTAATTAAAAAAAACAAAAGC
The DNA here is from genome assembly GCA_039881145.1 of Druceiella hillmani. Classification (NCBI taxonomy): domain Eukaryota; kingdom Metazoa; phylum Arthropoda; class Insecta; order Lepidoptera; family Hepialidae; genus Druceiella; species Druceiella hillmani. Next base: position 364,500 of record JAYKKI010000068.1, read on the forward strand.
AAATATTTTTGTTTTCTTTTTCAACGCAAAAATTAATTAATAGTAATAATATATACTTGTTATTTTTACTGTAAACTAGTCGGTTTAAGTAGACAGAAAGATCACGAGCTTTCTCTTTAACTCAATGAAAGATTTTCACTTTTTCAAAATTAAATGTCTTTCCTACCGCAATTTCATACGAAAGCTGCTTTAATTGTTTGTCTCTACCGCGTTTAGTATTAATATTGTACATACTTTTGTAAACATTTTTGTACCATATTTCACCATCAAATAGACTTAAAAACTAAGGGAAGACTTATATTGAGCTGGTGGCAGGAATTTCGATAATGACGATTGATAGCCGATATTTTTAGAGAGAGAGAGAGGGAGATAATTTTATCCTTGGATGTCCTAAACCTTTACAGATTACAGTCATGATTACGTTATTTTATATTCCCTTAATAGACGATCGAGTGAGACGACAATATTTGAACCGCAAAAAGTTATATAATTAGCCAACTAAAAGGGTTATTATCCTATATCGCAATTATCGCAGGTTGACAATATTCTGGTGAGTGCTTTATTAAAGCTCGGGTCTGATAGAAGAAGTTCATGACCCAATTAACTAATCAAATTACACTTAAACTAAGCTAAACAATGATCCTAACTGTATTTTAACTCTAGGTTTGCTTTAATGAACTACAATAATCTAGCTTTTCGGGGGAGATATCGATTAAAAGTTTATATTTTCATTAAATACAAACCTTTTATATTACAAGTTTGAACTGAATAATGTGACTTCTATAATAATGTGACTTCTATATATAGTTTTAAATTTTTTTTTGAGGTCTGAAACTTCAGTTGAGTGTTACTTCTTTATGCTGAATTATTATAATAATACCGTATTCAAACAATACATTTTTTAAATGTTTATACAATTTATGGAATAGTTGCTATGATATTTAAGCGGAATATTTCATCACGCTGCGTTCCACGAATGCTCTCGCATATGCACTCTACTGTAGTGTATTTAATTACGTAACACTTGCGCATATTTACCGTGTTACCAGTTCGAAACTTGATAGAACAGGTAACTGCACGCTACAAAAACCCGTTTATTTTTGCTTTCAATACTGTTGTGTCTGTATCAGTACCGTGCCGTCATCTGTTAACATTTCTATAGTTCTATTCCTAATTAGATATTTCGTCCTTTGTGCTATTATAATAGCACAAAAAGTTATACATTTATTTTCACAGTGCTATTCTACTTCGCTTAAATTTGAATTCTATAAAAACACAAATTTGGCAAATTGTACTTCTTTTCTTAAGCTCGTATTTTTTTAAAATTGTAGAAGCGTTATAAAATCTATGGCATTGCGTGGAGAAACAGGGAACCTTCACACTTGCGCCATATATATAAGTAAGTCTTATAGTTTTAAATCTATATACAGGAAATATTGTAAATAGATGCTTTTTACTGAAATTTCAATTAATATATGGTGAAATATAAAAAAAAAAATGTGTCGATGTACGTATATGAACTTGTAATGTGGGGGCAATATATTTTTCGCACATCCCCTTGAGAAGCGTATCAAAAGCTTTTCAAGCGTTTTTCAAAAATTCAAGATTTCGTTTACGTTTCTTTCCATTTTAAGCCCCGTTTGCAAAATGTGAAGTGTCAAAGTTACGTGCAATATGCTTTCGTCCCTTAATTTTTCAACCGTCGTTTGATTAGAACATTGAGTTAAAATTATTTCGATTAACTTTTAAGAACTATGTTAAGAATATTATACTGCCAATGAACCCTACTTTATGTGTGGTATGATATATACTCGGTCGGTTATTATACATTTCTCTCTTGTTTTTACACTCGTGATGTAAACTATGCAGAATAATTCGCATTAAAATGTCGTAATCAGTTTAAATAATAAGGCCATGAGTTACTTTCTATCGAAATAATAATAAGAAATAGCATCTATCTAAATAAAATACCGATGAGAAGTAACATCTATCTAAATAACATATACACATTTTATTCCGAATAGATATATTAAAGTATCACAATTTTTGACAACACCGGGAGATGTATAAAATGGAGCAAATTATTATAAATATTCGACACTCAAGTAAAGAATGTGCTCCTTCTTTAACACGAAACTGGCCATGAAATTAAATAACTATTTTATTTATCTGCTGATATTACATGAACAAGTTATTTTTTAAAACCTAACAAAACCTTATGCCTAATTCAAAATATATATTAAAATGAATTATCAATTTTCTTTTCAAAAATAACAAACTAAAATTGACACATGTTGGAAAAAATTATTAAGAATCAAAATCCTACGGTGGCTTACGTTCGGGTACGTGTGTTAATTTTTTTATTAAACTCTATCGTCGTGTTATAGCTGTAAAGCTATATTTACCCTTCATTAAAGAGAATATTACATAAACAATGGTGATACTTCTCGAAGGTAGTGTTTCCTTTTCCGACGTATTTTTATCATACACGAATACACTAGATGTTATAAGCCCATAGACTGATTTTTTATAGATTTTTTTGAATAGAGCTCGAAATAAATGGAAAGATTTGACAGTGTTTTAATTTTAATTTATACCGTTGAGTGCTTTTCAAGTCGTAATATGGTAAAGATCTTAATAGAATTGCCAACGGTATGTAGATATGGAGATATCACATTTATATTGCTAAGTACATCGCTACCAATTTTAGTAGTAATTGAAAATAAATCTTAAAAAAGCAAAGTGATTAAAAATCTTAAGTGAGAACAATAACATGAAAATAAATATTTAATTCATCTAACTACAAATTAGAGTTATAAATATGAACGTCGAATAAATTTGTAAAAAGTGAAAAATTAACTTTAATGTTAATAATATTTCTCTTCGGGAAATATCTTCTAAACCTATACGAATTTTTCAGCTTGTTAACCTATCGTTTTTCTATATTATCTCATGTTGTCATTGAAAGAATTAGAGAAACGTAAGTTGACACATTCTTTCAATAAAAAGGAACCTTAGTCTTAAGACATTGAAAACGATATTTCCATTATAATACAATTATTATTTTAAAACTATTTTATAAACGTATGTTATTTGTATTATTTTAAAACTATTAGGCAAATACGTAATTAGTAATGTTGATAGCAATTTGTAAACAGTATATTTGCGGCATAATGAATTTAGCCGGAAACAATTTTCGTTTAAAGATTTTTTTATGATTCTCAGTGTATTTTCAATCATCAAAAAAGTTTGAATAAATATTTAATAGCGTTCTGTTATAAAATTTTATCTAACGTTGTTGATGACGTAATTTTTTTATAAATTCAATACTTCTAATTTACCTCAGTTACGACACTAAAAATGACGTCATGAGATGAAGGTGGCAAAAGGAAACGTTAATAATTGGCGCTTCATATTACAAATAAAGATCTAAAAAAACCAAAAGACTCAAAAACAGATATATGCTGCATTGCAAATTTGAATAAATACTAAAAATCCCACATATACGCATCAGGAACCCCATAATTTAAGTAAAGTGCAAACATATCATCGTACAGAATGGTTCTCCAAATGATAAAATGTTATATCCCTGAATTATAGAAGTAAACTGTTTGTAATCCAACATTGGCCGATGAAAAAGAAATTATTTTGGAAATAAGTAAAAATTACGGACGTAGTAACCTCTTCCTTCCTTATGCCAACACCGATAAACTCAATTATAAATTACGTTGAATATATGAAATTTTTATCGAAGGAAGCTTTATTAATTATTACGAAAGCTACTAGGAAAAAATTTAAATAACAATTTTCATTAAAATCATTTAAGGGCAATGGATACAGATTTTATAATTTCCAGATTGCGTCTGGATTGGAACTTGGCAGCATGTCAACTGATTGAAGAGAATTTTCCTCATTTGATTTTTACAATTTTTGTTAAGATTAAAATCTATTTCATATTAGTGACCCATGAAGCGGTATCTTCTTGGTTTCATTGTGGAATATTTACGCTACTAAACTACAGTAAAACTTGTTTGAAAAATCATGATTGAAAAATTTATAATTTAAACCTAAGGTATGCAGAAACTATCATAAGTTTATTTACAAGATCGTTTTTAAATTCACATTCATAGAAAAGTATTTTTCCACCATACATCTTTGAAGCAATGTAGCAATTTTTTTTCCCAGCAACGCAATTTCCTTTGACGCAAATACTTTATTCGTTAAATACCTGAAAATTAGAAAACAATAACGAGATAGTAGTTTCTTGGAATGACTTATTATTTATGGGGGAAAAAAGCAAAATCCCTCTCTATATTCCTCTTTTGAAAGGAAAACTTAGATTGTCCTATTATAATGTACTCATTGTATTAGAAGCTTTAATGTATTTTGCTAGAATGTATTTTGAAACAAATATATGCATAACAATAGCCAATTATTTTATTTTTATCCATTCATTTGGAATTACCTATTCATTTTAATATTAACAGTTTCATGCTTAAGTTTACTTTGACTATTAATGTATTAAGAAGTCATCCTATTTTTTATCTGTGCTATTTTCATCACATAATTACTTTTACTTCGTCGTTTTGGTACCTTATAACCCAATATCTTTTAGTCCCTATCTCCCCTTGCATTATCTTTCTCCGCCACGAACTAAAACACCCCCTTTAGGAGGGGATAAAATAAATAGGAATATGCCCCTCAACAGAGGCTATTCGACCTAAATTGAGCTTAAAATGGTTTAATTAAAATAGGCAACTTATTTCCACTAACAGAGTTTAATCGCTTTTATGGAAAATGAACTTACCCTAATTACCTTGTAATGCAAAATATTAAGGCATTTCGGAAAATATTAGATTTCGCAAGGATAAAGATACTGCTGCTATTTTTTATTTACTCAAATATCGGTAATATTTTTAGTGAAAATCTGTCATATTTAAAAAAATAAATGTATCGTCTGCATGAAATCGCGCTGCAGGAACATTTTTGCGTCGTTGTTCTAACGGTCTAGAGGAATAATTATTTTAAGGGAAGTGCGGATATTTTCGTTGCTTTCAACAATCGATTAGCGGTGTGTCCTTAGTTGGAGTAATGGCAAATGATATAATAATTGAAAATATTCAACAAGGGGTGTGTATAGGCATATCCTATGTGTGTGTTTATGTATGCGTGTAACTTTCAATGGACTGTTTATACATATTATCACATAAATTATATTTTTAACGTTCCGTGACTCAAAACGAAGTAGGGTATTTTTATAATATCACTCGCGCGTCCGTCTGTCCGTCTGAAATAGGCGTTTCTTTCAGAAAACGTTTGAAGTAGAAATTTGAAATTTATTTAAGCATTTTACAACTTAGCAAAAAACATCCGCACTCAGAAATATTCAGATTTAGATTTTGAGGTGGAAAAAATTTTAGCTAGTAACAAATTTTAAAATTGAATTTACATTGTGGCGTGTTGTATTAAAGTTTTGTTTAAATGGACCTTGAATTTGTGTCTATGACTTAGGTATTATATCTTTAAAGATATGCTGGAAAATAAGCAAAAAAAAAGATGTGTTGCCCTCCCAACCCCTTTCCAATATTACTATGTATCTATTAACACAAAATATTTATTTATAAAAACCCAAATATGTATGGAATCCTCATGGCGTGAATTCTACTTGTACTTGACAGGTTTTCTATTAATTTCTGTAAGTGTTCCGTTTTATGAAACTATACATAACAATATTGTGGCTAGGGAATATCTTTACTGACAATACGGGGCTTGCTTGTGTTATGTAATTTTTTGAGGTATCTTTTTTCTAGTATGATGTATGTCTTTCTAGTATGATATAGAATGTATTTCACAATTAATTATTCAATAAATTATCTTTATTTCTAATAGAGTAAATGTTGTTTAAGATAATCTCATACGCGAACAGTGCGTAATTACACATAATTATAATATTTTGGTAGTATTATACAAAACAGAATCAAAGTATTGTAATAAAAAAAAACTAATTACATAATATCAGGAACACCTAAACAATTTGCGAAATATGATAATAACAGTTGAAACACTTTAGCAAACGGCTTAATAATATTTTATAGAGAAACTCGGCTTTTTCATAGGTATAACCAGTTTATATTGGAAAATCTTTTAATTAAAACATTACTCGGTTATTTAAAGTCGTCTTGACCTTGGAGGTAAGGGTTGGTGGTTCTAAATAACGAGTATAATTTTCCGTTGCCTTATTTCTAACTAACTGTACTACGTGCCTGTTAAAGCATTGAATATTTAGTGGATAAAGTTTTAGGGATATAATGATTTACTAGTACCATTTCTTAGTTCTTTTTTCGAATTAATTATATCAGATTCATTTAATTAAAAAAAAATAAGCTAAGTATATATTTCAACTTTCCCAAAATTTTTAGTGAAGTTGAACTTACGTTTTCATAATTTATTCAAATAGGTCCACCTGTCAGCTGTATTTACGAACACTTTCAAGCTGTGTTCTTTCGAAGCTGAAGATAAGGATCGAAATATACATAGTGTTTGTATATTAGAACGATTTATTATTTTCCGTAGCTTACGAAATGTGATGCAAGAAATTATAGATTACTCAAACTGAATAACCCAACATTATTCATTAAAATACAGTTCATATAAAAAGACTTACGAAGATGTTATGTCAGACTTGTATGTATTGTATTTCATATGGAAAACTATATTTATATATATATATATATATATATATATATATATATATATATATACATATATATATATATATATATATATATATACATATATATACATATATATATACATATATACGTAAAGGAATCACGGAATTATGTATATTGTGATAATATTCCGCATTATTCCGAATTATCTTTTAACAATAAAGACAACTCACGTTCCTATTTTATCTAGAGCTTAGTAAAAACTGATTGTATAAGTGCATAGAGTATTCAGCAGAGCATTTCTTAGTTATTTTCTGATAACTTCAATATAAGATTTTAGATTTTATTACTTTCATAACAACACCCTAATATTTTCATACGGTAACATGTTCGTACAAATTGGATGACAAACTAAACTGATGAAAATACGACTTCAGCAGCATCCCACGAAGCAAATTTTTAAAGAGGTATTTGAACCCGTCTTAGGCGTTGTCAACTTGACAGATATATGCTATTGACTGATTATATATTCATGTATCTTTTATGAATTTAAACAATTAATTAATAACTAATTTCAAAAATGAGCATTATGTACTTACGAGTAATAATACAATTTCCATGAATGGTAGTAGAGCGGTGAAATGTAATTTGTTTTCAGTGTTAGATATAAAAATGAACTGAATTGCCAGTATGAAGAAAATGTGATACAATGTTTTTTTATTTATTTAGATTTGTTCTAAAGCTTCGCAAGGCATTAATAGTATGCTCTTAATGACATTTATGTCAGAAATGTGAAAAAAGGAACAGATTCTTGAAACAGATTGATCGCATTTCTAGGGAACAACATTAAAGTCGGTCAAATGTATCAGACTCGCGCACGAAGGGCTCCGTAGTACCACAATATTAAACTTAGAAGTTTGTATTTCTAAAAGATACAGTGAAAAAAAAGTTATAGCAAAGATAAGACCTATCTCCCGACACCCCACACGCTTACGTGCACTAGATTTTTTTTCCATCCTTCATTTACATGTATGGAGTGCCACCAGTAATATAATTGTTTCTCATAATTTCATTTCGGTATAGCGGTTCATAGAAGACACCTATCATCCTAATTTAATCTATATAGTGCCAATAGATTAGGATGGTAGACACGTAGAGAGAGACAGACGGACAGGGCGAAATTATAAGGGTTCCATTTTTGCCATTCGGCTACCCTAAAAATAAAAATAAAATTTAAAAGAATATATTCGTTACTCATCTAGACTTTATTCTAAAATAAAAAATCTTACAAAGAAGTAAAAGGCAATAAAAAATGGGCGAATAGACAGCCAGATAGACAGGACCAACTTATGAGTGTCCTGTTTTTGTCCATGGAACTTTAAAAATAAAAACAAAATAGAAAAGAAAATATTTCTTGTACATGTTGACTTTATTCTGAAGTAAAAAAGAAACTTACAAAAAAAAGAAAAACCAAACAAAAATGATTCAGTAAAAAGTCTCAATTTCTTCGTGTCGATATTTAACCATGAAAAGCAACAACATAGAAAATATAGCTAGTTTCAACCTCAGTGTTAACTGTAAGTAAACTTTTTTCTTTATATAAAATTTGTTAAATTCAAGTCGGAATTTCAACTTACGACTTGTGTAACTTTGTTATAAAATAACGCCGGTTTTAACTTAGCCGTGACGGCACAGTATCTTAATCATTCATTAATGTGACTAATCGATTTCGATACAAAGATAACTATACAAACTGTAACAAATAATGTTTACAACTAGCGTGACCCGTGCGAAGTCTTCGCATTATTTATTCCATTATGAAGCTCAGATGACAGATCAAACAAATATTTTACTAAAATTGACATATAGAGGCGCAAGTATCAAAAGCATTGAGCTAAAGCGCCACTTTATTTATACGTGAGTGGATTTGAAATTAAATAAAAATTTTACCGACCGTCAATCATATTGATGTTGAGCCGTTAGATGGCAGCATTGCTGTTTTGTGTATATAATTTTAATAATTAATTAATTTGCAAAAACAATAGCAATAATACATTTTTTAGTTTTGGATGCCGGTAGAGCAAGCAATTATCTATAAAATGATATATAATTTATGTGGATTAGTTGTGAGGTTTTTTCTAAAAAGGGAGTGTAACATCTTAACTTTAGCGTATTAATATATATGGATAATTTTAATAATTAATTAATTTGCAAAAACAATAGCAATAATAAATTTTTTGGTTGTGGATTCCGGTAGAGCAAGCAATTATCTATAAAATGATATATAATTTATGTGGATTAGTTGTGAGGTTTTTTCTAAAAAGGGAGTGTAACGTCTTAACCTTAGCGTATTAATATATATGATTTTTTAAATTTATTTTTTGAAATTAAACATCCCACTAAATTACGTAAAATTTGGTATGGAAGTAGAGTAGACATGTAACAAGTGTGTAATGAGAGATTTTTGTGCTTTATTTCGTTTCTGCTATTTTTTTAAATATTTAGGTTGATTTTATTCTGTTTTCAAAAGGAAAATATGAGGTCGAATCCGAAAAATACAATTACGTCAAACTCTATGCGTTCATTTAAAACTTGGGGGCTGGCTCGTATATCGAAGGTTCGCTACCTCTTTTGAAATGAAATTACTTATTCTAATAAATTATCACTAAGATGGCTTTCTAATGTAATAAATATTTTGTAATATTTAATGTAATTAAGTAGGCAAGATGTGTACATTATCGTGAGTATCGTAACACTTTTTCTACAACATTTACGTAGGCTTCCAAAATTTTCGTTATTATAATAATAATAGGTTCGGTAGTTCCGGGCAGGAATGTATTGTTTTTGTAAGTTTTTCAAAATACATCTGAAGATATACTGACTGAAGTGATGAAAAAAGTGTTTTTAATTTGCCTCCCCTAAAATGTTAGTATCAATACTTTTGAATATTTGATAGGGAGAAACGTGGAGTTAATATTTTTCATTCATACTAAATTTCAAATTTCTACCTCAAACAGTTTCTGAAAAAAAAGGTTGTATAGACGGATGCGTGAGTGATCATATATGTGTCCTGTTTTTCTTTTTGGTGTATAGAATACTAAAAATTATATATACATATATATATATATATATATATATATATATATATATATATATATAAACGACAAATTCATCCAATTTATATTAAGTGGCGGGTAGTCGGAAAAGAAAAGTTTTGACAGGCCTACCTCAGCTCTAAATAATTTTGTAAAGTTACGGATCTCATTATGAGAAATCGATGTTTTCTGTAATATACGCACCTATATACGTAAAACACACTTATTTTCCGTTACGTACCAAATTTTCTTCTTTCCCACTTCTATAATTCTCGTGGTTATAATTTTTTGGAGTTAAATTGTATTAACCGTATTACAGGCAAACAGAATCATAGGGATTCTCTGTAATATCACTCTCTGAGTCTTCTAAATATGTGAAAAAGTCTCTTACTTCGTAATTTTAATCTGCACTTATTCCGAACTATTACACAATTAGAGTTTGAAATCTTAAAACTGTTCTTTCTTATTTTTGGGGTCGCTTGCCGATAGTTTTTTTAAATTTTTTCCTTTTCAATTTCAACTGCTCCTTTTGACGTGGATATGTTAATGTCTTGACGTTAAATTTATCTGTTAATTCCACCCAAGTTTCCTGTTTTCACTTATTGTGGCGTTCATTAAAATCTATCAGCTCTAAGTGCATCAATCAATACTGCAATTTTATTCTTTATTAACGCTTTACCATTTTCCTAAAATAACGTGTTTGCAATGGTTATGGAAATGATTAAATATAGTACGAAAAATATATAGAGAAAAGAACACAGAAAAATACGACATACAACATAGTTGAGGATTGCCATGAAAAGGTGAACTGATTTCATCCAACATACAAGCAAATAATCTAAATAAAAACAATATTTGTTGTCATTAATTGATTTATAATTTATTACGTCATTCAAACGGAATGTTAATGCTCGCTTCGGTCGACTTAACAAAGATTTCTAAAGATTAGGAACGCACCGCGTTTCGTAACCGTGCACCAGTTTTATTGCTTTTGCTTAAGTTTACTATTTTTGTTATATGTATTATGTATGTATATATATATATATATATATATATATATATATATATATATATATATATATATATATATATATATATATACAAATATTCACGATTTAAAAACTGACGAAATATTTAAATTATGTTAGTAGATATATATTACTACTAATGGGAAATTGTCTATGTGCCTTAAGGAAACGCGTTACTAGATAGGAGAGGGTACGCTAGAAAGTTATCTTCGAATGTCGATTGGCAGCAGACAAGAATAGATAGATAGTTATCAAATATCGTAGATAACTATCAACATTGACGAGTATACAGAATGTTGGTTTTGGCGTAAGGTCCAGTTTCCAGTTGTTTAGGGAATGAACAAGGCGTTATTATTAAATATTTTTTTCTTCGATTGATTTATTGTCGAAAACCAACTCGTGTTTAAAGCTGTAACTATTTTCTTTCTGTATGGAGTCAGCTTTTCCAACCGAAGTTAACGCTGTCACCATTTAACTCCTCATGAATTTACCTACCTATTTAAAATCAATTATAATAATAAAAACCTTGCCCGACATTATTTAACATCTACTTAACCATTTTTTCCTTAAATTGAAAAAGGAATGTTTTCTCACTTTCAATACAACTCCATGTGAACATGTTTCATCATTTTTTTTTTAATTCAAAAGTTCATTATTAATATAGAATAATTGTTATTAAAATTTTAAAACATTAACAGCGATATTTTAAAATATATTATTTGAAGTACGTGGAGTCTATAAATTCTTATTGAAAATTTTGAAGCATTGAATGAGAAATCACAAATATCTAATTATTGGACTAACGTTATTGTTGATCAAGAGTAGGTCATAAATGCGGAGGTTATATTTGCGTGACGTATGGTAAACGAGAAAACTGATTTAATACATTACATATTTAATACTTAAGGTAATCTATAAGATCATCTTAGACGTAAAATATAACAAAAATGCAAAAGTTTCCAAATGGTGCAATTATCCCCTCAAACATAAATATTTCACTACACAACTAAATGAAACTACGTGATGTAGTATTATTTCTACTTTCTTTAAGTGGTAGCAGTAAAGAACTTAAAGAAAGTAGACATAATACTACGTCACTTAGTTTAATTTAATTGTGAATAATGAATTTCTACAAAATTAACGCCAAATATTTTGAATATTTCACTACAATTGGGACTTTCTTGGACTGCTAAAACATATTCTTCTAAGATAAGTGATGTCTGTAAATAATATTATTCATGTATATGAGATCGATTATGTAGCTACTAAATATGGAAAATGGTTGAAATAATAGAAGAAAACGCATATTATGTTTATTTACATTATTTGATTAATAGACTCATAGCTAATAGGTTCTTGAAATCAATCATATAATCACAAATTCATATTGAGCCCACAGAGTTGATATATATTTCCAATGTTGAAAATATATTTTCTTTTACTTGTGATTCACTTTTAATAAAAGCTCACCTATTTAACTTGAAAAACTAAGAATTTGTTATTTATGCATTTTAATTATATTACGTGCTTTGAAGTGCATGCAAGGGCGAAAGAGTTAAATATTAAGAGTTAATGTTATTCTCCTTCCAAATACAAATGTTATACTGGGAGTATATTCCAAGTTTCAGGAGTAATAAAAGCTCTTGACTACAAGGACGTTCAATACCGATATTCTTTTACAAGTACCCATATACAGTTAGAAGCAATTAAAAGTTAACGTAATGTAAATATAAGACATATTTGTTTTGTTCTTTTATTTTGTAACCACTTACGCCGAAAATCTACGTTTTGTCGATACGGCAACGTAGATAGCTATAGTTGATAACTTTCTTATTATCCTTAGTTTGCTCTCCCAAGTGTTTAGATGTTTTAACTATCAACAGTCGTAGATAGCTTTCCATTCGTGCCCTCCCGTACTAGTAACACTTTCCATTAATATATTAAAAATATGTACCCACCAAATAAAAAAATAATAATTTAACAGAAATATTTTAGTTATATACTATTATACGTTATTTAAATGTTTCCTGAATTTTAAGTATAAGATATATATTTTTATATTTCGAAGTCAAAAATAATATTAGTTAAGTGAAAGTAATTTAAGTTGTGCGTAATCATGGAACGCAATCTCTGCTTTTTTTTACTTCACGTATTAAATAAGATAAAAGCCGGTATTAATATAACTTTTATAATTGAAGGAAGTAATAAATTATAATAATAAATTGATAATTGAAATTTTAATTTAATACATTCACGATACACTGTTATTGTATATGTAATAAATTGTAATATTCTTACTAATCTGAAATCCAGCTTTTAATTTATGCTCATTGAGCTCACACGTATAATTTATCCGGTGTATATATAAAGGCCGGGCCTCATTACTTTCATTATCATAATCAACATCTGAGCATGATAATGATCCAAAATTTCTAAATTGCTGTAGTTAGAGGACAACATAATTGCTACAGATTTTCAATAAATATTTACAAAAAAAATTGAATTATTTTACATAAAATAGACCTTTGATAGGTGTTCATCCCTAGAAAATGACAGATAGAACAGTCGCTTACCTTTCATAACCTAACTTATCGAAGATAACTGTCAATGAGTTATTGTGAATAGAAACATATGTCACTTCTCTACAATACTGGAGAGCAAGTGAGTGATTTGCACTCCCATTGATAGATAGCTTGTGGATATATTAACTCCTGTTGATATATTATTGATATGCAAAACTGGAAGGTCAGTTAGGATTTATATTCCTAGTTTTATAAAAGCGTAGATAGATAAATTATTCGTTTTGGACATTAGTGACATTGACATTATTGACATCTTCATGGGTATGTAACTTTAATAATAGTAGTTTCAAATTTATTGATAATTTTTCTTACTATGTAAATTGGAAAATCTACAGCACCAGGGTTCGTCCAGGTAACAGTTTGTTTTTACGTTATTAAGTCATTATTCACACCACGTCTGATAGTGAACCTTATTTAATTTACGTACCTGCAAACTACTTTGTTATTCTACACCAACTTCATTCATTAGTATATGACATACACCAACATGGAAAGACGATAATTAAATTACAAGGAGAGCATAGAATTATAAAGTCAAGTCAACAAAAGTGAACGATTAAATGAAACTACGTAATGTAGTATTATTTCTACTTTCTTTAAGTTCTTTACCACGACCTAGGTTTTGTTGTATTACAACGTCATCAGGTGGGTTATTAGCAAAGATTATTAGCTCTGAGATTATTAACAAAGATCTTTGCTAATAGCCCACCTGAAGATGTTGTAATACAACGAAAGCTAGGTGATGATAAAGAACTTAAACAAAGTAGAAATAACACTACATCACGTAGTTTCATTTAATTGTGAATAATTAATTTCTACAAAATTAACGCCAAATATATTCAAAAGTGAACGAATTAATATAATTGTTCGTTTTCGAAGTTAATTAAATCGTACCGCCATGCAAGAAAAATCCTCTAACAAATTATGCTACCGCGAGGCTCTTAGGATTTAGTTAAATTTCTCTAGAATATTACGAAGTCTTTCAAGTGTAATGGGTCTGAGTTGAGATAAAATTTCTTGGAAATACACTTACTGTTATTAGTATCTTATCTAAAAATATAACAGAATCTATGTAACATAAACAAATTTATTCAGCTCTTTACAAGTAAGTAAGACGTAATACGTACGTACGTACGTAAGACGTAATACGCAGTAATACGTATTTAAATAATACAGTAACTAGAAGTCATTCTGCCATCCGATTGCGCGATTATCACTATTGTTATTTGAATAAGTTACAAATTATTGAAATTCTTATATTTCTCACTTTATCCTTTTTTCTAAATCAAAGCCCTAATGGTGCCTATAAACTCAAAAATTTAAATAAAAAAATGTAAATTAAACTAAATGAGATATTGTGGTAATGCGTCCATAAAATTTGCTAAAAGGTTTCTCAAAATGCTTTCGATTCGTGTAAGCATTTTTATGGCTATGAAATTGCCATATTAACGTCATTAAGTTATGTAATATAAATTATTATTTAATTATGCATAAACCTGTAAATTAGTTAATTATATATAAACTCATTGTAAATATTGTCAAACTATGGAGCTGAACTAAGTATTAGATATTATATCCTACATACACGTAGGTCGGTCCAACACATCAGCACAGATAGTTAATAAACAACTTCAAGGATAATTTTGGATCATATGCGGGGTAATACAGGTTAGAATTTGTAAAGTTGTATTTACATCATAATTAAGTACTAGGTAAGTAGAAATTCGATATTTACAATCTGATCTTAGTTTCTAATGAATAGATAATTAACCGTAAGCGATATCAAAGTTATCGCTTTGAGTTTGTGAATTAAACATAGATATTTCTCATTAGGCTGTATTTGATTTACCTTTGGTTATACATAAGCGATAATTCATAATCTCAAGCTATCGCTATGAGATTGTGAATTAAACATAGATATTTTTCATTACCTCTGCTTATATAGGTATTGGATTATTATTCTCTGTAACCACTATAACGTTTATAAATATTTGCTTGGAATAATACTATTATTCTAAATCAATAGACGATTAACTATTAAATATAAATACTGAAGTCTGTCGATGAAGGCATATGCTGTGTTGACATATTCTACTTGTTGATATCACTAAAGATGCTGAACGTTTAATTTAACATTTGAATATTGGGAATGTAAAAAGAATGGGATACTACCTTTTAGGTTCTCACTGGAGAAAATGTAGTAGTTTTTTATGATGACGCCGAGTTTCTCTTTTTATTTCGAATACCTGCGAAAGCAGAAAAAAATAACACTTCCAAATATTACACATTTTATTTAAAATATTAACGTAGATAAGTTAATATGTTAACTAATATTTTTCCATCAATATACTAAGCCTAACCTTTCCGTAATTCCTTGCAGTGGTAATTTACTTGTTATGTATGTTAAGCACACCGGACGTACATAGATGCTGCACATCCTATGTCATATTAAAATGTTTTCTGTAATATTAAAATGTTTTCTTGCAGTGGTAATTTACTTGTTATGTATGTTAAGCACACCGGACGTACATAGATGCTGCACATCTTGTGTAGTATTAAAATGTTTTCTGTAATATTAAAATGTTTTCTTGCAGTGGTAATTTACTTGTTATGTATATTAAGTGCACGGGAGGTACAAATAGATGCTGCACATCCTTAGTAGTAATAATATGTTTTTTGTCTATGTAATACGTACAAAATATTTCTTGCTTCAGTCTTTTTTTGACAGAAATCATTTAATTCAAAATAACTTGCTATGTATTCAGGTTTCATTTCGTCCTTAGTCGACGAACAATTTATTTACGCAGTCTGAATCTGTCATTGACCCTGTCATTTATCATGTAGTTCAAACGTAATTGTAATGCTTATTGCATCGATCTCTTTTTGTTTTTCTTTCTTCCGACTATGAGATATCACTTCAATAGTATACATAAAAAATACGTGATAGGTTGTACCATATACATTTTCTTCCTGAATGTTAAATCAAAAGAACTTAATTAGAAATAAGTGATAGAAAACGTTGACATTGTTTGAAATTTTTGTGTTTGTGCATT
The DNA here is from genome assembly GCA_039881145.1 of Druceiella hillmani. NCBI lineage: Eukaryota > Metazoa > Arthropoda > Insecta > Lepidoptera > Hepialidae > Druceiella > Druceiella hillmani. Next base: position 380,929 of record JAYKKI010000068.1, read on the forward strand.
TGTTTGTATACGCATTCCATAAAATTTTATGACTCAATTAACAAAAACCATAAGGATTGGGATAACAAACCCCGACGCGTAATAGTTACATAAATATATGGCTCACCTTTGTCCGTAAATAGACGATGCTACGTGATTTTTTTATCGGTAATGAAGTTTTCCACCTGAACATATATTGGCCAAATGGGCTTAGTCAGAAGTGAAGTGGGAGCACGAGAGGGATAGGGGCATTTAGTTGTGGTAAACCTACTGAAGGAAAATTACTTTCAATTGAAGTTTAATTATTATGTTTGTTTTTTATTTTGAACATGGTGAAAGTTAGGAGTACACTTACAATAATATTGTAATGCTGTGTTGTTTGTCAGTAATCTGCGCATAAAAAATTGATCGTAACATTACTGTAAATTGTAACAATTAATATCAGTTAAATGTTCCCAAAAATTAACTCATTATCAACGATGACTATTATCATATTAATATACACGAGATATTTTCTTAACAATGTTAATGAATTATGAACAAAACATTAATATTTTTCTCAAAATTTATCTTTTTTTAACTCTACCTCCGCGAAGCATTGGAGGAGGTAGGGTTAAAATATTAATAAATTATTCTCTATAATAACAATTATTTATGAAATCCTGTAATAACACAAATATTTAGAGTGTATTTGCTCAAATGAAACCGTTTTTTCGCATAATATATTTTTGAGAAAGTGTCCCATTGTTCGTATCTAATTTGGAATTAGCGTAATATTTAAACGTATTATTTTTCTAATTTCATTATTAAAAGTTTCTATTCTGCTAAATTTGGAAAAAAATAAGATAAAAATAATAAAAAAATGTTTGAACATATTCGCATTTAAGCATTAAAAAAATTTAGTTTTTCATTTCATTTAGAAAATTAGATGAAATAAAATACTACAATATTAAATGTATATTTAGCATATGTCTTAACTATCACCTTGTATAGCAAAAAAGCTATTTATATCGGGGCAAGGGATCGGAAAAAACTATTCACCTAATTATTTACAATAATTTTACCAAAATTAGAAATAAGCAATTAAATCGGGTCAATAACTAATCTCAAAACATATCTCTCAAAAATTTTGTACCAGAGATCAACTACTGAGACATATTTCAATAGTAGCTAAAGCTGTCATAGGATACATAATCATCCAAACCTAAGATAAATGTTTATACGTTTTAATTAATAGGAATACTAGACGCGAGAATCAATGCTGGATAGGGCGTTTTCATAATATTCCATACGATGGTTGCACAGGGTAACATCGGCGTCAATAGATGATGCTATGTGACGTCAATTCCAACACGGTGCTGACACGACATAAACTATTTCACATTAAATCTAACCGACTTTGATACCGACACGATGTTGAAAACGTGTGCTGTGGAATTTTTTTTTTTAGGATCAAAACGCGGAAGCAATATCAAAGCGCGGAAGCAACAGCAAAGCGCGGAAGCAATAGAAAGCGCGGAAGCCATAGCAAAGCGCGGAAACAACAGCAAAGCGCGGAAGCAATAGCAAAGCGCGGAAGTAACAGCAAAGCGCGGAAGCAATAGGAAAGCGCGGAAGCAATAGCAAAGCGCGGAAGCAATAGGAAAGCGCAGAAGCAATAGCAAAGCGCGGAAGCAATAGCAAAGCAACAAGTAGTGATTTCATTAAGTAGTCATTTAATTTCAGTGTTACAAAAAAAAGTTAATTTCGTATATTAATGTTGATTTGTTAGTAAATATGGGTTTTTACAAAAAAAAAGATTTTTTTTAAACTGTATGTTCATATTACAATTATTGTAACCTATTAAATAAAAAATACACTAGAAAAAGCTTTTCCTCATAAATTAATTATTAGTCAATTGACGAATGAATAAATAATTAGTATTAGATATTTTTTCGCTCTTGTATGTGGTGACACTTAAAAGGAAGCATGGATTTTTGTTTTATTTTAATGTGGGGGAGTTTCACGCAAAAATGAATATTTTGAAAATAATATAAATAAGTATATTGATTTTTAACATTATGTTTTTTCTTATTCGCGGTGGGGTAAAAATAAATATAAAATAAATGTGGCTAATAATAATATAATACTTAGGAATTCCACGTAAATTTCTACATAATTATATATAAATTTAGATATGGTTAAACGTAGAACATTCAAGATATTTCCGAAAAATTGATTCGGGATTATGTAATAAAACTGATACAACACAATAAAATAGTTTTTGGAATTTTTATATCTTTATCCGTTTGTCTTGGTTTGAATGCGCATCATGTAAAAACTACTAACTCAATTATTATGGAGTTTTTTTCCAAGGAATATAGGCGTTAACTTGAAGTAAAACCTAGTTTTTAATTCATCTGAAGCGGTGTACTCAACAAAAAGACATGCGAATTAAATATTTTCAAACATGCCGAACTATTCCACTACATTGTAATACTTTATTACTAGCGATGTTTGTGACTCCATTCGTAGGTGTACTTATGGAAAATGTTATCAATTTAACTGCAAGATTAATACACTTTATCTGCTACAATAATTAAATAAGTTAACTTTTTTAAGTAAGTAGACTGTATTCAAAGGTTATATCTTATTTTTTGACTATTGTTTTTTGTTTGCTAGGAAGCAAAGATAAATATCTTTATATGAAATGTCATTTTGAGTCTGCATGCTTTTTTTTTATATATTTTCGCAGATATTTATTTATCTAGAGATTAGATAGGGACATATAAAATAATAAATTTAATTAAGGAGGAAATTAAATATTTTAAACAAAGTCAAGATTTAGGTTTTAAAAATTTTTTTTTTGAGAATCCAGCAATTATTTTTTTGCAGTTTGAACTCTCTTTTTACTACTTTGTATTTAAAGAAAATGTAGCTTCTATTTTATCAATTTTGGTTATTAAATAAGAAAAGATATGCACGAGCTACGTTCCTGTCATGGGTATATCTTATACTGAAATAAAAAATACGACGTTGATTGAATATATTTGGCGTTAATTTTCCAGAAATTCATTAATCACAATTAAATGAAACTACGTGATGCAGTATTATTTCTACTTTCTTTAATTTCTTTACCACGACCTAAGTTTCGTTGTATTACATCTTCAGGTGGGATATTAGAAAAGATTAGCAAAGAATCTTTGCTAATATCCCACCTGAAGATGTTGTAATACAACGAAACCTAGGTCGTGGTAAAGAAATTAACGAAAGTAGAAATAATACTACATCACGTAGTTTCATTTAATTGTAAATACGACGTCCTTAAACTTTACATACATACGTACACAAAGTTGAAGAACGTTGTATTTTAGTTTTTTCAATCACACCTTATTTAAATATGAATGATGAAAACGACATTATGAGTTTGAACATTGATCTTAGCTATTAAATGTTTGTTAAGAAACAATTTATACAATTTATTGATATTCAGGTTCCTTAAATTAAATAAGAAAAAAGGTCGCCCAAGTGCGTATCAAACAAGACAACAAACATTAACGTAGAGAAGCTATACGTCAGTAGATAATTACAGAGTTTATACCTAATGGTAAATATACACGCTGCGTAAATTGGCTCAGCTATTTAACAAAATGTTATTTTCGTAGGTCTCTATAACAAAGTTTTTATAGCTCTTACCAAGTGCAATCACTTCGTTGTTTACATTACTTTAATTTCTTTATGTATTTTCACCAAAATAATTATTGGCGCCTTTCTGCGAAAGTTCAGCTTAGTTTTAAACAAAACAACCATGATACCGTTATATGCGGACGGACCAACAACGGGCACCAATAAGCTAGAGGACTCCGTTTTCGCCATGTTTATGAGGCTGCAGAACCCTATAAACACAGAACAAATTTTAAGTGTATATGATGCATGGGCAGTAGTTATTGAATTATAATACACATTTTTAAATTTCGACGGGTACCAAAACGCTTCTTGGAATTTTAGCTTACTTTTTCGCATTTAAAAAATATTGTTCTACCTCAAAATTGATTATAGTCAACACTAAAAAGTGGGTACTACGTAAATATGGCAATGTTTATTTTATAATGGAAATGATCCTGTGTTCGAATATATCTTTCATCATAATATATATATATATATATATATATATATATATATATATATATATATATATATATATATATATATAATATCAAACAGCTCCACTGTTTCCGTCATTTCGACAAAAATATATATTTACTGATATCAAAGAGTGAGATAAAATAACCTAAATTACATACAGTTTTCTAGATTTGAACTTTTTATGTTAAGCCATAAAAAGTTCAAAGTTCAGTGACTCAAGGAAATTTTGAGTTTTAAAATGTCACGTTTAGATTATCATTTATACCACACTCCCTACGATACAGAGAGTGTTTACATTAAAGGGACGGATATGTGTATGAATTAATTTTGATTATTTCACAAATCTTAATTTCCAAGTGCAAATCGAAGAAGATTAAAATAGATTTGGACCAATTTTAAAAATTTACCAAGTTATAACAATATAAACTAACCTTTAGATAAAGACTGATATCATAATTTTGATTTGATTTTCTACACAAAAAATGGAAAAAACATCATTTCTAGTTTTAAATTTGTTTACTTTTTGAAAACGAAAAAAAAACGTTATTCTACTTAATGAAAAGGACAGGACAAACGTTGTCACCATTTTTTTTAAATGGTCGGTTTAGGTATTTTGAGAAAAATGTTTTTCATTTATAATTTTTTACATTATTGTAATTATTAATATTACAAAAACATTAAAATGCGCGCTAAATTTTATTTGCTTTATTAACTGTCTTTCAGTTCCTGTAACATCTCCCCAACTAGTAATTTTCCAAAAATAAACTTTTGGAGCAAATCACCATACTTTAACAATTTACCTATCTGTTAGAATCATCTATCATTGAAGTACTATGTGTAAATTAGAGGCCTATGTAAGAATATATAATTTCACAAAGACCCTTTGTGGGGTAGCTAGGGGAAAGCAGTTTTCTTGTTATTATTTTGGGTGAAATGTCTTCGTTTTACGTACTCTATAATACAGTAGTGATGAAACTGTTAAATAATTTTAATGTTCTCTCTATCTTTCTTGTGTTTGAAAAATTTAAATAACAATTGATGGATAATATTATATATATATATATATATATATATATATATATATATATATATATATATATATATATATATATATATAGTGTGTGTAATTAGAATTAAATTTAAGTTCGATCATAATTTAATGTTACAAGAACAAATAGATTAATTGCCCCAATACATAAAAATGTAAAAACTGTAATTTTTATTAAACCTCTTATATGTAAACCTTAAAATATGTTGTTTCTAAAAAAAAAAATATTTCCAAATGCAAAACATTTTTTTATCATGTCTTCTTCACGAGATAGGTCCTTCTCATCACTTTTAAACTGTGCTTGTGAAAGATCTGGAAAGAACATGATCTACGCATTAAGTTAATTCTTTAAAAATGATTTGGTTAATTTTCGTTAATAAATAATGGAACCATAGGCAATAAAGTTATTTTTCTTACGCCTATGAAAAATAATATAAATGTATATAATAAACTGTATAATAAGTACATATGATATGTATAAAATAAAACTGTAACTGAGTGAATTTTGTATATGGAAAATATTTTCAAGAGAATGAGTTCTTTAGCGTTTAGAATGATAATAGATGCTAGAAAACTTGTTTTTAGAATTTTTGACTACATGTTAATTTGTCCTTCAAAAAGAAACAAACTTCGTCTCTGTGAATATTAGGACATCACTATTGCCGACGCCATCTATTGACGTTTTCAGTAAACTTTATAGTCATAGGTTTTGCAGAAATGGAAAAGGAGAAATGTTAGTATTCATTATACCTAATCATTTTCATTATTCCGAATTTCACGCGAACGAAGTCCCAGGCAGAGCTAGTGTAGAAATGCTATTATAGCATTTCTTGTAAATGATTATATAAATATATATATATATATATATATATATATATATATATATATATATATATATATATATATATATATATATAACCATTTAATAGAAATGTTATGAATCTTTACTGTTTATAATATCATATATACTTACATGGGCATAAATCCTTGTAATATGAGTTCTACTTATGTATTAAAGATTTACATATTAGGCATACTTCTTTATTTTTAATTTCAAGCCATCTTCCAATTAGGTAAAAAATCAATAAAGCAATCTATTGGAAAACTCCTGTGATCGTTGCAATGTCGACATTGTTACATGAACAACTTTCTGAGGAAATTAACAACACGTTATTTTTTATTAGCAAACTTTTAATTACTTTTGTTTTTAGTATGTAGAATTCCAACGCTATTTTCGTATTTAAAAAATAAATCATTTTCAGTAAGTTATGAGAATTCTGCAAAAAGTACACGATTTTATGTTACTTACAGTACAAAATTACAGTTTTTACATTGTTAACTAAAACCTATATACATACATACATACACACATTTATATATATATATATATATATATATATATATATATATATATATATATATATATATATATCTATATATATATATATATTATAATTTACATACGAATATTATTTTGTCAATAATACCACAATTAAACTTGTAAAATAGTATAAACGTGTCTTTCCTTACTTACAAATTTACGTTTGTACGTACGTTTATATTTCAAATAAAATAGTGAAAAAAATAAATTATTTTTAACTTAATTTTTACTCGCAACTAAATAAAACTACGTAATTGAATATTATTTCTACTTTATTTAAATTCTTAACTTTTCAATTCTATACTTTAAATTCTTTTTTTAAATTTTAACTTATCAAAATACCTGAATGCGTTATCATGTTATTTGCGTGTTTATGTAATTTTCTTTAAAATATATATTTGTTCTTACAATTAAATTTATTGTACATATATCCAATATTTGTGTTTCGTCACGTAAATCTCATTTTCACAACAATAATATTACCAATTATAATTGAATACGAGGAGTCTGCAAAGTTCTAATAACCAGAAATCACACGGCCTGTGTATATTCAAAACAATACGTTTAATTAACTATTTTAAAATTAATTACAAATAATATAGTAAAATGAAATAACATACGTTTCCGCAGGGAACACTTCCTGTTTCGCTTAAATATTCAGTTGGGCAGATATTCAGTTTTCCCAACAGTGCTTCCCAAAAAACGAAACTTTGCTCATGTTCAAATGGCGTGGTTGATTGTATATATTTAATTAATCATGGTTTTCATTGAAATAGGCGGGCGGTGAGTATATATAGGTCAAGGTCAATATCCGGCACGTGCCCTGGGTTGTGGCCGTAACCTTGGATACTGGGAATGGCGACCGCGAATGTGTCATAATCGATAGGGAGCACACCGCTTCTGACGTCATTCATATGTTCTTTTTAAATGGTTTGGAATTTTGGTAGTTAGTTAAATGTGTTCGGAATAGAATAATTTTTGGATATGTGATGATAAATAGTAACATTCAAAGTAAAATAAGTGTAAGATTACTAATTTTAAAACAGCAATTTCTAGGTCTGCCTAAGAGAGATCAGTCTCTTTAATTTTCCATTGTCGGGATTTTTGACATCCGTAGTAAATATTTTGCACAAATAGTTTTATGGTTAGTTGTTTAAAAAAGTAAAACAAATGTTTATACGTAATATTTTTTGTCATACAGCAAGACTTTCAATTAAAAATTATTATTTAATTTTAGTTTAAAATACCTTTTATGTGACCAGGAAAATTAGTAAGCAAAGCCTTAACACAAAAAATAATTTTTCCAGGCGGTTAGTAAATACATTTGTGATAATTCTAAAATTATGCAATAAATTTGTGGGAATAATTCACAAAAATAGAAATATTAATGTTAATAAATAGTGCAATACAATATTAATAAATATTTTCAAAATACGGACCGGGTTAATTTCTACGCATCATTTCCCTCATCGACACATAACCTGATATTTGCCTATAATTAACGGATAATTAAACATAGCGGGTTTCAAAGCTATTGCTATGCCGTGTATAATTATTGGGATAATAGTCATTACAATTACGGTAATGTTTAAAGATTCATGTTTAAAAAAAAAGCTGTAATTTTGAACCAAGCTAGAGTTCGACTAATACCTATAAAGTCTTAATAGTCTGTTGACAAGGGTACATTCTGTGGTTACTTATTCTAAATTTTGAAATTATAGAATACGTCACCCATTTAACTTAGTATTTGAATACTAAGTTTATAAAAAAGAATGGACTACCACTTTTTAAATTTGTCCTGGAGAAAAATGTAATCGAATTTACGAAATATTTAATCATTTTTGCGATGGTATCGGGTTCCTCTTTTTATTTAAGTTTTAACCTATGGGAGCAGAAAATAGATACTTTCGAAAATAAATATATGTCATATAAAAACTTTAATTAAATGTTAAGATGAGTAAAAATTTAACCTAGGCATTTATCATAAAGAGTTGTTTTTAAAATTTTGTCGTATACATAAAATATCATTTTTGTTCTCCAACCATATATTCATAATACTAGTGAATTTTAATAGAAAATTGTTAACAAACTATTGAAAAATGCATACAAATTTATTCATTCGTTTAAAAGTTATGTGTATGAAAACATAAATAATACATACATCATGAACAAAGTATAATAACACAATTCTATAGATTACATGTGTTTAGATAAACTGATTTCCTGTATATGTATATATATATATATATATATATATATATATATATATATATTTACATATATATATATATATATATATATTTATATTTATATTTTTTTTGAAAAGGGATGTTGCATTCCCTTAATTTTGAAATCAGTTTTTGAAGTCTACGTATTGTTTTTTTCTAAATCAAATATTTAAAATTTATTTTCGTCTGGATGTGGAAGAGGAAAATGTGTTAAAAATGCCAAAAAAAGGTTAATATATTCATTCAAGTATTTGCACAAAATTTTCCTTTTTGGTTCTTAGATCAAATGGTCCACAAAATGAAACTGTGTAATTGCTAAAACATTAAATCTATATTCAGTTCCATATCGGAACTAAGAATTTTGAAACGGTCCTATTTTAAAATGTGTTCAATGAGGTCATTATACTGTCTTTGAAAGGGTAAACAAACTTCACAGGTTTTCTCATTAAAAACACTTTACTTTATTACTTAATACTTTACTTTATTCGAATAGAAATTTTGTTTCAAAAGCAGTGATAACTGCATGTATTTTGTTTTGATAAGATGAGAAATATTTTCTAGTTATAGTGATAATGAAAGCTTCCTGCGAACTTTATTTTTAATCCTATTCCTGAGTGAAAGCGAGCAGGTTTAATTAATTATTCAATCTCAGTAAAATTTTGGATAAATTATTCTACATTACAAAGACTAACGCAGGATATTTTTATTTATAAAACCGAATCAAAATGTTTAATAACAAATTGGCAAAATTATTTTTGCGTAACTGTATAATGAAAATCTCTTTTCTTCTTCTTCAGCCATGTTCTACTGTGTTAGTATAGGCTTTCTTCATGCCATACTACTTTCCTCTATTTTGCCTTTTTACCAATTTTGCTCCATCTGTCCTTTTAATATCATCGTACCAATGCATATTTGACCTTCCTTGTGTACGATTTTCATCCCATGTCTTTATTCCACAAACACTTTGAACCGCGAGTCCTACTTTCTGGCAACATGGCCAGCCCATTACCATTTAAGTTTCGCAACAATTTTTGTGTCGTTCATGACCTTGCTTTTCTTTCTGAACTGCTAGTTCCTCTGTCGGTCTCTCAGCGTGACTCCTATCAGTTTCCTTTCAATTGCTTTGTTTGCCACTGTAAGCATGGTGAGGATTTCTTTTGTAAACACCAAGGTTTTAGTTCCATATGTAAGTACTGGTAGGATACACTAGTTATATATGCGTGTTTTTGTCGCAGTCGTAATTTTTATTTTGAAGGTGAATTTAATTTTGGAGTATCCTATCCATGCCAATTTTATACACCAGTCTATTTGATTTATTTAGTTTTCCTGCCCCGTAACAACCTCTTTACAAAGATTTTATACTATTATACAACAGTTTGATTTTTGTACTATTTCTATATCAGTTTGATTTATTTTAATACCCACAATACTGTTTGAACAGTTAGTCATATTCTTGGTTGTGGCCAAGTCTATTTGCGACAATAAATCTTTAATTAGATCGAATATCACATTTCTTCTGTACATTTTAGCAGAAAACAAAATATAAAAATTTATAGCTTTGTCGAAGGTAAACACTTTCATGAAATTCAAAAAGCGCCAGTATCTGGAAAATGTTGCTCTTTTTACTAAAGTGAAATTTAAACAGTCTTAATAGTCATTACCTAATCAATAAAACCTGGTAGTGTTTCTGTTTCATACAAGGACAATCGGCATATATTTTAGTATTAAGTGGATAATACTACCTCAAATTTGTCTTGATTTCAAACAATTTTTCACAATTAAATGAAACTACGTGATGTAGTATTATTTCTACTTTGTTTAATTTCTTTACCACGACCTAGGTTTCGTTGTATTACATCTTCAGGTGGGATATATCTTTGCTAATATCCCACTTGAAGATGTTGCAATACAACGAAACTTAAAGAAAGTAGAAATAATACTACATGACATAGTTTCATTTAATTGTGAAAAATGAATTTCTACAAAATTAACGCCAAATATATTTAATATTTCAAACAATTTTCTCAGAAAAACTACAAAATATTTATTTATTTATCAAAAAATGTCAGTAGGAACTGTGATTACCGCTAATTTCTCCACTAATTACGAGAAAAAAATGTTCCCAAATCTTCAAGGCCTTATTAATTGTTCAAAGTAGAATTATTTATTTAGATGTTATCCATGAATGTATACAAATTATTACAGATTCTCTTGAGTATATGACTGCGTGTGCATGCGTGCGTGCGTGCGTGTGTGTGTGTGTGTGTGTGTGTGTGTGTGATCGAAATATATCTGAATATTTCCAACAAAACTGACTTTTTACTTTTTTTGAACCAAACTAATATGTAACTTCTGATATTTTGCAGAGACTTTGTTATTACTATGTAGTGATGTTTAGGAGGAACAATGGGGGTTATCTAGCAAAACTATTGTAGATAGCGCCTGAAGAGACACGGTCAACTTCAGTCTGAATTGTATTAATCCTTGCTAGGTTTTTATATCTTTTTTTTGTTTTTTAGGAATAAACGACAAAATATATTTTTGAAACGTGTACTCAAATAGGTACACACACAAAATAATATTAAAATGAAATTTTATAATCGCTACGAAATGTACGAATCAGACTAACTTATATATAGTGACGTTCGACAACCGCCGTTCGATATATAACGGACATGTCGATGATGTACCACATGACAGGAAAAATAAATATTGACATCCCCGTTCTGCCGCGATGAAGTCTTTTACATAAATTTATACCGATTGCTGATTTAATTTCGAGGTGATTCCGCTACGTCTTTATCGATAATGGTTATCAGATACCAAATCGACGACCATCCTAATGGTTTATTTATGTATATATTTTTTTTCATTTCAGGTATTTCCTATTATTTCAGATATTTTTTTTTCGTGGTTTATTATATTAAAGACTACAGTATGGTCAATCGGCCTTTGCTGTAATTTTGATTTTTTTTGTGTGAGTTGGTATGAACAGTTTTCATGACTGAGCAAAATGTTATATTTTTATGTTCAACTGTTTCAGAGTAAATAATATTAACTTAAAGTTATGAAATATAACTTCTAAAAGGCTGGGACGATTTACATTGATCAAATATATTATTACTGTCCCTAACACATAGTTTCAAAAATGTTAGAAGCGTAAAATTACAATAACCTTAAAAATTTGTCTGTATTTATTCATTTTTTAAATTCATATTTAAAAAATATTAATGTAGAAATTGAATAAAAATTTTATTTAAATAACTCTTACTGACTGTTTTTAATTTGAATGACTCTAACAACAACAAGTAATATACAGAAATTCATAATTATCCTAATAGAATAACCTAATTAAAAAAATTAATAAAGAGTACATGGTTTTTGACAACCTCACGATAAAAGAAATAATAATTTTTTTAGAATTTCCCGTCTATCAAATTCCATGAAAATTGTTATACTTATGAGTTAATATATGCCAAGTTGCAAATTTCTACATCAAACATTTCCTGAGAAAAACCTCTGTAACACACGGGTCGATGGACGCATACGAGAAAACAACTTTCTTTTTTTTCTTTTGAGGTACAGGACAATAAAAATTATTCTAATAAGGTAAAATAAATTTAAAGTCATCATGATAACCTAACACGGCTAAACCTGATCACATTTTTTAAAATTATATTGAAAATAAATAAACCATAATATTAAACCTAAAAATAACCCTGAATGTTACGCAATGTTAGTTTGATGCCCAAACTTTGCAATATGTATTTTACAAAAAAATCATATTATCGAGAGCTTCCTGTGGAAAGTTTAGGTTGGCTTGAAAGTAAACGTGACAGCGAAAATACATTTTGAATCACTCTTTATCTCAGCTTAAAGTTAACAATTAAATTTGTTCAGTCGCCCTATAGGGTCACAAACTTTCTCCAGAAAATCCGAGCTTTCGGTTAGTACCCATAATATTGTTTATCTGCGCTAATTGCGGTGTAGTATAAATTAATAGGGTCACTTATTTGACCCTTTTCGTAATGCGAATGTTATTTCTCAGGAAAGTTTAAGTCTAGTTTGTTATTATTAGTACCTCCCTGGATTTTCTCAATAATATAACAAGTATTATATAAGAATAAACAAGGATGTGATCCTAAAAATGCTTCCCAAATATATCAAGATATTTCGTAACGAAATTGTTACATTTCGTTTTGATTGAAGGTACGTGGCATTTGCAATCTATATACTTATTCTATGTCTTGCTTCAATGTATCACAGAATTTTCAAATTTCAAAAAATATTTTTTAACTATCGTTTCGAAGTGAATTCAAGAGCGATTTTTTGAAGTTAAACTTCTTTGAAAGACTGAAAAAATGATGCGAGTGACATTTTAATTTTCAATTTTTTTTGTCACAGTGTGAAGTTGGCAACGTGTATGTACGTGTGTGTGCGTATGTGTGCGTGTGTATGCGTGTATGTGTGCGCGTGTGTGTGCGTGTGTGTGCGTGTGTGTACCTGTGTTATTTTTAGGTTTCATTTTATGGTTTGTTTATTTTCAATATACTTTTGAAAAAAAGGTGATCGGCTTTAGCCTAACATGGCTTGTTATCATGATGACTTTGAATTTATCTCATCTCATTGGAATAATTTTTATTGTCCTGTACCGAAAAATAAAAACAAATTTTATAAGATATTTTCTCGTGCGCGTCTATCCGTGTGCTACATATGTTTTTCTTAGAAACTTTTTGATATAGAAATTTGAATTTTGGCGCAGTAATAAATAATATCAACTCAGAAGTATAAAAATGTTCAAGAAATTTGTTTCAGTTTTAAAAAAAAATTATTTCTTTTATGTGGGATTGTTATTTCATTGGGCGATTTTAGAAATATTGATAAAGATATCCACATAAATAATGGAGTAATAGTAAATCACATTATACCCAATAAATCTAAATTATTAACACTGAACAATTTTTATATGGAAATTTCTGAGAAGGAAAATAAAGAAAAAATCTCAAATTTTTTTTTATTATGTGGAAAATCAGTTGAAAGGCAAATATAAGGATTTCAAGATTTTTTTTTAATTCTTTGTAATTTAAGATTGTTTTAGAGATTTTGTTAAACTAGATAGGTAAGGACGATGGAGAAGGATGGATATAGGGAAGAGAGGTGTGCTCTATTAGGTCTCCGAAAGTGGCAAATTGAAAGTTACGAAAAAATCAGGGATACTGAAAGTTTATCTACATTTTATCCGAAAACTATTGCGACAATTTTAAATTTCATACTTTTTTGAAATATTCACTGTATTTTTATGTAAAAAGATGTACTTGTCGATATATTTTTATGGTACGAAATAATATAATTATTAGTTAATAATTTAATATAAATTCTATGCAGCCACAAGTATTTTTGCTAATGATGGGCGGATAAGAATGATTTCCATGATCGAATAACCTGCCATTGAAATATTCCTACAATCGGTTATAAAATTGGTATTTGAACAATTCTCAAAATCGAATGATAAGTAATACTTCATCAAAAAGAAATCCACGTTATTGGCTACATTTTATTTACCGAAGATATCAATAAAATTTTCTTCTTAACTGTTCAAAAATCATCTCTACATTTTTGTAGCCATCCAATTGGGTACTTCAAAATAGTAATATCTGTCTCTTATTTTATCACTATTACTATTTTGAAGTAGCTTCATAGTGTTACTCAGCGGATTGCGAGAAAAAGCATTAGCGAATCTTTGTATTCTGTATTCGCATAGGAATGGCATTCTGTGATTTTACAAGGATCTCATTTTTTATTGCATACTAAAAATGAAATCCTTGTATAATTGATAATTCTATGTATCTAGTTTAAATGGTGTGTGTATTTACGCTGCACCAGTATTTATTGAAATCTCGAAAATCTCACATTATAATAGCAAAAAATGTGCTATTTTAAAAAAAATATTATAATTAAATAACGGTTTACAGATAAATGCTGAAGTATCATCGGTGTATAGAATGAAATTTAAGGAGGTTTTTTATTTTTCCTGCCAGGAACCGCCATATATCCAACGGCGGTTGTCAAATGTCACTATGACCGACACTGGCCGTGTCGCTTCAGGCGACATCTACAATACTTTTGCGTGACCATTCCCATTGTTCCTCCTAAACATTACTACATAGTGATAACACAATCTCTGCAAAATAATTAAAAGTCACGTATTAGTTTATATGACGGTATTGCCTGCCTTTTTTTGGAGCGAGCATTTGAAATGATAATAAATAACGCACAGGGTCAGATATTATTTTTTTCTGGAATTGATCTCGGTGTACAATGTTATTCACACGATCAACTGCACGTTACCCAGCAACGTGTGACATCACAACATAATATGTTTGTTTTTCCATCTAATCCGGCGGACTAATAAATGTTGTATACAAAGAAATATTTGAGGTTTGTCTATAAAGATACGCCTTCTGATTGTTAATCCTCTTGGAATAATTATTACATATTTTTATTTGTGTTATAATGAATTTCACTTAAATTTGTAGTTAACATTTAGTTATCAAAAAAACTTCACATCCGTCGTGTTTTCATCTAACTTACAAACTCTACGCAACAGTTCCATAGATCGGTACACTTGTTACTTCATTAAGTCAGACAAATGATCCGAAAACAGAGATATAAACTTACCCCAAAGTAAATTAAAGTAAATGGAAGATTTCTATAATTAATATGGGTTTTGTGTAAATTGATGTAGGTTTATAAAAAAATTAATGTAAGTTTTGGATAATAGGCGATAAATATAGATTAAGTCGGAATAAATCCAAAAAGCGGAGAATTTTCCTTAGAATATTGCAATAAATCCCGTGTAAATTATAATATATCGTAAACATATTTTTTCTTTGAAAATAAAAATACTGTCGAAAAGCGAATATAAAAATATAGGGAATGGGTGGATGTATATTGTAATGTATGAGAAAATTTGGAAAGAGTCTGGGAAAATTTAATAAAGAGCTAATTTCTTTAATTCTAAGATATAGATTTACCCAGTCATTAAAATTCACTGGTTGTTAAGTTATAATTCTGTAACAAATAATCATACTATTTACATTTTTAATTGCCTCTGAAAACTATTTTAACCGCAAAATAACGCCAAATTAACCAATTGAAGTTACAGACAACATATAATGTTATCGCATAACTATTGCCCCATTTAAATCATGGTAAATAAAACTTCAGTTACTGTCCAAATAAACAGAACTATTGAGATAGATGGAGAGATGGAGGTTCTTTTAATATATTCTTCGCATCGCTAGTACCTGTAAACTCTTGGAGTGAGAGTGAAAAAATATTTCTCGCTTTTTTCACCAAAGAACAAATGTAACAAGATCAATTGACGTATGTTCGTGTCTCAAGTGTTGCGTATTTCATTGAAGAGTCTGGTTATTGTTATATGTTATCAAAACATGTATCGAATGGAAAATTATTTGATATATTCAGATGATGCGAAGTATTTTTATGGAAACACACTGAAGTTAAAATTACGTTAACTAAACTCATCAATATAATCATAAAGACATCTTTAAGATAATATTCTTAAGCGCATACTATGTTATACCGTAACAATAAATCGCTACGAATTTTGCTCTTTATTATGTCTCGAATCTATCCCAAAGTAGCCTGATGTTGATATTACTTGTATTCGCTATATTGTTGTACTCGGAGAGATCACAGAAATTTTCTATTCCTTTTTAAATAAAAACATCATTCGCTTACCTTTCACTGGAAGAAAATGCTATTTAAATGTCACCTTTTGGTTAATTCATGTAAATATTGAGGAAAGGATTTTCAAAGAACGAAGGTTATCAAACCAAAGTTCATTCATGGCAAAGTTCGTAATCGTTTCATGTATGACAACAATGATTTATGATGTCTTTTTTTAAATATCATACGGAAATAAAATATATGTAATTAATAAGGAGTTAAATGTATATCGTTAAACGTAATTAATAAAATTATAGTAAATAAATTCAACGATACGGATGTAAATTTCATAGTAAAATAAAAATCTCTTGAATATTACTACCTATCACTGCATTTCCAACATACTTGAAGTTTAATATCCTTAGTTAATTTAATGAAGCTAAATAAAATTATCGTACAAACTGTACGTTAACCATGCCGTACATGGAAAGCCATTTCAAGAATATATAGATAAATCAATTTTATATCGAAAAAAAGTTAAAATCTCCTCTAAAATTGTTTTCTAAAAATTACAAATTATTTATTAGTTGCATCGATAATTATTAGTAGTGGTATGTATTAACTTGATATTTTTTCTTGTGTGGCAGTTTCACTTCCAATTACTCGCAGATGAAAATCTTACTTCGTTGGTCGCATCAATTGAAAATATACCACTTTTTTTTCGGTCACGGTTTGCACTTAAAAATATTTATATAGTTTATAAGTTATAATGTAATATTTTATAATTATTACAACTAAGCGTTGTTTAATCTCCATTTTACATTTATTTATTTTTTATATTTTCTAACGCAACATAAAAGTACATAGGTCGGACTTGTCACTTTGCTGTTTGGTTTGTTTAATGTTAATGAAATGATCGGTAAAACCAAAAGAACACGTTTCACGTGTTTTTCTTGTTCATCGAATAAATATTTCTGAGAAAATGTTATATTTAAAAAATTAAGGAGGGCTGTGAGCATAGAGAAGAGGCAAGAATATCTTCAGAAAGCGGAGGCTGGAAATGGTCCAAATGGCAAATTCAAAAATCATTAGGCTTTTATTCTGGTTATCAGGCAATCGATAGAAAAAGAATCAACCAAATTGGTCAAAGGTGGGGGTTTTTAGCATGCTTTCACACGCACATACGTACAGACCAATGGATGGAGATGCCTGTAATTTTTTGAGATATTAGACATTTTAAAAACGGAATTATTTTTATGGGTAAGATCTTCCTTATCCTCCTATATTAAAAGTTGATCAAATATGTAAGTACCGGGATTGTATTGTATTAATTTTATTGTATTAATTTAATTGTATTAATTATTTTTATTGTATTAATTATTGTTCTCATTAAAGCTCGAGGTTGGCACCATAGTCGATGCACATCCGCGGAGTGTGCAATGTAATGCGAATACTAGTGGACTTGTGTAAGAATACTCGTGGACTTGTATATACTAGCTATGCCGATGTAACTCCGTTCGCGTGGAATTCGTTGCGAGAAAAGTTATTAAGATTTTTTGACATTTTTAAATTTTCTTTTCTCTTCTCTATGAGAGTAAAGTTTACTAAAACATTAATAGGTGGTTTTAGCAGTACTATATCCTAATATATCTATGAGCACAGAGTTTACTAACAACGTCAATAGATGGTGTTTGCAGTACTGATATTCAATGATTTCTCAGAAAATATATAACAATGCCTATTATATCGTTCCGAAGACCTAGGGTATATTCAAAAGTTTAATATATCTAGAATATATTCACTACAATTTTCCTACAACTGTTCTTATATGAACCTCTTTTTTTTTCTATTCCGCTATTCAGCCACTACATTGCCAATTTGAAACTGGTGAAACCAGTTCTACAGTTTCATTGGGTGACGTATTGCGTTCAACAGAATCTATTTTGTGTGGAAAACTTTATTAAAGATAACGGGGAAACGGGGAAATTTATTTGATGCATTGATTATTTTGGTACTCACGGCATAATAGGGTCCAAAGTAAAATATAATTTTGAAACTTTTATTCGCAATATTTGTAAAATTTATAATAACCTTTGATCAAAATTTAATAAAATCTTTCCACGAATAATTGAGTTGTGTAAAGAGTAGGTAGGATAGACGAATAAGTAACGTCAAATCGTCTAACAATTTAATCTTTATCAAGCCTACCTTAAACTATGAGATAAAAAATTTGTCCTATTAACACATATATAGATTAACGCGACTTATTTTTTATTAAATCCCACATAAAATGGTTTAAGGTTAAGGTAACATGTATACAGTTACCGTTATTGAATTTTATTTATATTACTGTCTATCACTATATATGTCAGATATGGTTATAGTGTGCATACCAATGATATATGAAACTAAAAGTAGTTCGTATATCATTGTTATGTGAAACTAAAGATAGGAAAATTTAAATTATTAAATCAATCATGAGTAAGACCTGCCTTACATTGTACTTATATATAATATTACACCTTGAGTACCTTTAAAAAATACATTAGAAGCTAACAAAATAAGTACACCGAATGACAGTTTAAAAAATATTTCATATCGGAGTTCTAAGAATTTTGAAGGTTTCAACATCATCAACTGTCGCGGAAAAGATATTTGCATGATGAAAATAGAAATATTTTCTTATATCGGACCTTATAATAACAAAATAGTAAAAGATGCACTATATTTTTTTTCATTGGATAATTTTCCGGAGGTTGGCGGTTCTCTAAGTAAGTGAAACACAAATTATTTAAGGTTACTTACCCAATATTATTGTTAAATTTATTGCTTAGAGGGATTTCAATATTTTGTCAAAGATTTTCGTCTAAGCATTTATATATATATATATATATATATATATATATATATATGTATATATATATATATCTGTGTGTATATACATATATATATATATATATATATATATATATATATATATATATATTATGGGTGTGCGTGCGCGCGTGCGTGTGTGTCAATATACATACACATATATATGCAATAAAATTTGGAAGATCTGTTTTCCTCGTGTCTTCTATTATCTCATATACAAAAAAAAACAAATAAAAAAACGAAGGTAAAAAGAAACGGTTTTAAAAAGATATTTTGTTCTAAATATGAAAGCAATGTAAAATTTAATTATATAGTAGAGAAAATATATTTTAACACTAAAATCGATAAAAATTCCAGTAAAAATATAAGACAAATTTCCTCCACAGGAATTTTCGGCATTACTATAATTGCAAAATATAAAATTTGCGAAATATGAAAATATATTTTCGAATCCTTGTGTGAGGTTACAACAAGACATGTTTTCTTTATAAATTACGTTATTACGAGTTGTGAAAATTTGATCATCGATAAATTCAAGTGACTTTAGAAATAAATTATTCTTAAAAATAACATATACTATAGAAGTAATATTTAATTATAATAGATTAGATTTCGTCATAAATAGAGCTAATGGAAACCGAGTGTACGAAAAACAACAACTATTTTTTATAAATTTTCAAATGATTTGAAATGCGTTCTTTAGTTTGTTCCAGAGTTTTGCCTTATTTAATTACTTTATAAGAGTAGGGAGTTCATTGCAGAAAACGGTTCGTTGGGCACAAAATTATTTAAGACTTACCTGGAAACAGTACGTATCTGTCAGAATTCCAGTGATTATCTCATACAATGTTGTTTCGGTGTTAAATCTTTTCGCAGAACTAGGCAACAATAATAAACATATCTCTTTAGAAAATCGCCCTGCTCTATTCCTTTCATTTTATAAGACTTTTTTTTTTAAAATACAACGTAAATTTTTTTATGTCTATAGTTACGTATATATCCTCAGCAACTAATTAAAAGAAGGAGTCGATTTCAAGAATGAACGATCTTTGAAGGTTATCCTTTAATTACTTAGCCACTTTAAATGTATTGATATTTCTGGTGTTACATTCTTGTCAGAGTGATCGTGGCCTCGGCGATCGACATGGCTGGTTTTCGTCCTCTTTTCTCTCGATTCGGATGGCTGTTCTATAGATACGTTTCCACTTCAGCTGATTAATAGTATTTCTAGAATATTCTGTAATGCTTGTCTCTGTGGCCACACATTTGTCAATTCTATCTATGGGATTGGAAATCGCTTTCAAGATATTTTCCTTCAACCTGTTTCTGCATCACTTGATGCTCCATCGAAACTTATTTTCTGGAAATATGTCGGAAGAATTTAATAACTAGCAACTTTGCAAAAAAAAGACTTTGTTTTTTTTTATTTTTAAACCCCTTTTTAATGGAGATATCAGCATGAAAGTCGGTCCAATTTTTAACATTTGCTATCAGCACAACATTTCTAGCGTATCGATTTTGCAAGGTGTTGATAACAGGTTTCATATATTTTTTGTGTACAATATTTAAAAGCGAATAAGGTGAAAAACCCGCTACTGTGGTATATTGAGTTAATCACAAGGCTTATGCCTTTAACTACGCGATGCATCGCGGAGACATATTTTGATACCTGGCAAATGAAATTAATTTTGAAAGGTATAACTGCTTCGACTATTTGGAAGAGTTGAAAAGAAAAATCGGAAAAATAATTTGAGAGAATTCGTTCCCTTATTTATCATCTATTATAACATCGCGTAAAAATTATTTATTGAATCTACTAACGTTGGAGGCGTTTATTAGGATATTTGGTGTGATACTATAAACATTTTATTTGGCACTTACAGCTGAGTTAAGAACTTGGAATTGGGCAATGGAAAGTTGTAGACACTTGGGAAAATATAGAAGTCTGAATTTGAAAGTACTAGGTTCCAAACTCGGAATGGTTAATTTTTCTCTATTATTGTATTATAATAAAACAAAAAATTCATTGGTCTAAATTTTCATATGGAACATATTAATTAAAAATCAAGAAAATTTGTTTCGAGAGCATAGTTCAATTTCATTTCAGCGCAAGTATAACGTATCAAACATTAGATATTGGTTTCAAGGAAGCGCGTTTGTATTTGCAACCTCTATGAAATCATGGCAAAATAAATGGTGGGATGATCTGGTAATAAACTTTTATTTTTCTGAGATTTTTACTATTAAATTGAGGCCAATCGTAAATATATTTTCATTATTCTCTGTTAGCTTATTTTCTATGGTCTATTTCTCTTAAACTTCTCAGTTTATTCAGTTCTTAGTGATCATAGCTATTGGTTAACCATTGGTTAACCATAAGATAATTTTTTTTATGGTTTTTAACTTTGTATCCTGCTACTTTTAAATAATGATTGAAACATGCCTTAACCTATTTTATACTCTATTTTTAATACTATAAGTAAAAGGATATTTATAAATACTAAATAGGTTTTACGTAGTCGAAATTTAAATGAACTGATAGAGCGATTATTTTTGGAGTTTTCTAATTGGTATTAAGATAATATTTGTGTATTCTCTATTTTTCCTGGGACCATATGTTTAAAGTACAAATAGACATACAAATTTCTTCTCTCCACTTTATTTATTGCCCTTTTCTATTATGTGTAACTTTTTGCTTTCTACTTTTTTGTTATATGTATAACTATATTTTCCCATATTGTAAATGAAACTGAAGAAAAATAGTTTAAGTTTTTTTATTTTCTTTTTGCAGAAACACAGCCTCGCATTCCAAATAGAAAAAAGAGGATCAGAAATCATTACATCGCAACGTCGAACGTTTAACCATTGAATGTTTACACAGCTAGTTAATTTGTGTTTTTTACTAAAAGAGTGAAATTAACTTAAGACGTGTATTAGGCATACAGATGGATAATTGTTAAAGAAAACTATGTTACTTAATGAAAATCACTAGTTTAAATAATAGAAGAGAAAATTAGCAATTACGAATGAAAATACATAATAACAAATGATTGCAGCAAAGCCATAGCACAAATGATTGAAGTTGGTTTTTAAATGAAGGCTGCCTACCTTATAATAGCAGGTAACTTACAAGATTAATGCGCGTTACGCATGATTGAGTCCTACACCTTCAGGATGTTTTATAATTAGCTTTGTACAACATCTCCAATTTGTGTATGGATGATTAAATATTTCGTAGTTTAATTCCCTAAGGCAGTAAGATTTAAAAGACTTTAAAAAAGGAAAGACGGCAGACCATCAGAAAACAATCTTCAAACTTTATTTTTATCGTTTATTAAAAATGTTATAGTCGAGATCGCTTATTTTCGGCTTCTTAATCCTTATGTCTGATTTTGAAATTCACTTTATACTAAACAATAGAAACGCGATAAAAATGCAGTATTACAATAGTTTATTAGGTTATATTCATCATTTAGTCAGGTTTTGCAGTATGTCATATATTTCTGATGAACGTTTAAATATTTCGTTAAGATTGAGGACAGTAAATAAATTTTTTTATCTGCATAATTTTGAAATTTGTGCATATATCGTAACCCCACACAATACATGTATATTTGTTTATATATTAAGAGCATTTTTAATAAATAAATGCTTTTTTTTGCAAATTAATATAGCATTGAAAATAATAAAAGGCTCTAAAACGTTGACTATTTTATATCGAATTAACGTTGCTAATAACACAATCGGTGTGTTGAACAATAATACATATTTCCAGAATATAAAATGTAACCTTGACAGATAAGATTTTTTATATTAATTGTGAATATTCAATTGTGAAAATTTTCACAATTAAATATTAAGGTTGGTTCACATTTAAATAATTAGTTGAATATATATGTAATGTAGAACTACATTATTCCAACGACTTATCGATGTTTGGCTCTAAATTATTAAAGAAAAATAAGAAAAATGGTCAAAATGTTTCGTAATCTGAAAAAATGTACCAAATCAGCATATGTACGATTTCATAAATACATTATATGCGATACATTAAATGCGTGACCTCATATTTGGCTGACTTAAGGTTACGAATACCACCCGGAACTATCCCAAATAATAAACTCGCCCTATATACGAGTACTCCTATGCCCGCCCACTCAATGAACATCGTGACCAATTTATCACACTCCGGCTTGTTTTCTTCTCGCCATTCGAAGTGAAAATGTAATCAGTCTCACCACTTAGAGCGAAAACGCTTTTAGTCGGTAGAGTTGCCATGGTATACGCAGACATTTTGCTCGTTGCAATTGTTTGGATAAGCGTGATGAAAATCCGCAGGGTTCAGTGGGCCGGGAATTACTCTCTGAGAAAATTGATGTTGTTTCATTTGGAGGTATTATTTATGGTTTAACCTAAATTAACCCATTAATTCTGTTATTTCATAATATAAGAAACTGTATGAAATCATTTTGTTACAAGGTTGTTTGCATGAAAATACACTTTTATTACTATTTCAAATTTGGCATTTATAGGTAATTAAATAGTTTTGTGTGATTTGTATTTCATACAAGTGTATAATCACATATGTATGTTGTATATAACAAAATTTAAAGGCTTTACTTGATGTATATAGAGTAGCAAATTACGCTGGTACGTAAAAGCGGGTTTAATTTTTTTAAACTTAGTCAAAGTTATTGATAATTAAAGAAATAAAATTACTATTTGCGAAATTATTTACAAAAAGTTTTTCATTAGTCATTCAATCAGTGGGAAATTTTACTAAATCGGAAATGGAAAATATACTTTATTTTTAATAAATATTCCAAAATACAAATGACTCAAAAATAAAACAAGATAATTTGGAAAAAAGGGATTAAAACATTGAAATGATATATATATAATTTTTATTCCAGAAATTTTTTAAGTCGTTTTACCAAAAAATCAATTCAATAAGACTTTGAAATTGTATTCCATAATGGAGTTATTTGATATTTAATTAATCCTTTGTACCCTGCTCTTCGACGGTTATGCCTTTATGTGTATTGAAAAGGAATTTTGTAAATATTACATTGAAACAAAACTTTTGTTAGGAAATACAGACTGACAAAATTACAGGTATATCATATACTAACTTATTAATGAAATAATGTTCCTTCAGCAGGCTGGATAAGTTTGCATAATTATATTACGAGGTAATAAATTAAATTAATTCCACCCTTTTATTCGTTTTAGTCCAGTATAAATTACTACCTTGACTGAAATGAAGTCAGTAGATTATTTATATATATATATATATATATATATATATATATATATATATATATATATATTTCTTTTAAAAGTATACTGAAAAACTTAACTGATTAATGATGCAATCGCCTCGTTAAAACCAGATGGACGATAACAATGCGTTCCACTGTTCTGTTTTATTATGTCTTGCCCCTATTTCATATATTTCTATCTCATATTAACTAATTTCTGTCTTATTTTTGAAACCTAATTCTTGTTCGTCAGGATAATTTGTAATTCTGTGTTTCGTGTTGTTCCGTGAAAGCTTCTATTTTTAGATAATCTTTTCGTAAATCTATCGCCCTAAATCTAAATATGTAATTACGTTATAAACGACGTCTTTATTAAAATACACAACCTGAATTCAATCATTTGCCACCATTAACATCTTCTCAATATATACACATTTTATCGCTAGGAATATTCAATGGATGGCTGATTGTCTTTCCAGTACGACTCTTGCCAATAAAGTAACCCGCAAAGAAAACTTTGTGGTATAACAGTCCTAAAAATATCAAATATAAAGATTAATCGTGTTTCATGAATAGTATTAGGTTTATATATATATATATATATATATATATATATATATATATATATATATAACTGTAACAACTGGCAGGGCTCTCCTCTCAAGACCTAGCAAAATTCTCTCCCGCGTCATCTTGGAGCTCATCTAGGAAGCGGTGGAGCGGCGGCTCATAAAAGAGCAGGCGGGCGGGAAAACACAGGAGCTGCGTGGATCTCATAAACACCTTGAGGATCATCCTAGAACAAAGCTCGGAATGGCAGAACACTCTGTACCTGACCTTCATTGACTTTGAGAAGGCATTTGACTCGGTCAACAGAACATTCATGTGGAACACCCTGGCAGAGTATGGCATCCCCATGAAAATCCCCAGCATCATCAAGGAAATGTACACGGACTACCAGTGTCAAGTCTTGCACGAGGGAACTCTGACGCAGTCCATCAGCGTCAATCCAGGTTTAAGACAGGGGTGCATCCTCTCCCCAACACTATTCTTGCTTGTCCTTGACAGGTTATAAATGGCAGAAAATAAGGAATACATGGTGATGCGGAAAGTTATAAATGGCAGAAGACAAGGAATACAGTGGGCAATGACGGACAGGCTGGAGGACTTCGACTTCGCGGATGACATTTGTCTTCTGGCAGGGCGCTTCAGAGACATTGACGACAAGCTGAAGAGGGTGCAGGCCGAAGCAGAGAGAGCGAGCCTCAAAATCAACGTCGATAAGACGAAAGAGATGCGCCTCAATACCACTGTTGATACACACCTGAAGCTGGGCGACAAGAATGTCGAGAAGGTGGAGAGGTCTCAGTACCTCGGAAGTATGGTGACGAGGGACAATGGAGCCGAGGAGGACGTGAAGAGCAGGGTGAGAAAGGCAAATGAAGCGTTCGTCCACCTATACCCGGTGTGGAGAAGTGGATCCATTTCCAAAAGGACGAAGATAAGACTCTTCAACACCAACGTCGAATCCGTCCTGATGTTCGGCTGTGAGACGTGGAGGGTCTCCAAATGTCTCACCCACCAACTACAGGTCTTCGTGAACAGATGCCTTCGCCGCGTCATGAACGTGAGCTGGCCGGAGGTGAAGAGGAACGAGGAGCTATGGGCTGAAACGGGTCAAAAACCCATCGCAGACCAGATTAGGGAGAGGAAGTGGCGTTGGATCGGCCACATGCTACGAAAGGCTGACGAAGCCATCGAGAAGGCAGCCTCAACTGGTACCCCCAAGGAGCATGACGACGTGGCCGACCGAGAAAGCCCTGGCAGAGAACGGTCCAGGGAGAAGCAAAGACAGCTGGAAAGACCTGGAGAGAGGTGAAGCAACTGGCCGCTGACCGCACCAAATGGATAAATGTTACGTCTGCCCTATACTCCGACCGGAGCGACAAGAACTGATGATGATGATATATATATATATATATATATATATATATATATATATATATATAAATATATATATATATATATATATATGTATATATATATATATATATATATATATATTTATATATATATATATATATATATATATATATATATATATATAACGTTTCAGTAATTTTGTTAAGATTTTTAGGATTCTTAATGAAAAAAAGAATCATTATAATTTCTATTTAAACGTGAACATATATCAATAACTTCTCAAGTTATTGATACATGTTCATGAAATTATCCAAGTGGTGGTGTATGGATCATATAGATCTCAATTAAAATTTAGTAAAACATTTAAAAAAACAGTACTTTTAATGTACCTTTTGTTGAGTATGGGAGTCTTAAATTCAATATCCCATCGAATGGAGTCAATTTCCCAGTTTCAGTAACTGGGAGTTTCCAATAATTGTTTTGTTTACATATTATGAAAACGGTTTACTTTTTGTTTTATAATATAATTTACCCTATCAGAGATAATTGTGTAATACTGTTGAAACCCTTTTGAAATCAGAATATTAGCTTAAAGTTTCTAGTAACAATATAATAAAAAATAATTTACGAATTCTACTAATAATTTTAGGGATAATTAAGGAATGTTAGTTTTTATAATTTTCACCTTGATTAACTTAATTTTAATAATATATCTCATGGTAGATGGACTCACTCTAAACATGTATGTTTGCTTATAATGCTTATGTAATGAAATTAATGTAGTGATCGAAAGTAATAAAGTTAATAGAACTGAAGTTATACGTTTCAAATTGTGATAACAAATTTATGAAATTGTTTCGAATATTGTCAACATTCTTAGAAAATGTAATTTAATGCAATTTTTAAAAACAAACAAAGGACATTTTTAAATATTTAATATTATTATTTTTCTTTAGTTTTCATTACACAACTCTTCGCTTTTTATGTTGACCCGTTTGTTTTTTTTGTCTACAGAGTGTATTTAATTTAATAATGAATTACTTAATTAAGGAAATGGAATTTATTCATTTAAAAAGACTAAAAGAGACCAAAAAACAAGATAATAAAACGATTTTTTAAATAACTTAAATATCGCGATCATTATGTTTTAAAAGTTTCTATCTTCTCACAAATAGTTTAATTATAAATTCGACAAAAGTTTTCCTTTCTGCCCTGAATAAAACTAAAATATGTTCAATATTTTAGATTGTGCCATGTGTAAAATGTTGGAATATATATCTATAATATGGTAATGTGAACAAGAAAGACGTTTAAACAAAAAAAATATCTTGTAATTAAAATATTGATTTAGTGAAAAAAAAACAAAAAGCAGTTATTTATGAATTTTTTGACTTTTGGTTCATAATTTTTTTTTATTTGTTGTAATAATTAATTAGAAGAGAAATAGTGAATTTAATTATTCAAATTAAAAAGCAGGATTACCCGAAATAAAAAATATTGATTTTCGAAAACAAATTTTTTTTATTATTTTTTTAAAATAATCATCTTATTACTTTATCTTTTTAAATCCTTTTAAATAAATAATTTCAATTTTCTTAATAAAATAATACAGATCAAGAAACAAACAGATTTATATAAAAGGTGAAGAGTTATGTAAGAAAAATAATAATTCTCAATTTTTTAAAGTGTCCTCCAGTTTGTTTCTTCTGAATAATTACATTAAATTACATTTCCTAAGAATGTCAACAATTTGCGGAAGCATTTCCTTAATTTGTTATCCCATTTGAAACACACAATTTCAGTTTCATTCATTTTACTGCGTTACATCGCAAATACATTAATTTCATTAACGCAATCCTTTTAAGCATTATAGGCGAGCATACATCTTTAGAGTGAGTTGTAGATCCATTAAATTAATCAAAGTAAAAATTATAAAAATTAACATTCCCTAATTATCCCTAAAATTATTAGCGCAATTCGTAAATCAATTTTTATTATCTCTCTACTAGAAACTTTAAGTTAGTATTCTGATTTCAAAGGGCTTAAATAGGACTACATAACTGTCTTTCATAGGGTAAATGACACGTCAAAATTACTTATTCCCTGCTAACTGCTTTCAATTTTGTAATCGATCTTTCGTCTCGCTTTTTTTGTTGCTTTCTTTTTATTTTAGAAACTATCGAATTGATAAAGTATGTTTTTGTTAATTTGTATGATAAAAATAAAAATAACCTCCGAATTATATGCATCGGGTTTCAACAGGACTACATACTTGTCTCTCATAGGGTAAATTACACGTCAAAATTACTTATTATCTGATAACTGCTTTCAATTTTCTAATAGAGCTTTTGTTTCGCTTTTTTTGATACTTTCTTTTTATTTTATAAACTATCGAATTGGTAAAGTATGTTTTTGTTAATTTGTATGATAAAAATAAAAATAACCTCCAAATTATATGTATCTCTTAAAGAAAGTTGAAATATCACATATTTAATATAAACTGGGCTATTTTTATGTATCTACAATATTTCGGCAGTATTCTGTAATAAAATTTAAACTGGTAATTAAATGTATACTTATAAATATGTGTTATTGTTCCTTTGTTATAATATGATTACTATATCGTTTTGTGATTCCATTAAAACATATTTCTATCGATGAAGAATATTTGGAAATTAAATATTAAAAAATTAATTAAAAACTACCTTTACTGACAATAGTAAATATGGGGATGAGTACAAATTAAAAGAAACAGAATTTATGGAAAAAATAAAAGGTGATAAGTGGAAACCGTTATATTCTAACTAGAATGTTGTTTTATAATTTCAACTAAGAATGATTTGTAGAAATATTTAAGAAATAACGTTATGTTTGAACTAAGAACGAATCTAAGCTATTGTTAGAGTTAAGAAATATTCCCTTTCCCGACCCTTCAACAATTTCACAATTCTATTTCTATTTGTTTTTCAAGAACTTATGCTGTTCTTTAAACGACTAAGTAATTTTATAGAAAGCACAATAATTCTAAAGCTGTAAAGTAAATACTTTATTCCGTACAATGTTATTTACATAAAATGAAGTTGAAAATTTGCGACAATTTTTTTGGGTGTAAACTTTTCATTTTTGCCCTTAGTCGTTAGTAAGGGTAAAAATGAAAAGTTTATGCCCAATTATCCGAGTACTAAGCAAAAGTTCTTCTAGATCGAACTTACATTTTCGTATCTTGAATATGAATAAAAAGTTAACAACGTAATGATTACGATATTGTAAAAAAAACTACTCACACCTAAGAGTTTTTCTAATAATATTTCTTCTTCGATTAAATGGAATACAGATTGTTGATGAAAAATCATGATTCCGATCGGTAAGAGATTTCCTCTTATCCTGATATTGAGGAAAATTTGTTTATTATTCGTATTATCTACCATTTATTCTCTACAAGATCAGAATAATAGAAGAAAGTTTTATATAGCAGGTTTGCTTGTTTTTTATTATTTTAAATGTAATTAGTGACACTGTTGCGGGGAAGTTAAGGGTTCTCTAAAGCAAATTGTTAATCAGGAATAATGTCTTCAATTTTTTTTATAGCTAAATAATTTTTTTAATATTATAAAAAGAATTCAACTTGTTACTGAAAATATTAAAAAGCTTTCTATATTTATTTAATTATTTGCCTAAAATAACTTTTGTAATACGTATTTAAATATTGCGCATTATTCTTCACAATATGACGTATTATTATAAAAGTATACCGTTGTTTTATTTGGTAAAACCTTGCGACTTATTAAAGCAGCAATTTTTTCCTATATTCTAGAAAACATTGAATTAATAAGAATTTTATTACATTTGAAAAACTTCATATGAATGACACAACGCGATATCCGCCGTTGTAATTTAATTACTGTTACGCATTAAATTAGGTTGAAACATAGTTAAAGTTATATTTTTTAAGTTGGAGTGAAATAAATTAATACGTTTTTAACAATCATTTTTTACCTAACACTGCAAGACTACTAAACCTTAATTAAAATATTTATATTTTAAATCGTATTAACATTTGTAACTATATTTATATATTCTGTGTACATCCTCTTCCACTTCCATATTTTAATACCTTTAAACACCTAACATTAAATCCATAACATAAAATATCTAAGCTTCCGATATTGCGCGCCCCCCGTTAAACATGGTCTAACTACTATGAGACAAACGTATCCGGACTATATGTAGCTTTCATAGCAACACATTTTCGTGAACGCTTTTCTTTATTGGAGTGGATCTAGTTGGTTTTCACTTTTCTGTGTTCGCTGACTGAAATACTAGCTTATTTTAGAAAATTCTATGTTCATTGCAAAGATATTGGCCATATTTCGTTAAGAATTTTTACTTTCCTTAATTAACGTCAAAATATAAATTAAGAGATAGTAAATGGTTAATGACTTCCTCGTTAAATTCAGCAGTGAAATAAATTTAATAATACTTAACGGAAATAAAGGGTAAATGAGTGCGATTTAAGGATAGCATCCATAAAAATACATAATAAATTAATAATAAAATAACCATTTATAATACCTTAAAGTGGTATAAGATAAAAATAGGTTATGAGGCATATATGGAAATGGTCGAAAATTTTCCTCACATTAAAAAAATTTAGAATGAAACGAATCCAAAAATATTTTAAATCAATTAGAAAATGACTGGCCAAGTAATATAAGAGCACGTTTAATACTTTCCTGGAATAAATTATCTAGGAGTCCTTCTAACAAATATATTTTAAGAATCTTGTATTGCGGTTTTGTTTTATGTCTATGTATAATAGTGAGATAACAATCGTTAATTTATCGCAATTATTTCCTTCTGGTTGTGTCAAAGCTAAAAATCTATAAAACACTAATAGTATACTTTATTGACTAATATAGCTCATATATCGTTTAGATAATCTCCTCTCTGTAGTTCCTGCTTCATTAGTCTGGACCATTATCATCTTCATTTATCAATTATAGTTTGTTTTCTCACATATCAAATGTGTATGAAATATAAAAGAAAATGTTGTTTGGTCCATAACGAAATTTTTGTTATGACACCTGAAATTAATAGCGTTTTACACTCTATTTTAAAAATAATGCTATAAATTATTGTTTTGTGTGATTATATTATATTGGTTGAGTATAAGACTACTATGTAATGACTATTCTATGTTATGGAGTTTGCACTGCATTAACTGCATAAAGTGCTTGCTTTGTTATGCTTTAACTCTGAAACTAGAAAAAAATTAAATATTACTACACATGTGATATGTAACAAAGCAAAATTACCAAAAAATTAACTTCATTTTTGAGTAAAAAAATAATTTGTATTTTTGTAGAAAATATTCGCTTCTTATTAAATTTTTAAATATACCATGAGTAACTTACTACTTTGTTTATTGCCAGTTTTGTTTACTGACAGTTTTTGGAAAGCGAATTTGTCTCCTACTTTTGAAATTCTTTACAAGAAGAATTTCATGCATGGAAAATCTGGTATTTCTCAGTCGGTGCGGAACATTATCACATGAAATGTGCCTTAGCTTTTTCCCTAAATGACTTCTATCACCTGAAAATAAAGCACAACTTCTGCACTGAACAAAACGTGACGTAATATCCATTCAAAATTCTATAGAATTTACATTTAATAACAGAAAACTTTCAATAGAACCTACTGGAGTTTGCAATGAGGCCGCGCCTTTCCGCGCAGCAAGTATTTTAATATTGTACAGTGCCAGAGGTATTTTATTTATATTACAGTATAATTAATTAACTTTGTGATGGGCTACCGTTACTTCATATTAAACAAGTTGCAATTTCATCGTTCTTCTTTATGTTCGTTTTCATATTTTATTTAATAATCTTTAACATAACCATGGTGTTTAAATAATATAAATTTTTCCTCTAGTTATTTATATTTATATATATTATGCGATTAATTTACCATTTCAATGACGGTATCTTTCGAAGTAAAAATAACCCAAAAAATTGGAAAATAATTAACTAATAAATTAATTAAATAACAAATTCATAACATTCAGTGTTTATATATGTAAATTATGTGTTATCTTCATACAACAATTTATTAATAATTACACAGAAACAAAGCCTAATGAAAGAACCATATATGTATACAAAATGAGACAATTATCAGTCCAATATTAAAGTTAATTTAAAAAATAAAACAACAATTATAAACTAAATTAAGTACAAGCAATAAATATATTATCCCTTTTTTAGATCCTAATTTTTCCATCTCTGTCTCAAATAATTTAATTTAATCTTAACAATAACAATTAACTTATTAAGGTTATCATGCTATGTTATAGGATGTATTGAAAATGAATTTACACAAAAAGTATGATAGTAATCTTCGGTAAGGTGAAAAGACCAAATAATACCATTTTCGTTTCAGATTCATGAAGTTAAAATCATACTCACGTAATGAAATTATAATCATTTAAAAAACTCTCAATAGATTGTCGTGTGACTCCATGAGTACTAAATTCAAGATAAAAGTGACGATATTAAAGAACGTTTGTTTAACAAGATAGTAAAAACTTTTATACGGTTTAGAACTTGTCATATAACATTATTATAATTAAAAAATACCCTTATCAAGAAATTTAATTTCAGCATGGCTCTCGCGCTCGCTAAATTTTGCATGCAGTAAACTCGTCAAAGTATTTATATTAAACTTATTTGGATAAACTGTGAACACTCCGTTGATGAAATATGTCATTATTTATTTAAGAATTTATTATGGATAAAGAAAACCTAAAACCATTAATATATAATAGTTACTTTTGAAGTTAAGTTCTACATTTCAAAATTTATTTATTTAAATTCTGTTGAAACAGAAAAAAAACAAATTTTCTAATTCTTGTCAGAATAACAGCATTTATTTTAATTTTATAAATCTTTTTATTTAAATAACCCATTTATATTCACTTATTCGTAAAGAAAATATCATTACTGCAATTTACTCTAGGGCGCCATCCTGGGCGCATTTCTGATTGAGAAAATTTGAACATTTGGAGATTTGTGACACAGCACAACATTTTTCACGAGAAGAGTGGGCGAGATTGCTACTATTTCAAACATCAGGGGGTTAAATTTCTGTTCAACCATGATAAGGCTGATTTTATAAAAATTAAATCTATACTATTATACAAAATAGAAACTGAATTTTCTATTATATTTAGAAATAAAATAACTAAAAAACGTTAAAAGAACAGTAACAATTATTATAAGAATATTAATATTTTTTGTAATCGTAATTCATTAAAATATGTCTGATTTACACTCAAAGCAAAAATCCTTTTTCCGTCGTTTGTAAATATTTTATATTGAATCTTTTTTAACCATTAACAAATACGGACTGAGAGGTGCCACTTATTTTTCATCCAAATCCGGTGAACATTACGTACCCATATCATATACTTTACAAAAACGTATAGACAGTGACATATTCAACATAACTTTGCACATGAACATAAGTAGGTGATTGCCATTTTTCTGGTATATATTAATAATACAGTTTTAAGGAGTAATAAAAATAAACTAATAATTACAAGTTACTGTTATTTTTAGATATCACTATTTCACAGTGAGTGCATAGTGTGAGAGGAACTAAAGTAAGCCATGCAGTTTGCTTTGATTACAAGTTTACATTTACAAATGAAACAGTTCAATCTACGGCAATATAACAAACATAAAATCTCGTCTCTCATAATGCAAAATTCAGAAAACTAGAAAACTCATTGCACTACCCACAAGCCTGTCCATGGCCTGACTTCTTATATTACGACAGGCACGTGTAGTGGAGAATGAACTCCCTTCCGCTTCCTCCATTCCTCCCTCAACCCCCACAGTGCGCCAATGTTAGTTAAACTTACCTGCAGGTAACGTTACGCTCGCCTACATCATTGAAAATGTTTTATGGTCTTTGTTCAAGTGTACTGAATCGGGTGTTAAAATTGATTAGATGATTATATACTGTGAGAAAGATAATTGTAGCTAAATATTTCATGTTTGACAAGAGCAAATGCGTGTCTAGGAATTGTAGGTAAGAAATGCGATTGGTGAGATCAAAGTTCTGTGTCCTGACCCATGAATATTGTCAAATATGCTCAGGCTGTTGTTCGGATGTTATGAAAAGTTAAGGATGATAAATTGCATAAAGATAAATTGCAAAGCTCTATCGATATAACAATCAATTTATTTTGATACAATTTACGCGAGTAGGTATCTATATTTCGATTTTTTGTAGTACACGTCGTTTGTAATAATCAAGTTAAACTAAGAATTTTGTTGTTCAAAATTCAAGAATGAATTTATTTGGTACAAGTAAGTAAATATATCGTTTCAAATATTTTGAGCTTTTAAATGAATTGAAAGCAAGTGACGGACATATCTGCCCAGGATTCGTAACATTGTGGACATTTTGCCTCATCCTGGCGAAATTATTTTCCATTGACCATATTTTCATTCCTGGGGTTACAACATCGAGCTTTATCATCCTTTTAATTAAGTGAACATGTAGACACGTTATTAAATTAAAAATATTTTAATTTTAAATATAAACAATTTTTAATTAAATAATTTTAATTAAAAATTGTTTATGTATATGTATACATAAACAATTTTTAATTTCTTTTAAATACCTATCCATTTTATCACACTTTCTCACACGAACTATGCCAAACGTTATATAAATTAATAAGTTCTTTTAGATGAGTAAAAATTGTGTGGTAATATTTAAGCTCTCTTCTTTGTGAGAGATGAGCCTTTTAAGCCTTTTGAAGTGTATCCTAAACGCAATAAGTATGTAATTCTGTGAGTCAAAAAGTCGAAAAAAATTCAAGGTAACGACATTAAGCAGTATGTTAGTGCAAAATTAATTCGTTCGAATGAAATCAATAAATTAAAGAGACGTAGACAACTAATTACTCATCTTACGCCTCTGAAACATATGCGTTCAGATGGCGAAATATAACATTAATATCTTTTTTAAAGAAAGATAATTATTTTTATTCGTGCTTAACAAGTTTGTTATACATTTAATTTCATTGATTTAAAATAGTTTATGAAATTATATATGAATAAATGTAAGTACATATCGCACGTTATTTTCTACACAGTGCGATCCAAAAAAATGTCTAATTATTCTGAAACGCAAGGTTTCACCCAAATATTAAAATGTTGTTTTAAAATAACTTAAAATTTAATTAACAGAAAATTTTTAATAACCCTTAATTTTAATTAAACAGATACAGGCAATTGAGATTATGGTTTAATTACTCGAGTACTTTACATGTCCCAGTGTTGATATCAAAATAAATATAAGTGATTCACTTCATATATTTTATACGTTACTAGAATTAGGTTTAAATTTTTAGTAGTCCTTCCTGTATTTGGTTAGGTTATTTAATTTAAAATCGATCACGTAAAAAAATCTAAATATAATACTTAAATTTTCATAGTTTTAAAAACTTTTTTAAACCATGCTAGATATATTCCTCTCGAAATACAAAAAGAATTATTTAAATTTATTTATCGATCAATTTAAATACTTCTTTTTGTATTTGGAAGAGTATACATCTAATAGGGTTTAAAAAAGTTTGTTAGAACTAAGAAAATTTAAGACACATTAAAGAATTCCTCATTTATGTACAGCACAAAGACCGTTATGGATTTTTGGTCATATAGATCTAATGATATTCTAATAAAAACCCTTTTAAAATTTTGACAAAATTTTGATTAAGACGAAATATATTTACCCATTAGCGAAATCAGCGAACAAGGAACAGGCAAGTGGTGAAAGAAAATCCCTCTGTGTTGAATCATCGACTCGAAACCCATCGACGCATTTGGGCTTGTTGAACTTGTTTTAGTGTAAACAAGAAAACAAAAAATTAAATAAGTGGGTAAGTAAATATAAAGACATAACAAAATATAAAGTAACTATAATACTAACAGACAGGTAAATAAGTGTATATAGATGTACGCAAAGGCATGAATTAACTAGGGTATTAGTGGGTAAATAAGTAGTATACACAGGTACGTACAGGTGTTAAACACTTACTACGATGAGGCTAAAAGAGGGCATGCGGTTTATATGTCCGTATATATGTATGTACGTCTGTGTTTGTGTCCTTGTTCACAGGTATGTAGGTAGGCATGTATGAATATATTAAGGCTCAGTAAAAGTCCCAAATATTTGTTTCAATTTTAATAAACGAGATATTATTGTATGAATCGAATGTTTGTCATATACTTGGTAACATAGGAGATCATAGGATTAATAGGGAAAAGTAACATAAAACACAAAATTTTACCGACTTCACTTAATTAAAAATGCGATAAAAAGTATAAAATAATAAAAATAAGATTTCTAATTTGGAACTTTTGCAGTATAATATCGTTTCTGGACATATATTTTCAAAATACTGTTTCAACCACAAATTTTCTGAGTCGGTACCAAGTAAAATATAGTACATTCAGATTGTAAGTCTACGGACGAGCCAACTCCAAGAACATTTATTTCATTATTTACTGGGTAGTTCATAGAGTTTAGTAGGTTATATAGTAGAGAAAAAACTGACCTCTGGCTTTCGAGGCAACTAACCTGTAAGCTAATATAATACGCGCACTTGATAAATTATTACTCAAGCAAATAGCACACGTAATTCTGGAAAAAACAATCTGGATAATAGCAAAATCCTTATAAGTGACTAAAAAGATTGATAGTAAAATAAACGTGACAATTAGACTATATATTTGTAATTTTGTTTAGCCTATATCTATTAATAATAAAGTATTAGTTATGATGTTCTTCTTTATTTCTGATATAACGATTTCGAAGAATGGGTATAAATCAATTGAACATTTTCAGTATGTTAAAATTACTGAAAATCTAAACAAAATTTGTGAACTCAGAAAGATGCCGAAGGTTATAAGGTACTATAGTCGTTAGTCTAGTCACCTTCATAAAAGTCTAACCTAAACCAATCCACAAGAATCTTTACTTATTATAAAGTGAGAAATATGTTTAAAGTGAGAATACGTACACATATATGTACATTGTTCATTACGTAAACCCAAATACAAAATTTTTTCTAATTTGCTTCCATTCGTTACACGATTTCAACAATCGTGTTTGTATAAGTTCATCGTTCATAATAAAGTAGTTATTCTGTATTTCGTTCATTAAAAATAACGTCTACAATTTGTTTCTTTATTACTTTTCTTCCTTTATATGTATTGAGCTTTTTTACCATTATTATTTATTACGTGATCATATTTATTATGTGATCATATTTATTACGTGATCATATTTATTACGTTATTCTTATAGTGAATTCATATATTATATTTCAATACAAATTCATGAAAAATGTGAAGTCTTCATTATTTATTACCTTGAGTAATATTCACTCTAAGGCTTTTTCTCATGTTAAAATATAATTTTGCTCGTATTACCTCACGTAACGCACATACATATGGAAGTCAATGTTAAAAAGACTCCTTTGACAATTTTCCTCGGATTAAAAACAAGAATGTATGCAGGTCTTCGGAAAATTGTGTTTCATATTATTGCGGTATTGAGGGACGTTCTCATGAATTGATCAAATTACATGACTTTTTGCAATATAGTTTCAAATCAGATAATGTGAAATTCTTGCCCTAATTATATTTTTCTTTTTAAAGTTCTAATTTTTCATTTTCGTTCTGTCCACAATAACCAAAGGAAAAAAATATGATTTATCGAAGCTTTTCATGTACATTAATATGTAAATTTCATCCCTTTTTCTATATGTAAATGGTATTTTTAAAAGGAAATTTGAAAGAAGATTTCTTAGTGGAATCCACGGATATAATTTATAATATATACATAAAATCATTTTCAATCTCTGCCAGTAGAAACGCATTAATCTTAATTGGATATATAAAAAGGTAATTTATTCAATCTGCTGCCCGATGATGACAAGAGAGGATTCTTTATATTAAAATTGAAAGTGAAAGAAATGAAAGATAAAATGAAATTTTAATAACAACTGCTTTTTATTTTTATGTGAGTTTTTGTCTTTCTCACTTATATATCATAAGTCATTTTCATATACATATATATGTAGATATATATATATATATATACACATAGCACAACATCTGTCTGTCTATCTTCCCATCTTTTCGCTTGTAAGGTAAGTACTGTTAGATTGATTGTGGTTGTTATACAGTCTATATCATAAACTTCAACATCAGTAATTCAGCGTCACGATTTTCGCGAGCTACGCTGCGAGCAACAGCTAATTCGTGTACTAATTATGAATATACTTTGAATTTAAGAAAACAGTCAAGTGTGTTGGAAATTGTTAACGATTCCATTTTACTGCGTAATCATACCTGCACATATGACATTTTATATAAGTTTACTTAAGTATAGTTATGCCAATTACAATATATAACAAATTACTTCTTTATCCATATACGGTGAGATTAATTAAAAATAAATATTTTTCTATTCCTTAATTATTATACCCGTAATAAGTCAATATTGCAAAATGTTAATAAGACAGGTCTAAAGCTGTTGAAATTGTGACGTTTTATCAGAGGGACGGATTTATAAAGAAAGACGGACTTATAAAGGGACGGACTTGAAAGGGTACAACTCAAATTATAATGGTCCGTTGTTTTACTATGAAACTTTAGAAATACAAGAATGCAAACTATACGCGGTGTCCGGGAATAAGCGTCTGACAAAGAGAGAGATTATTCCTTGACTGAAAAAAATTGATTTTCGTTGAAATAAAATTTAAAAGATGACTTATTTTTGCAGAAAATTGAAAATAATATTCATAACTATTTGTCATCTTATTCGTACACATGATACTGGCGCGCATCGTTCAGCACCGCTCGGGGAAATAACCAGCGAACTGCAGTGAAGACATCGCCACTGCAGGTAAACACCGCATTCCGAGCAAATATTGGATATATTAAAAAGAGTTATGTGTTATATTTTTCTTTTCACGTTATATTTCAACGACAATTTATTCCTTTATGGCCAATGAACAGTGTCTTTCTTTGTCCGACGTTTATTGCCGGACACCGGGTCACGTTTTTACATTGTAACGTTTTTATCAAAAGCTTTCCAGATTTTGGCCGAGGAATAGCTTTAATTAAACGTTAATTATTTGTTATGTACTTTTAAATTAACATCAAAATGAAATTTTTTTTTACAATCAAAACGATGTTTGGAGAAAATATAACGCCACCTACGTATTTCTAATAACATTTCATATAATAAAAACGCTACGTAGTTTCTAAGCATCTATTATGAAGTTGACGAAATATGACCAAGTCCAAATGTAAATAATTTCTGAACAAAGAAGAAAATAATTAAATAAGCCTCCATAATGTGTCTAGAGGAAGGTTAAATCTTTTAAATGTTACAAATTTATCGCTATAAAAAGTTTGGAAACTTATTCTTAGTTAACTGTTCGATTGAGAATTGATATGTTCCTTTTGCCGATGTCGCAGATTGAATTCGTTATGAAAATTATAGTTCAAATTAACATTATTATTAATTAAAACAATTCGCTTTTGTATCAAAATAGGGGTGCTTGTTATGAAAATATTAATCGAGAGGACCCGACGCTTTTTTACACTGAAATTTAATTTCTTTGTCAATCAATTTATTCTTATTTTAAGCTAATGCAAAAAAAAATTACAGTATTCTTTGTTGTGAGACATTCTTTTGGTCTTGACTTTAGTCCTAATATGTTTCACTAGTGTAATTTTTTTCTTTCCTTTAAACTATAATTTAATTCTTTAAATTGTTAGTTATGAAATTATTGTATTGTCATCGGTTCTGGACACGAGGTCAAAATTTCAAATAATTCAATAAACAATTGGATGAACATTCAATTGAAAGTTTCTGTTACATTCTTACACATACACATACGTAAAAGTGAAGCTAATATAAAACGTGTTAATAAAAACAACCAAATGTGCCATACATTGCTTCTTCTATCACCTTATTAACCTCTTATCAAGTCAGATAAATGGCAGAAAATTCGAAAGTTATGCAACTAATCCTAGATATTAAAATAAAATGAAAATCTTAGCGACTAAGATTTAGTGGAAATATATTTATTCTTCTTCGGTAATTGTCGTTCTGTTAAGAGATTTCCTTCGATCGGGGAAAAATGCAATTACCCGAAATACTCTCCATTTAAGAAATTTTTTGATGGTATGATATCCAGAAAACAATGGACTATTTAATCAGTTCTTCTAAAGGATTCCTCATTCAGTTCCTCATTGAACTTAAAAGAATTTGTTTTGGAGTGACTTTTAAATACAAAGATTAATTTAACTGAAATTTTGACTTATGAAAAGTTTATTTTCCGTAATTGAAACGAATGTAAAAGAGGTTTGAAAGTGTGCAACGTTATATATTTAAATGATGATAATGGTTGTAACTAAATCAAACATTTTATGTATCAGACTGTACAATATTTAATTATTTATTACTAAACATTTTCTTTATTTAATACTCATACAAAAGGAAAATTATTATTCTTTTTTGTAAGTTTTAGTATGAAACCATTCACAAGTTATGATAAGGAACTGATTTTTTCTTCAAGAGTGATGATGACAATGACAGGAGCTTAACTCATCTAAATTTGTCTATCTTAAACGAATTATGAAAAACATTGCAATTGTTTTATTTTATAATATATTCACTGCTCCTATCATTGTTATCACCACTCGTTATCTGTAGCACCTAACTCATCTAAATTTGTCTATCATAAACGAATTATGAAAAACATTACAATTGTTTTATTTTATAATATATTCACTGCTCCTATCATTGTTATCATCACTCGTTATCTGTAGCACCTAACTCATTTAATTTGTCTATCATAAACGAATTACGAAAAACATTACAATTGTTTTATTTTATAATATATTCACTGCACCTATCATTGTTATCATCACAAGTTATCATTTCCGTTAGAAAATTAAAAATAGTAAGTGGGAGTTGAATTTAATTTTCAAAACCTCCTGAGGTTGTACTCAATGGCTTGCATGAATTTTTATTTTGCTTGCACTGCGTTTATATATTTTTTTATATTTTGCTCCATATTAAATTAAATTTCCATACAAAGAACCAATTAGTAAAACTTCATAAAAAAGTCTAAAATTATAAAAACTTTGAAGCTTTTATATAATGAAACTACAGATTTTTCTCGTTTCATTACAGAACCAGTAAAAGACGGGCTGGTACCCAACCGAGGATGGCATTTACAGTTAATTACCGAGTATAAAAAATTGATAAACATTTTAAAGGATAAATATGAAAGGATATTAGATATATGATGTTAACTGGTTCTACTTAATAGTAATTTTGAAAGTAATTATATCATCAATCGTGAATATTGTGTCTGAAATTCTTCATAATAAAATTTAACAATTGACAGTTGCGCGACACAATTGAAAGTAAACATTAAATATATGAAAAATATGGTGCTGGTAGTGACTTTCACCCATTTTGTCTTTGTTATTCGGTGCGTTGTATAACCTAAAAACATAAATTTTTAGGTAACTCAGATGTAAATACCGAGTTGTCGTGGGCGTTCCATTTTCTGTCCTTTTTATTCATTAAATGTATACACGCTATTAAAATCATAAATTTTCAAGTAAACTCCAAAATATGTTGTTATAAAATATAACATGAATATAAGTTAATGTGAAGTTAATATATGGAATGGTACGGAATATGTGTATACAAATACACTAGGAATTCTTATTTCGATTTTTCACATATTTATTTGCTCCCTTCTTTTATATTTGATGATGTAATGTCCTTAGTATCTAGTTTTAATTGCCATTAATTCTTTTAGCAGCTTATGACACTCTCATACTTTTATTCTTTTACCAAAATGAAATAAATTAATTTCGTAAATCTCCCTCAAAAGCAAATTTTGTATCGATTTATTTAATTAAGCCTTAAAGTACTTATTTTATTTTTATAAAATAATGTATAGAAAGAGTATTACATTATGTATTCAAGTGCGCTAACTCTTGGGTGCCCTTCTAGAAACCCTTATTCACTCCCATATCTTTAAGAACTAATTTACCATCGTACTCCATCCCCTATACTCATTTTCAAAGCTGAAACTTCCTGGATTACGCCCAGTCAGTAGATTTCTTAGGTGATTTTGTGTTTGAAAAATTAATATGAAATGAAATATGGAGCTTTCGTATATCCTTAATATACGCACTAACAAATTCATAGTTCAAATTACCCACGATTCTTAATCTGTGAAAATGGGAAAGGGAAAAAAAATTTATTTAAACTCATCATCACTATTTCAAGCAACCAATAGACCTGAAAGTGGGAAATGAGAAAACAATTTTAAACCATTTACATTCACCGAGACTAATTATAACGAATAAATTATTTTTTAATGTGCATTCCCCACTTTAGTTTAACGCAACTTTTACCTTTTTTAATAATCGCTTTTCACAAGTATTCATTCAATGGTAAATTTATGATTCCTTTATAAAATTACTTTGAAAATTTAGTGTTACCATAATTTAACTTTTATTTTGTTTTGCAGATTTATAATATTCATATCCGGAAAGATTTCGTGAACCCCATTTATAAAATCTCATCCCATTTTTCCCTGATTTTCTCCCAGAAACCCTATCCCTGTCCTCTATTCGTGTCAATATATTTTTTAATTACTTGTTGTCAATTACTTTTTGTCAGCTTGCTATTGTATTTGTGACTGTTTCTTTTTCTATTGTAATTACAATCTATTGCAAATTTCCGCAATACAACATATTTTTAAACTGGTGGTTTGGTTAAAATGGACTAAATTGTTCCTTGAACAATAATATCGCCTTTCGTATTTATATATAAAAGAAGAATGCTCTTTAGTTATATTAGAAGTATAAGCAATTAATAAATATTTTAGAACTATTAGCATACATAATTTATACATATCTCTTACGTCGAATTTGATACATCCAATTATAAAACAACATTTCAAATTGTCTAATATTGAAATGAAATTTATCTTAAAATTACAAATAATTAGTGCTAAATACATTAATTCTTTTTAACAACCAAAAAATTAAGGATGCTCAAAATTATTTATTTTATTTCCACTTATATCATTGCATAAGGACAGTGGCGATTATTGAAGCCATCTTGTCGCAAAAGCGCATATCAGCATAACAGATTTTTGTCACAGAAGATCAGTTATACGGATGAAAATTAGTCTCAATTTTTTCACTATCGCCAACCAATTTTGCCCTTCAATACGAATTTCGACGCTGTCAACACCCGCTTATAGGATTTATCGCCCCACTCCAACGGATGCGCGCCCCGATAATATATATTCGACTGACGTTTTTAAAAAATGTGCTGTTACGTTAATTTAGTGTGTATTTAAATTCAAAATTCCATTCACCGTCAATAAATTATTCCAATATGTGATTATAAATTCACGAAAATGAGACAAACATTTCCAGAAAAATTTAGTGTATTTTTATGTAATTTCTGTAGTTGTACATATTAAAGATTAATACCAAAAAAAAACTACGAAAAAAACTAAACAATAAAATTACACGTCGGTTCACTCTTCCACCGATTAGCGGTTCTCGATCGACTGGTCGAATCGACACACCATCACGTGTTCTCAGCTTGATTAGTGCCTTGCAACACAGTCGAATTTACATGCCATCATGAAATCACAGAGCATGCAGACATAGAGCTAGTCGATATCCACTCTGTACGGCTATTGGCGGCGAAAAGTACTTGAGCGTTCGACACGAGTATATTTATAGGCTGCGATAGGCAGAACACATACTAACGTTTTACTTTTTCTACCCCCGATTTTAGAACAGAGTTCCACAAAATTTTAGGCGTTAAATTATTTTATTACATCTTTTGAATTTGCCACCTAGAATATCATGATCCG
Source organism: Druceiella hillmani (assembly GCA_039881145.1). Classification (NCBI taxonomy): domain Eukaryota; kingdom Metazoa; phylum Arthropoda; class Insecta; order Lepidoptera; family Hepialidae; genus Druceiella; species Druceiella hillmani. The sequence goes on from JAYKKI010000068.1 coordinate 425,459, forward strand.
TGCGCATTTACAATCAAAATAACAGGATTTGCAATCCGTTGAAAGTGTTGCTGGTCTTTTAAAATTTTGAAGCGGTTATCAGTGATGCCGCCCACCCTCAAATATTACGCTACAGGGTCCGCGAAATGTGCGTCAAAAGCGGTGGCAGATCTTTTGTGTTTCTCCTTGAAAGGGAAGTGAACCTTCAATTTTTGACGTCAAGGTAAAATTTATATATCGTCGAACGTTTTTATGGATAAATCTACGTATACCGTATATATATAATGTTAGCTGGGCTTGCGCTGTCCATACCACGAAATCAAGATTTGCCCTTTTGACTTTGGGGTAATTATAATTACACAGGTTACAATTTTAAACGATGGATGTATATACCCTCCGGGATAACTAACCAGAACAGATTTCTAAACTGCTGTGGCAGGAACATTTCTTGCATCCGGATGATCTTGGAGAATCCGCTTGCCATTTTAATCATTTGCTTTACTTATACCCAAGTAACGTATATTCAAAAGGGTGGACCGGTTAGTCTGATCCAAGAAACGGACATCAGCCTTTTAAATGTTTCGAAAATACTTTTTTGTATTTAAAAGTGATTTGTTAAAAATGTAATGAAATTGTATATCTTCGTAAAGTTCCGCATAAGTTTACTGTACTATAGATATATTTTTAATTTTAAAATTTCATGTTTGAATGATTAATTTAGCATATATATTTTAAAGACTTTCAAATAAAGCTTAAATGTAAGAATTATTATTGAAATTGTATTTTATTTCAGAACGAAATAAATAGATATTTCAAAACTAATAGAGGCCATGACCAGCATGCCGAACAAGCAGCCGGCAGCAAGCAGCAAGTCACAGACTTATAAGAGCAAGTCGATTCGATCGTGTTGCTATGTTTAAGGTATACTGGCTACTGCGAGCTGAGGATATGTGATGTCAATTCGATCGGTTGATGGACGACCATTAATTGGAGGCAGAATGAACCAACCTATAATTCTATTGTTCTTCTCAAAACAATATTTTGCGAAGTTTCATTTAAATATGCAATCATTAACTTTATCATTACTGTCGCTTATTAACTTCAATGTATACACTACAGAACTGACATAAAAATACCAAGTTTCTGCTATTTTATGTACAAATATAATTTTGTTTTATTTCAATTCACTTCATTTCAATTTTGCTTAATATACTTAAGGAAATAAAGAAATATCTTTATACTCTCTACCCGTTCTTTTATTTTTTTAACGAATATAATTACTTCCAGTATAATAATAATAAGTTTATATATATATATATATATATATATATATATATATATATATATATATAAATATAATTTTATATTTCCATTTTAATTAATTATTTATGTAAATACACATGGAACCTTCCAAGTGCATACGTTAGTTAGGATAAAAATAATTTTCTTTCTAAATCCATTGCTTGGAGAGAAATGATTTTTTTATAATTTATTTAATATTGTACCTGCGTATTCTCCTCCTAGTCCACAGAGAAACTTTGCAGATAAAATATTTTATTTTACAATGTAGCCAACATTGTACAAAAAAATTCTATTTTGACAGCCTGATCATTGTAAAAGTTTCTGCAATATATTCACTATGCAAAAATAATTATACACTTTCCAAGTAATGTAATGAGTAAATGGCATGGTTGGTTGTAGGTTTAATACGTGTACGTGTACTACTACTACGTGTACTACTACTCCGTGTACTACTACTCCGAAAGTGCAAAGGGCCGTATTAAAGAAATGAAAAAGAAATTACTCTTTGTAATATCTTCTTCTTCATTCTTTTCTTTAATTGTAAATATTAACATAAATGAACTTCACGGGAAAAGTATTTAATACTACGATTAAATCAAAACATTTCTTTCTTACTTAATAGATAAATTCACTTCAGTTTATTATAAAACCGATTATTTTGGTTACTATATTTTTCAGTTTGCTTGAGATTTAGAAAAATATGTTCATTACAACTACTACACTACTAGTATTTCATAATAGAAATACTAGTAGTGTAGTAGTTGTAATGAACATTTCATTCATATAAATATAATTTTCATTATTTATTGAGCTGAATTTAATTAGTGGTTTTCGAGAAAATAACATGCAAATGATAATAATTTTAACTTTTCACTATCAAAATTATGGTGAAATTTGTGGAATTTATGATGTGCGGCATTTTTAGATGTTTAAATAGACTTTAGTTCAACTCCATTTAAAATTTCATGGCATAAAAAAAATCATGTGTGATCCAGTTCAAATTGCTGAGCAGTTTATTAAATTTCTATGCAATGGTGTATTTTACTTATAATTAGCTAACATATTGATACAATTGTTGACCTTACGTTTGTTGGTAAAATTAATGAAATATTAAAGTTTTTTTTATAACTAGGCACAATTGAATAAAGTTTTTTTTATAATACGAATTTAGTTATTAGAACAAAATAGATGCTTAGATTTTAAATAAGATTGTACATATCATTATCTATATATCATATAAAATAATATATCATTAATATAAAGCTTTATTTGATCTTAAATTATAAATTATATCTCCTTGTGATTGAACTTTAACTTGAAAATGGCCTTAAAATATAAATAATTTAGCTAATATTAAACGAGTAGATAAGAAAAGAAACGAAAGAAACTAAATTGTGAAAATGGGAAGCTTGAAATGTGATATAGTCGAAACAACTACTTTAAATTTAACCTACATTTTTCATGGATCGGTAATCAAACGAAAATTAATGTAAATTTACATGACGCTCTTACAGCAGGGCAATCGTCAAATTTTTCTAATAAAACTATCAGATATTTGTTTATTTTTTGGGTTTTTAATTAAATTATATAAATTTTTCAACACTATTAATAGCAGAGTATTATAACATTATGTTAAATTGCAGACAAAAGTATAAAATAAACAATTTTAAATTTATCGTAAAAATTAAATCTAGGCCTCTGAGTTGTTTAAACGATTAACGACTTACAAACGTTTGTCACCTTATTACGATAAAAAGGTAAGTCCCAAATTTAGTTAGGACTCGGAAATATGTTGATAATTAGAAAAAATTTTAAACCTGCAATGCTTAAATAATTGAAATATTCATTTCACAATAAATCATGAGAAAATTGCAAACTGGAACAATACCTTTGTAATGTAATACGTGACAATTTTCTGTGTGAAAGGCTATTACATTTGTAAGCATTATACTTTACCACTTTTAAGGATAATTTTCGAATAAATAGTTTACATAAATATTGAAATGACTAACAAAATATCAAATTCCACATAGTGGTAATAAGGCGTGTTGACAATTTTTAGTTAATAAAACATGAAAGAAATGTGATCTCGATCGAATTATTACGAGAAAGGACGAAAAGAAAGAAATGAATATACGTCAGTTACTATGACTTTAGCTAGATATTTTCCGAATATTTATATGTCATCTGCTTCTTAATATTATAAATCTGTGGTAAATACACTAAAATTGTTTCTATTATTCATACCCACAGCACTGAAAAAATCAACCATCAAATTAAGTCATTTATGTATAAAATATTTAATGGTCTTCTATCTTTGTTACGTAACGAAATTCCACATGCTCGAAATCTAATTACGTTACACTGAGGTTATTTCAATGCTCAGAGCAATACCAATATTCTGTACGACGCATCGAGATAAAAGTGATTAATGAAAACATAATTAATCTGCTACCAAATTTCTTTAAATCGATTGGCATTTAACGAATGAAACCACATATTTTCTTTTTATTTTTTTCAGGTGTATTATTTTACAAGTACCTTAGCAGATTTTCATTCAAGAAAAATAACCAGCATAGGTGTAGGTTTACCTCATTAAAATGTAAATTATTCACAAAGAAATGATAGCACTGGTGGATAATGTGAATTAGGTATATTTACATTCGTTTTAACAGTATTTAATACGGTATTATAATTAATCTTGTAGGAGTCACTGATTGCTTCTAAGATCTTTTTAACAAAGCAACCCAATAAACTTTTTGTTGGAGTACCTTATAGTTGGAAGGATACTATTAATTTATATGTACCTATTTTTGTAAGTATTTTGGTTTGTTAACACTAGAGAGGGTAGAATTTACATCAAAAGGATATAAAAAACGGTGGAAAAACGTCGATTTTTGGATTCAGTTTTTCCGCAATTATCGACAAAAACAGATTCATTCATTCTGATATGTACAGCCCAGGTAACGTGATTGCGTTTTTTTTCTAGTAACAAATTTATTCACTAGCACCAAAATTTGCATTGTTTATCTCCCCACACATTACTTTGGCGTTTATTCTTTTAAAAGACCTTTATACATCGTATTAATTTTGCGAATATTTGGATCTTTACTTTGTGGATCTTTTTAAGTACGCTTGATATGATGATACAGAATAAATGCATAAAATTTATGTCATGATTTTGAAAATTTAGATAATAAAGGCGAAGCTACGGATCTAACTCAAGAAATCAAAGAAAATGAACAGCGTCATCCTTTCATTTTACATTGACGTTATTACTAAGTATGATTTGAAAAACTGATTCCCACTGGTAAAATAATTGCACTGGCAATAAATACCCGTGTAATAGAGTAGAATGATGTATTATAAACATAAATTTGGCATTCGTTTCGTATCATTTGTTTAGTAATATTATATTGCATACATTATTATAAGGAATACTTCAAATTATACGCAATACTTTAAATTAAAATATATATATAGTACTTTAAATTACAGTACGTGACTGGATTTTCCACGCAACTGCCACGTAGACTGTTATACATAAAGACTGATTTTTATAGCGTAAGTTAAACCTTTAGCAACATCTGTTGCAGACAGTTAAAAATGGTAATAAAATATAATTGTTATTAATTGTGGAAATATAATTGGTATTTAATTGTGGAAATATATTTGGACTAACGTGTTTTATACTAGCTACTTTGCTAGTTTTTAGGTTTTATAATTTACGGATAAAAATAATTACATCGAGAAGACAAACGCTCGTTCAGGCAAAGAAGGATGGGAACATGGGCTACGTAAAAAAATCCCGAAATCGTAGAGAAAATCCGAATAAAATTTGCGATTCTTAATTTTAAAGCAAAAATGACGTCTTATTGTTCATTTGGTATGCAAAATATTACAAATCTGCCTAGAATAAATCAGCTATATTTTGCCAACGGATTACAGCATTCAAAGAAAATATTGACCCATAGAAATTACTGCTCATGCAACATTTGTAGCAGTTTGGAAATAAATATTTTCGGGCTGTTATCTAGAAGGTGTAATCCCGAAATCGTAGAGAAAATCCGAATAAAATTTGCGATTCTTAATTTTAAAGCAAAAATGACGTCTTATTATTCATTTGGTATGCAAAATATTACAAATCTGCCTAGAATAAATCAGCTATATTTTTCCAACGGATTACAGCATTCAAAGAAAATATTGACCCATAGATATTACTGCTCATGCAACATTTGTAGCAGTTTGGAAATAAATATTTTCGGGCTGTTATCTAGAAGGTGTAATTTTCGGGCTTTCCTAACTTATAAAAGAGACGATGAGTCCTATTGATTGCGCAGCACAAAACAAACAAAATAATTATTACATTTATCTGAATGCGGCACATCAAAGAGGTTATTATGTTTATTTTTGCATGCAAATTGTTTTCAGATGTTACTCTCTAGAAACGGAACGTATAATTTGATTTGACTTAAAATGTATCACTATCGTTAAAATCGTGTCAATCTTTTTCATAAGTTTTTAAATAGGTGATGTTACAATACTCGCAATATGACGAATGAGATTCGCTATTCTTTCTAAGACAAAATCAGATAAAACAAAATAGGTTATAAAGGTATATACTAAACCTAATTTTACTTGGCTGTGTCATGAATTGAGAAAAATAAAATTAAAAAACAAAATAATTGAAGAACCTTTTAAACACATAGAATATCAAATCAATTAAGTTTAGAGTTTTCTAATAGACTGAATGACAAAAAGCAAAACAAAAATGAAAATTTTAACAGCTTAATAAAACAGAATGCTAAAATAAATTTCGTTCGTTTACGCTAACATTATATTCGATGCAGACCATAAACAGGTCAGAGAGTATCGCTCTTTTAACTTGCGTAAATAATTAATTGATTTCATTTAGGAGAGGTTTAAAAATTCCTTATTTAACAACGTCGAGTATATTTATAAAGTGGGCGGAACTACAGGCTGATTACAGCAAGGTATTGTTTTACATTTGCTAAAAAAAATTAATTGTATTTGTTGTTTAGTGGATATATATATATATATATATATATATATATATATATATATATATATATATATATGTATAGTCTATTAGACTAAGATATATTCTATCAGTATGACCATATTATTTCTATAGCAGAAAATAATAAAAAATGCGTAAGATTAGTTGAAAACACTGAATTAATTATATTAGAATTTTATATCCAATTTCGTTTATCCTTTTTGTTTTTTCTCAAAAACGTTTTTTTTCGATTATATTATGATATGTTTGTATTTTAACATTTTATCAAATTTTAACAAATACGAAACTTAGAGGCGTATTATATAAACAAATTTGAAACCGAGGAAAGTGGTGTCAAAGATAAAAACACCTTGAAATTTGAATGGTAATTTATTAACAAGTATAACATGACCTTGGAGGTAAATTTGTTTTATGATTTATGGTTTACTTGCAAACCGAAACATACGATAAACCCAATCACATCTGCAGTCTAAATGTTTTTTAATGAAATGGGTAGCAAGAATCTAGTGTCGGTCGCCAAAGTAATACAAAAGGTAATCTTTAAGAATGAGATCTAAATGTATGTATTGGGCTAATATTCAATTCTTACTTAAATTAAACTTAAACTATAATTGGAAAGAAAACTGGAAAACCTGTATCGATGCCAGAAACTAGACGATAGTATCCTAATTTCCATAAGATTAAAATTAACTTTATCCGTTATTTTTCCTTTCATTCCGGCAGGAAAGAGAGTACATAAAAAACAGGTTTCTGATTGAAGAAAAAAAAGGGACTCTTTTAAGTGCAGTTTACTTGGGAAACTTGAAATGCAACATTGCTATAAAAGCACACGAACTCTCTCCCTTAATTATCGAAACTGCTTAAAATAAAAATTATTAAGAAAGGGTTTTAACGGAATATTACCAAAACTTCACCGGAAAACCATAAGCGATGATTTTAAATATCATAGTTTTTTGAGAAATTCATGAAATTTATACATCTGCAAAATGTACAAAAATATTATGTGATACATACATCTGTGAAGTATTATGTGAAATATATCCATCTCTGAAAAAATACTAGTACACAACTATTTAGTATAAATAATGTATTTACATAACAAGAACCATTCGTCTTGCTAAACATGATAATGTAAGTCTAAATTAGGCAATAAATTGTTGCTTTCTAGAAAAAAGGAAAATAAATAAAGACAGGTAATAAAATAAAAGGAATTAACTCAATCAGTACATGACCTTTATGGGAAAATATGAGTAACTACTGAAATAAGCAAATATTTGAAAATTATAAATAAATTTATGAAGTAATAAGGAATGACTGTTTATTTTATATACTTGGTATTGAGCACCTAATTATATTTAATACTTAAACGACCGTAAGTACTAAAGTATAATAACCCAGTTTGTAATGCCAGTTGGTTACAGCATCGCCCACATCGCATAATCGTACACCCGCAAATGTCTATTCAAATAATACACGTAGTATGAAAGGCATTTCCTCTCCAGTGCAATTGTAGTTACCCAGAGCCCATTACACAACGTTACGCCGAGCGTGAGCCGTAAACTTCCCTACGTATAGAAACAGTTGGAAATATGTATTCATATTCAGCACAAGTCGGACTTATGTATACGTATGTCAGTTGTTGACATAGAATCATTACTAATTGGGTATTATAGTTTTACTTTCATTGCATATACATAGTTCACATCTATTGAGTGAATTTTTTGATATTAGTATTTGGAAAAAATAAGATAAAATATAATATCTTCAAAAACAATAAATTGAAGAAAACTTTATCTTATCGTTTTCTAAAGACCTTTTCTCAGTATAAATATATCAAAGCGTACTTCACCTATCATCAAAACGAAAGCAATTCAACCACAAAATTGAATATCATAGCCATTGCTACCAATTTTACTCGCTTTGAGAGTGAGGGTAAGTGAGTTAGATATGTAGTGGCTAACGGTATCGAGATATTTGATATCATTTTTCAGGCTCTATGAAAAGCAAAAGTGAAAACCTTATTTAAATACACCTAGTACTTTTGGGTGATGTGGTGAAAGGGGGATACCGGAAGATGAATATATCGATGATCATCACGGCGTAGTATTTTAGAGCATATTTATAGCCTTTTTTGTGATTTTCTTTAATGAATATTTCGTTAGAGACTTTTTGCCAAATATACTTTATTTACAGAAATAAAATGGCTCCTGATATGAATCATAGATCCATGTGCAGTAAAAAGCAGAAGATCCAAGAAGCAAGAAGATTCATGTGCAGTAAAAAGCTTCAGAAAAAATGGAAATAGTAATAAAAACACTTAAATTCTAAATTACATCTTAAACATTCAAATATTTCATAATATTCAACAGGTAAAAATATTTTGAATGATTATAATATAATCAAATTAACTCATAGATTTATATATCATATTATTACTAAACACTTGTTGGTTTCGCTTCTGGATTCTCCTAATGTTGCTTACTTTCATCATATGTCACTATCAATAATTTTCTTTTTTCTCGTATTTTCATTACAAACAATATATATGTTAGTCATCAGCTGATTGTATTTGGACTACACTCTAACTTGTTGTACAGTTTAAGTTCTTTTAACAGGAAGCCATAAGCTTATTCTTTTTAATTGAAATATTTCTCTAATGCAACAACTTGTTCACGAGTTGCCTAATCTGTCAATATATTATTAAAATTGTGGCGGGATCAAGATAAAAACTAGCAAACTACGCATGAATATACGAGCCAATGATTATGACTTAATTATAGTTGTAGTTGAAATGTGACTTTACTCAAGTATACACGACGCTGAATTCATTGATGATCTGTGCATCGTGTTTCGATGTGATCGAGATGTTCTCAGTAGTAGTAAACACTACGGTGAAGGAATTGTTGTCGCCGTCAATGAGAAAATAAAGATGTAGAAGAAATCTTTATTTTTACGAGAACGGGAAGTTTGAACTTCACCAGATGCGCCATTTACATGCCACCAAAATTTTCGCGGAGTATTTAGATAAAGTATATGTTTAACCTTCAAAATATATATACCAAAAATTCAAGCAAACATATAATCGTGTTAGGTGACTAAAATATTCCATGTCTGGATTACAGGTTTGAGGAAAATTCTCTTCAACGTATTACCAGTATCAGTCCCGATCCCATAGCCAATATTTTTAAAGGTGCAATGTCATTGGTGTAATTGCAACAGCTTAATTATCTTAAAAAATCTGGTAACAGGACTCTTGATCTCGCACTATGCAACTATACTGGCAGGCTCACATTAGCAAACCCATTACTTCTTGAGGATAGTCATCATCCGTCTTTCGTACTCATACTCGATTACCAACCCGCACTGAAAAAAACAGATATTTCAAAATATAATTTTCATAAATGCGAACACAATAACATTAATAAGGCGCTGGAATCAATATATTGGGTAGATTAGTTCAAACTTCTTACCACTGACTGTGTCACAGATGAATTTTATAGTATCGTTTTTGACATTATTAATAAATTTTTGCCGAAAAAAATTAAAAAGAACGGAAACTATCTAGCACTGTATTCTCCCCATTTGATCCAAACCATGAAACGGAAAAATAAATTATGGATTAAGTGGAAGATTTACGGTAACTTGTCAGATTACATAGATTTTTCTGAATTAAGAAATCGCTTTAAGAAAGTATCTCGACACTATTACAATAGCTATATTCATAACAGTGAAAAAATCATTAACGGCAACATAAAAGGTTTTTGGTCATACCTATCATCGTCAGTGAATTTTAAAAATATTGAATCAAGTGATGCACAAAAAATATGCCAAATGTTTTACTATTTTTTTCAATTCACCTTTGAGCAGAGCTTACCTATTAATCTGAATGACATATGCGACCGACATAAACTCAACATTACATACAGATACTAACATCACTTCCATTTGATTCACCTGGGATGAGATAGTTACTGCGCTTATAAAAGTTGATAAAAATAAAAGAGCTGGGCCAGATAACATAGAATCCATCTTTATAAAAAATACTTATAAAACTATATCCGTTCCTCTGACAATGTTGTTATACAGCAAGGGACATTTCCCACGCGCTGGAAAATTGCACACGTTACGCCAATATATAAGCCTGGTAATAAACAATTTGTAGGAACTACCTACCGACCGAACTTTAACTAATCTCCTCGTATATTCGCAATATATTTTCAAATCAATAGATTGCAAGATACAGTCGTTTCCATACAGATTTCAAAAAGGTCTTTGATAAGGTCGATCATCGCATCTTATTGAAGAAAATGTGTTTTAACGGCATCAATAATGATTTACTAGGTTGATTCCCTTCTTGTCTCAGCAACATGCAACAAGTAGTCCAAATTAACAGTTTTATATCCCCGTGTATCCCTGTAACTTCAGGAGTGCCTCAAGGTTCTAATTCTTGGCTCATTTTTATTTGTTATCTTTATAAATGATATTAGCAACCACTTCATATAAAATAATGATATTTTCTGTTGTAAGCTGATAATCTTAAGATATTTTCAAAGAAATTAAAGACTATATTGATTGCATTCACCTACAGGATGATCTCAATAGGCTCGATGCGTACTGCAGTACCAAAAAAAATCACTTAAGTTACCGTAAATACAAATCGATTATTTTCTCCCAAAATAAGATGGTCCATTCACATCTCTATAATATTGGTGGTATTCTGTTTAATTACCACACGGGCCTATGCATTGTTGGGTTTCATGTTGGGGACTGCCAAACCTTTCAGGGAGATAAGAAAGTATCGTAAAATTTACACAGCTCTTGTTTGATCTCATCTTGAGTATGCTGGTGCAATCTGGAATCCTTACTATGCTACCTATTCTGATGTGATTCAGCGAGTACAGAAGCGTACATTGCAATATCGTTTAAATACGTACATTGCAATATCGTTTCTATAGCTAAAAACAGACTGCACTAAGGCAATTTTGCTGTTTAAATTAAGCACATTACATAACAGGTGCGTTGAAATGGGAGCAACAGTATTGTGTAATATCTGTCATGATCGATACGATTATTCAGATATTGTGAGTCAACTGCAGTTTCGTGTGCTCGAGTGATCGATCCGCCGCTTTGCGCTCTTTCAACTTCACACAGCTCGTACTAATGCCGATATCCGCGCGCCACTACGCAGACTTTGTGATGATTGCTTCAAGTTATTCCATTCTGTCTATACTTTAGTTAGTTCTCCATCCTAATACAAGCTATTTATTTCTGGAATGTTGTTTAAGGTTCAATCCGTTAATAAAAAATCAATTAATGTTAACTATGATTATCCGTAATCTGATTGATATTTGTTATTTATATGATTATAATTTGTGTTACCCTATTGTTACCATTATTATTTTTAATTTTTTTTATATTTTTACACTTAAAATATTTTTGTTATTTGTATATCGTTATTGTTATTATAATTATTATTTTTATTATCACGCGCCAAAGTACTAATGTAAATTTTTAATTTTGTATTCCTTATTTTTATAATTAATATGTAAATTTTTAATTTATCTACTGCTATTGTTAAATTATCATTATTATTTTGTATAGAATTATTGTAACTATGGTTTTAATCAATATTTATGTGTATCAAAACTCTGGGTAGATTAGTGTCGGGATGTGGGAATGTTAGGGTACAAGTCTGCTTGGTATAAACGTCATATATTGTTATAATGTTATGACTTATATTTGTTTTTTTCCCATATGAAATATATAAATAACTACAACCCATATGATATAGTGCATAGTGGATACTATGTTATACAATTTCATTCTATTCGAACATTCGATTTTCATGTTAATATAAAACGTTCCTTACATGGTATAAATGTACTTTACAACCAGGTACATCTAGGCAACTTTTTGACATCATATGAAAGTATAAACATTAACAACTACATTCCTGGAAATAAATTCTGCAACTGAAGATTATTTATTATAAAAAAAACCATTTAAAAAAAAAGGACTCATCAGAAATATGTCGAAATTTGTACATTGCATGGTTATTTCTCACTATATTCACAATGAATTTATCGTTAGACATTACGCATTTAACACAGATTCGAAAAATTAATGAAATTAAATCACTTAAAATAAACATTTAAAATTACGTTAAAAAAATGTAATTTTTAACGGTCTTAAACGTCAAATAAGAAAAATGATCAATTGAATAGGTTTTATTATCTGTAAATCTTTAATTTATGGTTCCTTTTTGTTTAATTTATGACTACCATATTTTTAATTTACGCTATTTATTCTATTAAATTAAGCTATTTAGTAGTTTTACCACAATATCTGAGGATATGTATATTTCCAAAAAAAAATATTTGTTATAAATATTTTGAAAGAATAAACAAAATCCCAGCTCAGCCCAGACGGGACGGGCTGGGCTGGGATTTTGCTTATTCTTTCGAAATATTTATAACAAATATTTTTTTTTGGAAATATACATTTTTATGGAAGTTACTTTTTAAACAATTTTACAATACATTAGTCACGGCCGGAAATTATTTTAGTTACCTATATGTTAGGTCGGTTAGGTTAGGTTAGAGGTTAGATGTTGGGTTATGTTAGGTTAGATTAGATTAAGTTAGGTTAGGTTAGGTTAGATTTGATTAGGTTATGTTATGTTAGGTAAGGTTAGATTAGGTTAAGTTAGGTTAGGTTAGGTTAGATTAGATTAGCTTAGGTTAGATTATATTAGGTTGGATTATGTTAGGTTATGGCATATATCTTTTTTAAATATTTTATGGTATTCATTTCACTTTGTAGTTGCTTAAATTTTAAATATATTTTAAATTCACAAACATACTTTTTCACTTTTAAAAATTTCAGTATTGACAATATTTATTGTTGAATATTTAAATTAGGCCCAGCTGGGCTGGAATTTGTTTATTCTCTCGAAATACTTATAACAAATATTTTTTAGAAATATACATTTTTTATGGAAGTTATTTTTTGACAATTTTTTTAATACATTAGCCACGACCGGAAATTATTTTAGTTACATATATTTGTATTCTGTTTTTGAACATAGTACATTTATATCTACATTCATATTTTTACATAGTACATTTATATACGTTTATATCTTAAAAATTAATTACCATAATAATATTTTTATAGTAATGGCAAATGCAAAAGTTGTCATAAATTTAAAAAAAAACTTCAATTAAAGATTTACAGATAGTAAAACTATAACTAGTAAATTGATAATTTTTCTAATTTGACGTTTAAGATTGTCAGCAATTACATTTTTTTAACGTAATTTTAAATGTTTATTTAAATGATTTAATTTTATTAATTTTTTAATTCCTTTGTGTGTGTCCAATGTATAATATCTAACGATAAATTTATTGTGAATATAGTAAGAAGTAATCATGTAACGTACAAATTTGGACATATTTATGATGAGTACTTTTTTTTGAAAATGGTTTTTTCATAATAAATAATCATCAGCTGCAGAATTTATTTCTAGGTATGTAGTTTTTAATATGTATACTTTCATATGATTTAAAAAAAATTGTCGAAATGTTCCTAGTTGTATAGTGCACATGTTCAATATTTTGAAAGAATAAGCAAAATCCCAGCCCAGCCCGGCCAGCTGAAATGATAACTTTTTATATTATGTAAAAATACCTTCTTCAGTAAATTACTCCTCTTCTAGGTAAATGTGGTTAATTGCATCATTGTATTCAATCTATGCGCTATAAAAACACATTGTCATGGGAAAAAAAACATTGTATGTGTGTTTATGTGACCGCTTTAGAAGTTACACTTCTTTGACATAATACAAGAATAACTTTGTTTAGCACGCTAATAATTAATGAAATAAAATAATAAAAGATCTGGAACTTGATTATATATACGGTAGGTAAGATCTATATTCAATGAAATAAATACATTTTAAAGGCTTAAATTTAAAATTTATTTGAGTTTTTCATCATTTTGTTTTTCTGCTGGCGTTCAACTGCAACTGTACTAGTCATCTATCTGCCAGACCGTTTCCAAATAATTGGGCTTCGACTTTATAATTAGACATAGAGAGTAGTAAAAATTATATTATAGAATTTGGTTACATTATAGAATAAAATTTAAAGTTAAATGTAAAATGAATCTTATGAAATTTAAAATAATTTTAAATTTAAATTATTTCGGAAATTAAAATGAATACTCAATATTAAATTTAATATAAACACGTCTTTTTATAGTTAATGGTTAAATTTACTAAAACAATTTAAATAAAGTTTATTAATAATGAAAAGAAATACATGTACTGGAAATTTATTTTATTTCATTAATTTTATATATTTAATTATCTATAATTAATTATGAAAATAAATTTATACCAAATTCGAAACGGTATGGCAGATGATTGCCTTAAAATAGAAAGCCAGCAGAAAAATAAAATGATAGACTACTTATCATTCGAATAAACTATGTAAATATATGGTTAGTAAGCTACTTCAGGGTGTCGATTTGTTGTTGCATCGTGCCAACTTCATCCTGTATTTTCAAATTTCACTCTCATCTTTTTTTCATAAAGCACCTAAAGAAACATAAATTCAAAAAATCAAAGTGGTAGTCTGATTGATGTATATAGGGTTCCGCACCTTGTTTGAACTGAAATCACTTTATTTATCATTAACATAGATTTCCTAGTGCAAAAAATATCTAGAAATAATTAATGTGATTACGTAGGTTACGATTATCATAGTTACGATTTTTTTAATATCGGAAATAAGGGACAAAACAATTTATTTATGCGTATTTTTCAGTGTCTTTTTGAAGATGTACTACTTAAATTAATGACAAACAATATATTTAAGACTTCTAACTTATAGCACTATAAAACGATATTACGAACTATATGGTGAATGTTGAAAATATTTTCAGAGCTCTTAAATTTAGATCACACCTAACTCTCTCTAAACTTTTCATACAAATATTTTAATGGTTAACTATTCAGAAATGTGTAGGCTGATATGCTTTATTACTTAAGTCAAATTTCAAGTTTCAACGCTAAGCAGTTTTTGATAAAAAGGACTGTAAAATCGGACAGACGGACACATGAATGCTCTCATAAAGATTTTGTTTTTATTTTTGAGGCACAGAAAAATATTGCTCCTCTTATTAGAAAATTATCACATTTTACTTTTTGCAATGACTTACATGAAGCCGTAGCCTTTCTCCAAGACCTTTTACAGAAGAATAATGCTCGTATCTACTTTTTTCGTCTTGTAAAACTAGTGCAATCGTTATTTTCAGCATTTTGATTAAGCGTTTTTATTTAGTGATAATATTTCGCTCTTCTACAATGTGGTGTATTTTTATCAGTTAATTGCAGTAATATTTTCTTAGAGTGATATAATTTTAGTATCATACTTTTCCAAAACTATTCACTGCATCCTTTCCTGTTCGTTTAAGTTTTTTTAAAATACAAAAATATAAGCTAGTCATAAAATAACAATACATTTTTCCATTTAACTTTGATAGACCATTTTCTTTAATACTGAACTACGAATATCGTTTTACACCCCCATTTTATTTGGTTTTTGCAATAATGTTTTTGCCTCATTTCGTTTTTGAAAATATCTTTACATTTCTTCACTAAACATAATATATAAAAGGGTAAACACATATTCGGTGTACAAATACTTTCAACAAACAATAAAATATACCGCTGTAGTTGCTTTACAAATCCGCACGTATAGTAGACGAAACGTATCCATTCGTACAAACCCACAAAAACGCACTCACGTAAATCGATATTAATTCGAAAATCACGCCAAAATGTGCGATTAAATTCATATGTACGTACACTCACATACAGTCATGGTCGTTCACTCACACACGTCCACATATACATTTATAGTCTTGGTCACTATTACATAACACCATTACATATAGACGTATTTGACATCACGCACACACAATACTTTATTACTTCTTACATCTGCAAATACAAGCACATTTTGCGGTCGCACGTGTATGCACATATGCACATCTCTTCACCTTAAATCTGGACACCTATCTATACATGCACAGATTAGCTGGCGGTCGTCTCATATCTGTTACTCAGCTCTGCCGTAAATCTGGAAGCTTACAGCCAAGTCACTAATTACATCATTGTGCTTTGCTGAAGGTTATATTTACTGTCTCACTCGAACTGGGTAGAGATATAAAGGATAATTATCGATAAAATATTGGTCTTGACAATTATTATGTATAATTCCATCTTATTTAATTATAATTGATAATTATTCTAAATCATTCTTGCTTCTGACCGTGTATGAAAGAGACGGGCAGCGCATGGCAGGTGTTAAAATATTTAGAAAGAAAAAATGGAGAATTAGATGTTAATACTTAGCATTATGCTCACGACACTCAACAATAAAAGAAGTAGAAATAGATGTATAATTTAATAAAATTGTAATATATTATAGTATGTAAAAATTTACATTATCACAAGACAACAAAATTTTCTATCGCATTTTATATCCAAGTGAGGTATTTCCCACCTAGTGATACGATAAATGTAGACTCAGCCGACATCCACCATTTTAATTAGGAACTTCAAATGTTACAAAAAACTCTATTGCTTTGAATATTTTACAGTTAAAAGCAGCATGTAAAATTAACTAAATTGTAAAAATGATGCTTTTTAATACTTTAATGAATCTGTAAAGTCATTGTCAGCTAACCATCATTCTTGAAATTCCCTTTCTTTTCCACTTGAATTTGAAATGAAACTCATACATAATTATAAATATACTTACTAGCAAACCGTCTCAGCTTCACACCGAGTGGCAAATTTTTTTTTATAAACTTTCACTTGTTTATACTCTACGTTAAAAATGTATTAAATCCCAGCTTCGTATATATGCTATTGCGATGTTGGTACAATTATCAATGCGTAAAAATCCGCCTTTCTAGTTTTGTTTACTTAGAAATGCAGTAATAATTTTTAAACTCCTAAGGTAATTACAATATACGAGAGAAATTGATCTATATGAGTTCAGAAAAACCACTGTAAAATTTATTTTGATACGGATTAAAACAGTACATTTACCTTTTGGTGTTGAATACTCACCTGACCAGAACTTTTCACATCCAATGGTTTTTCGTCTCCATCCGCGTTAACACACGGCAGAGGTCCTTAATTTTTCTATGCAGGAGAAATTTTGTTTCGTCATCTGGATGTCCGTCAAACCTATAGTCTGGCTATTTTCAATATAATTCCATGTTCTTCATATTGGAGATAAATCTTGATGACAAATTTTGCTTAGTTTTTTAAATAGCTTTTCTCTTAAGTTTCCACTAATCATACGGATTAACGCGTGTAGAAACTTATGTAGAAAAATCAGTTTTTTTAAACGGTCAAAATTAATTGCTGATGTTATGTAATTCAGATAAATGCGTTATCCCAGATTTTGTTGTAGAATTTTTGAAAGAAATACAATTATTTTCATGTATCTCTAACGATTTAAGGAGCTCGTTCCAATATACCTCTTCCTCTGACGAATGTTTTTTTTTGACTTAATCGCAGTAGTCCAGAAATTATTCCCAAAATATTCATAAATTGCACATCTAAATATATCTACAGTTACACAGAAAATTATGCACATATAAGACAGATTAGGGCGGCGAAGGACTTGTGAGGTTGTATAATATGTATTGATAAAAATTTAAGTATATATATATGGGTATATAATATTTCGATCTCAACATAATATTTCTATCTCAACTCTTCAACTTTTAATATAACTTTTTGGATAAACAAGATCACTCTCGAAAATGACATATTTAATGAAATATATGTTACAATATAAATTTGTCATGGAAAAAGGCGAACTTCTCCATATATGGAGATGTATATATATATATATATATATATATATATATATATATATATACGTACTATATTTTTCCCCGCAGTTTCGCTCGCATAGACGATTTTTTTTTAAACTTAGGTCGAATTTTTAACTTTCAGTCGTTCTAGGTACACGCAAAATTAAGGCCTATTGGCAGTTCATGAAACATATGAAACAAATGCCACCTCGCTTGGACTATTACAAAGTACCATTAATACATTTTTTCAATACCAATTTAGCCACCTGTTTCAGCCCTTTAGAGATTGAATCTCGGAAAGTGCTTAAATACTTATATAATTATTTGTGTTGAAGAGTATATTAATAAGTAACAAATTTAAGTAAAAATTACCCTCAAAATATTTTTCGATTACTAATTTAGCCAACACGTTTCACCCCATTAGGGGTCGAAACTAGGAAACTACTGAAATACTTGTTTCATTATTTGTATTGAAGGGCATTAATACCAAGTCGTTCACAGCAAATATGAATATAATTAACAGTCATTTCTAGAAACATATTGTCTAATTGTTATAAATATCGACAAAACTCTTCTTCTATTTGTGGGAACAAGGTTACATCGTATCTTTCCAGGGTCATCGCAGCTTTTTATCTCTATAAACGATATGTCAAAATACTCTCTTTCACAGTATATGCCAATGCAACCTTTCTCTTATTTTATTACTTTGTATACGTTTTCTATTTTCATCTGACACAGATTGAGGACATAAAATATACTCTGTAGATCTTTTTTTTGTTAAGGCATCCTGCAATTAAACATACTTCAAAATAAAAAAAACTAAGTTAAAATTATGAGAGGATAAGTCTGCGCGTGCAATTTTACCGATTCTGGTTCCACGCAGTTTTAGGGAATTTTTTAATATACGAGTACGTGACTCATAACAACATCTTTTGAGTATAGGCATGAAATATGCAATAAGGCTGAGTTCTAAGTAGAATTTCGTAATCAAAAACGATAATTGGGTTTATTGAAGTACGCCATAATCATACATGACCACAGTTTAAAAATGAGAAAAATTAACATCAGTTACAATAATTAATTTCAAACTTTCCTAGCAAACCTGTTCTGTCTCACGATTTTTTTTGGAGCAAAACCTTTAAAATATATCCATCAAAATGCGACTGAAGTTAGCTGCAAATGTCATTTATATGTTACATATTAGCATTTCCCAGTTGTATCTCCCGTGCAATCTTAAGGCACCATATCCAGTAAATTTGTAACATATTAAAATTTGGCAGTGTGAGCGGAGGGGTACAAATTTAGATTCCCATATATATATATATATATATATATATATATATATATATATATATATATATATATATATATATATATATATATATACATATATTCATATATACTGGTAAAATTTAATGCGCTTAGTTTTAGAACTATAAAATACTACAAGACACTGATGGACTGACGTATAGACGAGTATAAGGAAAATACACCCGTATTCATAAACAATACTATGAACTTGCTGTATGCTAAACACTTCAAATTCAATTCATAAAGAACGACGCCCTCTGTGATGTTATGTACTCCATGATTCGACACTTGGATCTGTCATGATCTAAACTGTAAACTATGTAAACCATTACATATTGTATCTTCCACAAGTGTGCAAACAAAATAAACATAAAAACAAAATAAACAGAAAACCATTACATATTATATCTTACACAAGCGTGCAAACAAAATAAACATTAAGACGTCCCATTATACTAATTTTATGATTTTGGTCGACCAGGAATA
This sequence comes from Druceiella hillmani, assembly GCA_039881145.1. Taxonomy (NCBI): domain Eukaryota; kingdom Metazoa; phylum Arthropoda; class Insecta; order Lepidoptera; family Hepialidae; genus Druceiella; species Druceiella hillmani. Next base: position 445,479 of record JAYKKI010000068.1, read on the forward strand.
CCCTAGAGGTTTCGATGGTCAACAAGTAAGACTACGGCATGAAAAAAAAAGTCTTAGAAGGCCATATGTTTTTGTTACGTGAATTAAAAATTCTTATTTTGTGGGATATAACCCTGACAAATATAAAAATAAATAGTCATTCTATTATATATCTTGTCCACAGACTTACACGTATTTTTTTAATAGAAATAATTGAATATATTATAAGGAAAAATGTCTGTCAATTATAGTTATTTAAAAGTTCATTATTAATTCAGAGTAAATAATCTAAACATATTATCTTTAATGAATACTTTATATACTTTTATTACTATAAGTGTATTTAACTTATCAAATATTAACGACTAATTAAAGTCACAAGTGTTTTGTAGCTACACAATAATCATAGATGAAGAGAGCTTCAATTAGTTTGTAAATAAAGAGCTTTAGTTATTCGAAAACGTTCTAAGTAGTTTTTCAATTATGTGAGTTAGCAAACCACTTCTATTCTCGCAAATTGGCGCAGATCTTCTAAATAATGAGTAAAATAACGAGATTAATATCAATATAGATTAATTTTTCTAAAGCCTTGTTGAAGTTCCAACAACTGTTAAGACTAATTAGAATTGTTATTAAGAAGAATTTTGTTTATTCAGAATTCTAGTTAGCTTTTGATTATATTTGGCCTTAATTTTGTGGAAATTCATTATCACTTAATTTTTGTTCACAACTTAATGAAAATGCGTGACGTGGTATTATAACTGATTTATTTGAATATTAACCAGAACCTAGTTTCCAACATCTTCAGGTGAGTAATTTGAAAAGGTCTTTCCAAATTGCCCCCCTGAAGATGCTATCATACACGTGTGCGTCGTCGTTAATAATTTAAATAAAGTAGATATAATACTACATCACGTAGGTTCATTTAGTTGTGAAAAAAAATGTAATGAAATTATTGTTAAGGGGCGTATAGGGGAAATAACATAATCTAATTATCATTAGACTGTTACAACACTAGCGATTTATTTGAAGAAGCTCAAAAAAAATGAATTATTTTAATATGTGAAGTTTATTAAAACGGTGTCTATTGTTTGACTGCTAAGATTGAAGTATCGTTTACAAATTTTGTTATATTTACAAAAAACATCAATACTGAAAATTAAATTATCTTATTGACTAAAAATCTTTTATACTATCGTGATAGAGCGGCTACTTGACCCGCCTTTGGCAAGCTCGGTCCCTTGTAATCCCTTTTATTGCACCTAATGAACAGTAAAACTAGCGAAGACAATATATGATGTAAGACAATATATGTTCATGGTAGCCTTACGGTCTATAAAGATATTAGGCGCAGTAGGGTTTTCCCACTTCTTTACAAATGCAGTTTACCGAGGGAGTTTTACAATATGCGGCGGGTACGTGTTGTAAATTTGAAATGATTTAGAGAATACAATTCTTGAAAATTATTTACTTTTTCAATATTTTGTACTGTGAACCATAATTTATTTTTGAATTTAAATTTCAAAGAATTAACTGTATGTTAGTAGTGTAGTCTTTTTTTTATTCTCTTTTATAATAGATATATTAGTATTAAATGCCGTCCAAGGAATTTTCAACATGCGCTTTCAACACATAATTATTCAACGGTTTTGCGGGCTTTTTATTTGGTTTTGTGTTCTATTTAAGAGCGAATATGTTGGAAAATCTATTACTGTGGTGTATTTAGCTATTTACGTGACGCACCTTGGGGACAAAAGTCGATTCCTGGCAAATATAATTATTTTTGAAAGTTATAACTTCTTCGACTATTTGAAAGAGTGGAAACAAAAATCAGCAAAATAGTGCGAGAGGCTTAGTTCTCTTACTTACCATCCATTATGGGATCGTGTAAAAACTTTGGACTTATTAACGTTCAAAGCGTTCATGGGGATGTTTGGTGCGATAATGTAATCATTTTATTTACACTTCTAGCTGAACTAAGGACTTAATGAAAAGTTGTAGACACGTGGAAAATACTATTAGATTTTATGTAATTGTGGGAAAGAGATAAAACGAGTGGAATATTATGTAATAAGGGTAAATACTTTCCGCCCCTTCTGTGAGTAAGTCATTGGTTTAGAGGTAATGTATCGGAGTCTGAATTTGGAAGCATTGGGTTCAAAACTCGGAGTGGTTGATATTTAACTTTTATTATACTAAAATAAAACAAAAAATCCATTTGTCTAAATTTGCACGTCTAACATACTATATAAAAACAAAGAAAATGTTTTTCGAGATCATAGTTCAATGTCATACGAGTCAAGAATAACGTATCTTACATTAGATATTGGGTCGAAGAAAATGCATTTGTATTTACAAAATCTATGAAATTATGGCAAAATTATATAATGAGATTGATCTGGTGATAAAATTTAAATTTTTGAGATTTTCGCTATTTTGCTTGATGTCAATCGTATAGAAATTTGTATTATTTACTATTAGTTTCTTTTCCATAATTTAGTTTTCGTCAACTTCTAAGTTTATCCAGTTCTTAAACGTTACAGTCTTAAACGTTACGTTACAGTAATCTGTAAGCTGCTATTTTCCTATTTTTTTGAACTTTGTAACCTACTTTTAAATAATGTTTGAAAAGCGCCTTAAGATATTTTTTAATCTAATTCCATTTAATATTATAACTAAAATGTTATTTATATATACTAAATGGTTTTTATGTAGTCGGAATATAAATAAATTGACAAAGCAGCACTATTGTTGAAGTTTTCGAAACGGTATTAAAATAATATTCGTGTATTTTTCCTAGGTAGTTTGAAACATAAATAGACAGAAAAAAAATTTATCTACATTTAAATTATTATTCCCTACTATTTTTGGCTATTATTTTATTGTTACTTTTATGTTATGTGTGCAAATTGATATTTCTATAATGTGGCGAAATTGAAAAAAATGTTTTAATTTTTTTAAAATTTTCTGATTGAATAAATGCAGTCTTGCAAACCGAAAAGAAAACAAGAAGAGTAGAAATCATTAAATCGTAACGTCGAGCGTTTAATTATTGAATATTTATACATGTATTTAATTTTTATTTTGTACCGAAAGAGTGAAATTAATTTAAGTCGTCCATCAAGTAGATGATTGTTAATCATAATTATGTGCCATTACATTTTCCGTAAAAATAATTAGTTTACATGGTCGTTCGAAGAGAAAATAAAGAACTACGAATGGAAATACATAATAAAAAACGACGTGGATTGCAGCAGCATTAATGCGCTATAGTATAAACGATTTAAATCAGTTTCTAAATAAAGGCTACTTCTTGTAATGCCAGGAGTCCTACCTCTTCACATTGTTTTGTAATCATCCTTGGTCGAATCTCCAACTTGTGTATAGATATTTAAGTATGCCGTAGTTTAATACCCTGAGGCAGTAAGGTTTAAAACCTTTTTAAAAAACGAAATATATAAACCATCAGAAAATAATCTTCAAACGTTATTGATGGAAATGTTATGATCGAAATCGCTTATTGTCTGCTTCTTAATGCTTATTTTGAATTTGGAAACTCACTTTACACAAAACAATAGAGACGCGATAATAAATTCTGTTTTCCAAGAATTTACTAGTTAATATTCATCATTGAGTCAAGTTTGCAGTATGCCATGTACTGCTGAGAAACGCTTAAATATTTCATTAAGGTTGAGCACAGTTAATTATTTTTTTTTTAAATGTCTGCATAATTTTTAAATTTGTGTACAAATCTTAACCTCGTACTTATATTTGTACATTTGGACATTTGTTCATTCGTTAAGGGTATTTTTAACGAATAAACGGCTTTTGGATATAAGTGATAAAAGTATAAGTAATAAAAGACTGTAACACATTGCACCTAATACCCAAATGCAAACTAATACCCAATGAAAGTTATTAATCGATACAATCTGTGTGTTGAACAATAATACTTATTTTCAGCGCATACAATGTAAAATTTGAAAAGCATTGTCGCATATTGCGCAGTAATGAGCAATAAAAATAAAAATATTTTCAATATAAGAATTAGTTTTTTTTAAAAACAAATAGATAAATAAATAAAATTTGCAGGGTATTCCGTAATATGAAAAGTAGCATCTAAGCAACGTATATATGATTACATCATCAGTCATGCCCTTTCTACCGATTTTGATACATTAAATGCGTGACCTCGAATTTTGCAAACCCTTTTTACGGTTAAAGTTTACGGTGATCATCCGAAAAAATTACAAATAATAACCTCACCCTACATATTGCTCCGCCCGCCCACTCAATGAACATCGTGAATAATTTATAATATTCCGGTTTATTTTCTTCGTGCTATTCGTAGTGAAAATGTAATCAGTCTGACCACTTACAGAGGAAACGATTTTAGTCGGTAGATTTGCCATATTTTATGAAGATATTTTGCTCTGTGCAATTGTTCGGATAAGCGTGATGAAAATCCGTGGGGTTCAGTGAGCCGGAAATTACTTTCGGAGAAAATTGATCTTGTTTCATTTTAAGCTATTATTTAAGGTTTAACCTAAATTAAAACATTAATTCTGTTATTTTATAAAATAATAAACTGTATGAAAGCACCCTGTTTCAAGGTTGTTTGCATGCAAATACATTTTTTGATACTATTTAAATATTGAGCATATTAAGGTAAGTGTATTTTCCATATCTTTCGTGGAATTTGTATTACGTACACGTCTGTAATCATGCCTTATATTAGTAATATGATATAATATACTTATATCAGTAATATATAAGAAAACAAGTTAAAAATCAATCAGTGGATTTCATTTCTTTAAGCTAAGTCAAAGCTATTTAATGAAAAAAAATTAAAGGCCGTTAAAAATGGAAAATAAGCTTAACTTTTTTATTAATATTCGTAGAATACAAATGAAACGAGAGAATCTTCGGAAGGAGGAAGAACAAAAGTGGAAAAAGGCAAAAATGGAAGAAGATATGAAAATATTTGTTCATTATTATTATGGAACATAATAGGATAATTTGAAACAAAAAGGAATTATGAAATCATTGAAAATATTGAGGTTTTTCAATAAAAAAGTAAATTCACAATTTCAGAGTAAGATTAAGATATTGAAATACATAAAAAAATTAAAACGCTTTGTTGCATTTTGTAAATTGCGACAGAAATCATTATAATTTTTATTTATAGGTTTCTTAAATTATTGATATATGTTCATGAAATTATCCAAGTGTGGTATCATATATAGAAATCAATTAAAATGTAGTAAAATATTTAAAAAAAAAGTAGTTTAATGTACCTTTTGTTGAGTAGGGTAGAATTTTTAATTCAGTATCCCATCGAGTAGAGTCAATTTCCCACTTTCAATAACTGGGAGTTTCCATTAACTAATTTGCTTACATAATATTAAAACTGATCACTCTCTGCTTGGTAATATCATTTATTCTATGAGAGACAACCTGTTTAATTCAATTTTAAGATAGAATACTTCCTTAAATCTTCTATTTACAAGATTATAAGAGTTAATTTAGGAATTGCGCTAATTATTTTAGGGATAATTAAGCAATGTTCTATAATCTTTACCTTGAATAATTTCAAGCTTTAAGCATTCAAGAACTATGTAAAACCTTAGAAAATGGAGTTTAATGAAATTATTTAGAAGAAGTCAATCGGCCGACACCTTTAACAAATAAGGGTTATTTTTATTTAAGTTTCATTGCATAATGCTTAGCCTTTTATACCCGCCTTTCCTTTCCTTTTTTTTATTTACTTTTTCTTTCCTCTTTTTATTTACTTAATGTTACATAATTAAGAAAATTGAAAATATTTACTCAAAAAGACTTAAAAAAAACAAGATAAGAAAAGGATTTTTTTAAAATTACTTAGGAAAAATATCACGATCCTTGCCTTATAAACGTACATTTTACGTTTTAAAAAATACTTCAAATTTAAATTTGACGAAAACTCAATTTATTTTTACTCTGAGTTAAATATATTTAAATTTATATAATATACAAAATGTTGAAATATACATCTAAAATATAAAAATATAGGCAGGAGGATGAAAATGCGGTTCAAGCAAAAGCTTTAAATACACACAACATATTTACTTTTACTTCGTAATATTTATAAAAAAAAATTGGCAATAAATAGTCATATATTCTACATTCACAAACTACATTCAAATTCTACATCATACAAAATACCTAGTATTTTTTGAAAAAGTTTTGAAAATCATTTGAAACGATTTCAACATTATTGTTTTATTATTAATACCGTATAAAAATATGCGAGGATTAAAAAAATATCCCAAAAAAATAAGTCAATCATCCGTCTCAATCATTAAGAATTTTTTAAATTATGATTTCATAAATTCCACTTCCTATTTTATTTTTCATTATCCCGTAGTTTATATCTCATCTTTGACAGATTATTTGTAAAATACGACATGCCCAGTACATAATTAGTTACATTTCTGTAACGCGTTCTTTGTCCATGAAGTTTTATATTTGTGGCTTAGAATTTCAACAGTTTTGTCGCACAAATAACTATCGTCTTTGTTATTTAGTGGTTTGTTTAAATAATATCAGGAAACTTAATTCAAAATATCTCGTTTCTAACTATTTTATGTAAATAAATATTTCGAGCCATTTTAGAACCGTAACAGTAATGCACATTTGTCTTGGTTTCGCACAGTGAATTCCAAAAATTAAACTTTTTTCTTCAAAATTTATAAAATTTACGTGTTATTTAATATTTTTCTATATTTTATGTACTTTTATTACATTACATATATATTTGATGAAAATTATTAATACGGAAATAAAGTCGTCCATGTTAGTTCTTGCATGGAGCTACGAATGGAGAAGAGAAAACAACCTTCATGGTGGGCAGCGAAGTTGATATTTTTATCACTTCGGTGTACGAAACAAAAATAATTTCTCAGTTTTTCTCTTATTCAAGCATGTGTAAATAAAATAGCCGAGAGTGAAAGAGACACTTATATTTTCCGCTCTCCATTTTTCCCGTGTGGGTTACTGACGTTTACCCACATAAATAATATCTATGACATCTCCAGTGAGATGACCATTCGCTGATGAGGCGGTCGTGCCTCTATGGTTTCATTATCAAAATTTTATTTTCATAATAAAATATTCAATAAAATCGATAATGCGAACGAAGAAAACATTATAAAATGCGACATACGACAATTTTATCTGAAGTTATTAGAAATTGCCTTGCATTAAAAAATTATCTATTTTCTGTAAAAATGAAATTATCATGAAAATAATAAAATTAGGTGAAATTCAAGTCATAACACATAGCCACATTTGTTTATTTTATTGTCGGTATGCAGCTTGAAAACTCATTGTTATCAAATTGTAAACAAAAATTAAAAAAAACAATATAACTTTGCGCAAGAATAAAATAAAAGCACTGGTTAAAGTCACATGCTGAGTTTCTCTGTATCAAAAAACTAAATTATCTTTGAAGTGGGAACTATAAAAGGAACGGAGTTTTCTTTATTAAAAAGTTTGTTTAAGGAGTAAAAACGAAACGTACGTTACTTTACCAAAATGTAACGTAACTTTATAAATGGGGAACGGAGTGCCAAAGGTACGGTATTTTTCAATTAATTGTTCTTCGTGAAGTCAAAATATTTGCGTGTTTTGAAAATGTGGCTAAAAATTACAAGGTAAACCATGTATGATAACATTTACAAATCTTATGACCGTGCAACTAGGGACAATAAATTATTTTTAATTTCTGTGAGAGCGAAAAAATCTGTAAGCATATAAATATATTTAGGCATAAATATTTATTAAACCTACTACTGAAAAAAACTGTATCAGTCTTCCATGTCTTCAGTACTAATTCTCAGTGCTGCTTTAGAGCATATAAAAAGAATGAATCCGCAAGTACTACCATGATAAGATATTACAGAATGGTGGATGAAATATAGAAAATAGTTCATTAAGAACTACTAAAATTAATTAGGTCCTGCCACCTGATAATTTATTATAATTGGTCTATCACCTCATAGAAAGTAGTTTGAATTATCATGTAGCATGCTTGGAATGCAAATAATTAATTTGCTTAAATAAATAGCCAATAATATCTATAAAGAAGTCAATGAAGGCGTTGAATATAATTTATTCTACTATATACTAAAAATTATTGATTTGTAACTCTTTTGCTTCGAACATTTAGTCAATAAATAATTTTTTGCTTTAAAATTGTAATATTTTGTTATTTTCAATTATTTTTACGTGTATTTATTTTTAATTAATTAGGGTATATATTCAGTGACATGCAGTGCCTTTGGATAGGGAATGCTACTAGAGGAAGCACCAAAATATATATATATATATATATATATATATATATATATATATATATATATATATATATATATATGCGTATTGCATATCAAGTGAAGAATATATCTATTTCATTTTTAACACAAGCGTACTTCTTGACAATTTTATGCTTCTTGCTGCACTTTTTTATACCAAAGGCCAAAAATTATATCACATAAACTCATATATTAATGTAAATGGTATTAAATTATAAACCAAACACTTACATTGAGGATCACTTGTTAATGTGACTTGTTAAAATGGTTTGAATATAATTGCCTTTTTTGTTAACACTAAAAACTGCAAATATAAACACGAATTTACATAAAAAAATAATTCAAAAATTGGAATGAGTAAGAATGCTTGTGTAAAGGGAAGCTATAAATTTGATGTCTAACGACCATTTCATCAGATTAAAAGGACTTTCGAAATAAATTTTTTTTTCAAAAAACACCACGTGTGGTATTTTTTCTTTAAATACGTTGTTTTTCACAAATAATATTTTATTATTAGAAAGAATAAACTGAAATTATTGTCAAGGCTAGTACATTTTAAATATAATTCTGGGTTATCCGCAAATATTGGTGGAATATGGGATGGCGTATAATACATTTATTAAGAAATATACTATTTCGAATTAAGATTCACAATATTCTGAGTGATATAGACTAGGGAGTAATATACTTTACATCGTTTTAAACTGTCATGTCATCAATAATAAACTAATAAAATAAATACGGACAGGGAATGGATATCGCAATATCTAATTCAATGATATGATATAATACTCGTAGCTTTATTCATTAAATTAAAAACTAGATATTGTAGGAAAAATTATTTAATTGAAATTTGTTTACTTCAGCTGGCAATTGAGAGATCTTTATAATAACCAACACTGTATTATTTTAAAGATCTTACAAGTATAGCGTGTACGTGTATAATGTGCCAATAAATAAAATAAAACGCTGAATTATTTTATTTTCTCTGTTAGCCCATAATTTCACTTCATCTCTAATAGATGAATATAGTCGTAATGAGCTATGCAAGGTAGCTTACTTTCTTCCTAAAAATTTGTGTCTGAAATGAAGTAATCAAGTTCATTTTCTTATATAAAACTGTTACGACAGAAGCGTGCTTGTAATTTCAGAGTGGGCAAGAAAGACATGAAGTTTTCACATTTCAGCTATAATTACACGCACTTGTAGCATCGGTTTGTGATAAAATATCATTTAACCCATTAATTTAATATATTTATATGTTCATAAATATGTTCTAGGTGTAATTGCTTATAAGGCTTTGCACCATTGTATGTATTATACCGCGGCCGCTTTGTATCAGTAACTAAACATTTCTACTTTTGATGGCATATTCGTAATTAGCATCATCTGAACTATCCGAATTTTACCATATGTGATAAAATATAACTCGAGTTATAGCAATTGTTATGTTTTAAAAGTATATGGTTTTAAGAATACGATGTAAAATATCATGAAAATTAATTCAGTATAAGAATATTTCCACATATTAAATTTTTTCGGACTAAGTACACTTGGCTCATTTTTATTTAGGAGTTACTATTTAGTGCAATTAATTGAAATAAACGTTTACTATATAAGGAAAATTTTACTATATAAGGAAAGATAGGAGAATGTATTTAAAATGAATAAAAGAAAGATTTAAAATTTTACAATATTTTACGATATAATTGCTTATAAAAACGTATCATCATCATCTGATAGTTTTATGCATCGTTTTATATTGTATTTTAATATTTATTACTAAGGCCAAGATTTTATTGACACCTATGCAAAAACCTAATAAGTTATCATAATTATAACAAAATTAAATTATTACTCGTATATTGTAAATATACAAATATTAAGGTCATTCTGGATACCCCATTCCTGTGACTATCTTAAGCAACCATATGGAGAAATCGTGAAGGTTTTTTTATTTTAAACGTCTTAAGTGTTTCTCTAATTTATTGTCAGCAATTATTTTAATCAACATTAAATATATCTATTCTACAGGATTAGCTGGGAAATGTGGCTAGAATAGTAATATAAATATATTTGAAATTTTTCCGTTTTGCTTAAAATTTGTGCTTATCTCTTTGGTTTTTTAAAACATAACAGGCCACGGTAAATAAAAATCAGCCAATCGCGTGTCAAAATATAAACTATAAGCAAATATAACTGCAGAACCCCACTATATTTGTGGGGTTCTGCAGTTATATTTGCTCTTAAAATATTTGATCCATCAAAACAGTACCTTGTGCAACCAAAATAGGTGCTTCAAAATACCAGATTCTTTTTAATTTTTTAGGCCGGTTAAAAAATCCGAAGGACTTGGGAACATGCGTCATTTTGAAAGCTAATGTTTTAAAAAGCCCTATTAAAAAAGGAAAATAACACAGGGAAATCTAAATTTCCTTTATGAAAACTTACCCACTGATACATCTATTGCTACAGTATGAAATAAAATAACGAATGTGAGGTCGAAGTCTTTAAAAATAGGCAATTTTCGTAAACGTAAATATTTGCGTTTAATTAATTATGAAATTAACATAACGAAAATTATGAACAGAATGTTTCATCGCCATTATAAATATATAATAATTAATGAATTTTATTTTGGTAATAAAATGCATTTAATATTCTTATATATCAGAGAGTATCTCCAGCATATATCAGAGAGTAGCTCCTCATACAGTCCATGAAGCTGCTGCAAGATGATTGTTTTAGAGATTCTGAGCCATTACACATGGCCAACTGATTGATTTTGATATAGACAAATCGAAATAACGAATTAAAGAATTTTAAGACTTTTAATGTAGGCTTTTGCTTCTCAACTTGAATGCTTTCATGATAAAGTAGGAAAATATTTCCATCATTTAGACAAAGGCTACTAACATAGTATTTGGATACCTCGTTAGGTGGGTCATGATCTATTCAATTGTCGAGCAGACATATATAACAAACTTAATTTTTTTGGTGTGGGCCCTGGTTGAACCACGTTATCACTAGGAATGAGAAGTGAGTAGTTTAATTTAGTTATAACAGTTAGAGAATGGATCAGAAGAATGGTGCAGAACTTAAAAAAATGAATTTAGTGACAAAAAGGTAACGTTGTGCATTTGATTTGATATTCAAGGGATTATATATTGGTAAATACTTCCTATTAATGTAACTTTTATCACAACAATGTCCTGAAATCAGCAACAAAATTAAAAAAAAATGTAATAATCCACATTATATAAGAGTAACTACCCAATAAATACGATTGCTCAAAAATATTATAATGTTTGCTAAATCCTACAAAATATGTTAGATGGACAAACGCTAAAAATGAAATAGTCTTCAAATTCACGTGAAATAATTACGTCTATTCACTCCACCACCGTCCTTAATTAATAAAAATATTATGTGAGATTGACATGCATATTAACATAATTTCACAAAACCAGCCCCAGAATCAGTTGGGAAAATAAAAAAGTAAAACGTGCGTTGGTCGAAAAGGGTGAAGAAAAAATAGTGTATTTAAATAACTTACTTATTTCAATGAAAATATATGGGAAAGTAAATAAAGATGGGCCTTGTTGTGATTATAATGCAGCATATTGTATTCATTTATATACTATTTTGTATTAATGTAAAGATTTAATTAATTGAAATGTTAATTTATTTCAAAAAACTAAAAATTGTCGAAGATCTACGGTTAAAACAACTTTTACATCCCTATTAAACCGAAATAAAATAATTAATTCATGCACTTATCTCGCATTATCTCAAAAAAAAGTTTTTCAAGCTAACGTGCTAATTAAAAAAATAGTTTTCTTTTGAAAAAACATTTACTCCTCTAAGAAATTACAATTATTTCTGTTATGTAAACGGAAACAAAATTTTCGTCAAACCATCAGTTTACAAAAAAAAAACTACGGAAAACCGAATCTGATAATATCAACTGTCACGCAGCAAATTTATTTGTTTAAGCTAATACTCTACTACTAACTTAAAAGATCTTATTATTACGAGTAGTGCTCAGAACAAGACGAAGCTATAATTTCTTCGTTATTGTCAGAAAATGTACACTCTATGTCAAATGTGTAGCATATCCTATTACAGTCCTTATTAGTATCAAAAACTCATTTATCAAATAATTAAAATCTAAGATATTCCTCTATGTAGCTTTTGACGGAAATCCCCTCGTAACACATTTATCAAGTCAACAGCTACCCACACATTGGTGCCAAGATTCATTACGATATTCGTTGAGTGAGAGGCATTTATAAAGGGGAAGGATGCGAGAATAATTAAGGGGTATCCGATAAACAGCTTTATGTTGTTGGTATTCAATGTGACATTTCTACTGGCAACATCAGTTACGTGTATTAATAAGGGTCAGCTATGTATATATTAGAAATTATATTCAAAAGGTACTAGAAATTGTAGTCAACTCTTAAACTGGATGTGTGATATTGTATGTTTTGCACTTTAATATTATGATTATATTTTACCTTCAATTGGATTTATCATTTTGCTTTGTCCGAGTTGAATAAAATTGTAAACTATTTAAGTAGCGAAGCTGAATAAATAAATAACAAGTTTTTATAATTAAATGAAACTACGTGATATAATATTATTTCTACTTTCTTTAAGTTCTTTACCATGACCTACATTTCGTTGTATTACAACATCTTCAGGTGGGCTATTAGCAAAGACTTTATCTTTGATGATATTTTACCTGAAGATGTTGTAATACAACAAAACCCAGGTCGTGGTAAAGAACCTAAAGAAAGTAGAAATAGTACTACATCACGTAGATTCATTTAATTACGAATAATGAATTTCTACAAAATTAATGCCAAATATACTCAATATTCAAAACAAGTTTTGAAGTATATTTTTAAAGGGCAACTTTTTTACTACACAATTTTTGTTTTTCAAGAAAAATAAATTTTGTAAATTGTTTAATATCCCCATATTTGAAATTTTGGAAAACATTTCAGCATTCAGATATTTATAATAGAAAGGTTTTAATAAGTAGATATATAAGAGTATGAAAATCAATGCTTTTCAATATCTTGTTGGTGCGAATCAGAACGTGCGAATCAAAAATTCAAACAAATTAATGAAGCTAATTTTTTTTAAATCTAGTAGAAAATTTATGCTAGCTTTCATTATGCTATTTTATTATTATTAGTGTTAAAATAACATTTAATATTAATAACGTTCAAAGAAAAATGTTAAATGAAAATTCTGAAGCAATGACAAGAATAATATTTACAATGCGAAATGTATTCCTATTCATAATACTTTCATAGCATTAAAAAGTCATTGAAATATTTTATCTCAAAAATGGAGGTTTAGATTTATCTTAGAATATAATAGCCTATAATAACATATATTTCATTTCCTCTATTGCCACGTCTATCGCCGCGTTTTCGTGGGTAGTAAACTTCATATAAATATAAAATGACAAAAGTATAGGACATAATTTAAAAGGGAAGAAGATATTACGTATGAAAAATGTAACGTGTAATGAATTGTTAAAAAATGCAGTTGTGGAAAAATCATGCCTTGTACAGTGCGAGATCTTTGAATAAAATATATTTATTAGAAATATAACAAAGAATGCTTCAATCATTATTGAAAGAATGTATAATTATTTTCTTAAGAGGATTATAAATTTTATAAAATTAATATCGTGATTTTAACCATCAACTTGGCATCCGAGTAAATCAAACGACTGTTTTTTTTTTAATTTAAAATAATAATGGGAAGACAGCATAGTAATACTGAAACAAAGAAATTATTATCAGATTTGCACTATAAATCAAAATTTGCTTAATTGTCGATATTTTAAATTTAATCCTATGCAATATTGCATTATTCCTTGCAGATTGTAACGACTTCTTTAAACTCCTTTTGGTGTAGTCACAATAAAAAAAATTTAAATCAATGTAAATAAAATAACTAGTGAACCCTATCCAGGAATAGAATATTGAATAATTAATAACAAAAATACCGAAATGAATCATGACTGCCTATAGACATATTTTATAAATAGACTAAACAAGAAAATGACAATTGGATAAATGTAAAATAGTTATTATATCAAAAAAGATGATTCCATGATGGTAAACTCTCCTCAAAACCTGGTTCCTTCAAATCTACTCAAATTACTTATAATTTTTTTTTGTTAAGAATTACTAAAAGTTTTGGTAATCGATCGTTGCAGAAAAAAACCAAATCTAAAAATTGGCTTTTTTTAGTCTTTTCTATATTATTTCAGTTAGTTATTACCTCTTCTGGTGCTATCAAAGTAAAGTGTCATATAAATAGATACATAACAATTAATAGTACTTTTTATTTTAATGTAATCTAGTGAAAAATGAGTAGGTAGGTTAAAAATTTCAAAAAAGCAAATAGGGGTTCAAAGAGTTGCCAAAAAGACTAAATTCACAAAATTTAACTAATGAAGTGACCATTAGTGCTATTATATCTTCTTAAAGAAAGGGTAAATAACATTTTATATTTTACTGTAATAAGGAAGTCGTGGCATAATATTTTATCTAACTCGTAAAATCTTAAAATTAGAGCCGTGTCAATAAAATATTATTTATTGGTATGGTTCTAATTTAAAAAAAAAATTATTATTCATCTAATAACAATAACTTAAAGAGAGTCGAATTATTCCAGAAATGTATTACTTGCTATCGGTAACAGGATAGTAACATTTTTCGTAAAGCATTTCATCTCGTTATCTCGTACAGAGTATAACGATACGAAATATTGCTTTTGAGCATTCAAGTCATCACAATATAACGTTATTGGATTTCAATCATGTTGAGTTTTGTTGCTAAATATAAATCAATGATCCAGAACCATCGAATATTTTATGTTTATTTGACAGATTTTGTCGATGATTTTGTTCAGTGCTATGGTCGTGTTATATAATGTAAATAAATCTAATGAATTTAAATATCATATTATTCTTAGTTGTCAGTAAGCAAAGTAATATTAAGGCTTTTTTGTTGCTAACATTTTAATTTTAAAATTAATTTATATTACATAATACATTTTTGGTTTCCTTTAGGTTTTCTTAGCAGGTTTTGTTGTTGCCTTTGTTAAATTGATTCATTACATATTTCATAATAGAAACTTTCTGAGCAATTGTTAAAATTAGTTATTTTCTAATATATAATGGTGTGTAGTGGAATAATTCATGTAATGGAATTCTATAATAAATGTTCCTTTGTTTTATCTGTTTTTGATTCAATTTAACAAAATAAATGTTAGTAACACTTGATGGATACTAAGTTTCAAATTTCAAAAATCACTCTCACCTGAAATTTCCACACCGTGCCAAGACAAACTACAGCAATTTGCCATTCGATCTTGACATAGAAAATGGTATGCAGATTTAATGTCTCCATTCATCATCATCTGTGATTGTTTGGAAGATTGGTAATTACAATATTATATTTTTAGCACAAAAATGACATATTTGAAATTAAAATTATCTTATCACGACAAGACAAATACACTCGTGGTTGGTTAACTAGGTTTCTGGCTTGTGTATAAATTAGCCATTGTTTTTACCGAACCACATACTATATAACATCTTATTTGGAATAACATTTTTAACATTTAAATTTATCCTGATATTTATGAAACCCCGTAGATCCCACTTAACTAATTTTTAGTCATACTGTTCATTAATCATGTAAATATTACATTGCCGACTGATTCAGTTATCCGTAATTTTATTAATTTGAGTTTGGGATATAACTGCAAAGGAAAAAATGCATAGCAGGGGATTACATATTTCTTATAAATATTTGTTGTTGTAGTAATATGAGTTCTAAACTGAGGTATGGGTTTTCGTCCATATATTCAATTAGGCAGACTTACGAAAAAAATTTCAATATTTCATTAATTTTATCAAGAAGTCAATAGATTGAGTAGTATGTTGGCTAATTATATCATTGCGTATAAATTTCTTTTTCTATTCGGCAAATGTAATCAGGTCACACTTATATTCGATCACACACATATTTTAATATGTTGTGAATTTGCAAAGGCAGTTGACGATATTTCCATTTAAAAATTTTAAAATTTAAACTATCAGCAATGAAAAATTTAAACTATCATAACTTACATGACGTTTTCTCGACAACTGTTGATGCATTTCAGCTTGACCAGTAATAGATTACACTTATTTTCCATTATTTAGGTAATACTATGCTGATATAATGCACGTAAGAGAAGTTACTTGTAACGAGTGGTTCTTCCTAATCTCTCTCAAACTTATTAATATAAAAACCAAAAAATTATATAATTTATAATGGTGTTATAAACGACTGAGAAGAACGGATTTAATAAATAAAGAACAATGAGCAGGTTTCAGAGAAACTTAATGCCGACTATATGCAGAAGCTTTTGCAATGTGTCAGAGCATTGAAGGAAAAGATTTTCTTGTATAATGTTGACTACATTGTATAAGAAAATATTTTGTATTGAGAGAATTTATTACGTGGAACAAATTATAAAAATTATTTGAGTAATCTAATTAATTACGGTAGAATATTATTTATTTCATTCTAAAGATGATAATCACATATTAATCCTCGTATGAAATTGAATTTTAAAATATTGGTTGATTATGTGAAAAAATTTTAGTATTTTTTTAATCTCGCTTAAGGTTTTATAATAAAATGTTTATTTTTGCTCTTAAGATTACTGCTTTTGTCTTGATTCGTGATTAGTAGCAGATATAATTTTGTTGTTTTGTGTATAGGTAATTCCTACACATTTTTAACATCGTGGACACATTCAGATCGCCCTTCTCAGTCTATTATAGTTTTTTTTTCAACAAAATAGGGCATCTTATCATGATATCTTCTATTCTTCACTGTATGGTACATATATGTACATTATGTATGCATGGTACATTAGTTGGTAGAAAGATGGTATTATCCTATTTTTATCAGATGTCATCAAGAAGTACGCATTATTTTCGCGACTAAAGGATTCAAAAAAGGTTTTTGATATCTTTATGTAATTATCATTTATTTAAAATAAACTAAACGGACTCGAAACGTTTTTCAAAATTAAAGAATTATTAAGTCAAAACTATAAAGTTAGTTGATTAATGAAATTATTTTCTTTCATAACTTTTTTCTTCACAAAATAAGAAAATATGTCAGTATTCACAAATTTATGGCAGTATATTTATAAAAGTTAGAATTAAAAGCAGAACATATTCATATGATTTGCTTCGATTAGCGAGTACAAAATTTTGGTATACCAAAATAGTGACCCTCAAATCCAATTGTTACAAAAAATAACTCTATTATTACTACAATGATTCTCTATGTATAAATTCAGTAAAATTATCAATATCATTATACATTTCGTTCTTGCTACAGTAATACAATTTGCTATTGTTAAAGTGGAAATAACAAAAGATCAGATTATAGTATACATAACGTATAACGTATTATACAAGATACATAACGTATTATGTATGCATTTAACATACGTACGACGATGTGTACACTCTTCGTTATTTCCTTTGGATATGTGAACAAAAGCTATGAGAAATCTTTTTCATAAGTATGGTTAGTCATTTTACATCCTCTTTTGAATATATTTATCTCTCCAGCGTCTGTATTAAAAATAAATTACTGAAAACAGTTTAAAAATAGAAAAATTTCTATACTCTTAGGGTAAATTCTTCAAACAAAAAGTTTACTGTAATAAAATATTATATAAGTTACTGTAATAAATATTATATATATTTTTTACTCACTAGGCAATGTACCAAAATGACCAAAAACAGTGTTACAAAATAACCTTAAATGTTTATATGGGCTTGACAAATTCGTACTTAAAAATTCGTTTCACGTTGGCATGAGTCCCAACTGAAGCTTACGGGTGATAAAAAATCCTTAATGGTGTTTAATGATTTTTTTTCTATTCTCTTTATGTTTGTAACACAGTCGAATTTCATATTAAATTTAACAAACATAAAACCGAACACAACATGAAATGTCAAGAATATACACCAGAAAAATCTATAGTAAGTAGTAGAAAACAAAAGTATTAAAAAAAAAACGAAAGTTGTAAAAATTAACCATAAATATCCATAATTATGTATAAACGAGTACTAGAGAAGTTACTTATTGGTAACTGTGGATGAACGAGTACTAGAGAATTCAAAATAAAAATGAAGAAAACTCAATGGTAATCCAACATAAAAAATTAACATTTTATTTAAAAAAATGCGAGTATTCGACGAAAATTTTAAAACAAAGGGAATGTGACTTTCAAAGATAAATGTTAAACGCTTTGCGAGGTAAAAGGTTATGTACGAAAGAAGAAACTAAAAAAACAGAATTATGGATTATCCAGAAAAAAAATTTCATGTATTAGATCCAAAAAATACACCAAGTATAGAGGAATCAAACTTAGAAATGTTTAAGAAAATGCGAGTCCGATTAAATTTCGGGTTAATTCAAGAACGCACATATTTTGATGCGATGGATATTGATTATTTACACTATATTTAAAAAGATATCATAACAGATCCTGATAATTACGAAACCTATCTTTTTATTACTCAAAACGTAAAAACTATATCGAAATGAAAGTTATTCGTATTCGTAGAACATAATCTTAGCAGGGCCAGGAGGCCATCATTATTTTCAGACCTAGTTGCACCAGATTAGCATTAGTAGGTCTCCTCACTCACCCCTCCACATATGACCCTGCACACATCACCCCTACACAAAATATGAAAGAACTGGATAACTTAACTAATTGCAACATCCTGAGAATAAACATTACAGGAAAAAAACATATTTTTTATATATTACATATTACAAAAAACATATTTTTTTCTTTACTTGGTTTCGAGGATATCCTGCACAATTAAATAGATAAAAAATGTTCAACCTTCCCCCTCCCTCGCCCTTTATATATATGGGTTTACCTTGTTTTAAAGCGAACAATTATACAACAAATGTGAAACTTAAGGCTGTACTCTATTCCGCACAAGAACTAGAGATCTCTGATGGAGGGTCGAACAGATAGCGTGATAATAAAATAAGGTTCCTTCCGGACCCTTCACTTCTGGACCCTTACATACTGTCTTCAGATTTTCGCAATGAAATCTGAAGATAGTATGTAAAAGTCAACGAAAGTGAAAGAGTGTGTATTGAAAAAATATACGAGAAATAGTGAAGCGAAAGACATAAATCAGGATATAGGAATAGGCGACTGGTCTTATTCCTCTGTGACGGAAGATGGTGTGAAGGTGTGAATGGTGTGGTGGGTTTATTCCTCTGAGACGGAAGATGGTGTGAAGGTATAAGCGCTAAACCTAACCCTGACATTAGGTTAAAGAAATAAGGGTTTCATTCTTATTTACGTCAGCAAAAATGTGTGCCTGAATTAAATTTCGCAATTTCAATTTCTCTAGACCCAAATTAATAAACAAGATTCAAAATAAATGTGTAGGTAAAGCTATAAAACTGAAAGGGGCAAATTAAAATGAAAATACATTTAGAACTCAATATCACCGCCATTTATTAATATCTTTGTGTTAATTTGTCACTTTAATTACTAATAGGATTATAACTTATTAACGAGCGTAAATGTTTAATTTTAAGAGAAAATTCACCCAATGCTGTTTCGTGATTATTGCACAACATACAGATTAATAAAGTCGTAATAACGTTATTAAAAACTTTTACAGCGGTTTAAAACTTTGAAACCGAAAATTGGAATTCTCAGTAAGGTTTTCTCATTGTGATCGCATATTTGTTCCCCAGTTAATTTGCACCATGTGCTTTGTAGCGATTACCCTTGCAATTAATAACAAACATTAGCTTGTATTCAACTAAATATTTATTTAAATAATCGACAGAACATTGTATATTAATACTTCCCATTTTTTCTATTATGCTCTTTATTCGATTTTCAAACTTTAGGAGGATGGACTATTACTTTTTTGTTTGTACTTGTATTGATTGTTAGTACAAAATGGTATAATAGTGTTATATAAACATACGTAAAACAAAGAATCTACAATTATTGTAGTGTACAATTCTATCAAACATGATTTAATATACCTGCCATACTTTGTTTAAGTCGAAACCATTTCTGTGATCTGATTTTGTAGCAGAAAATGAGTATGACCTGTTCCTCGTTGCAAAATCGGGTGCTATGTAATAATTGGTAATACACATCGTTGACGTGTTTTGTACAATTTATGATCTAGTTCAAGTTTGAGCAAAATATCTTAAATCCTAGTTGTGCATTACCTACGTGTTAGAAAAAAAGCATTACCCACGTGTTTATACGATGGTTAATTTAAATCCAAGTGTATAAGTTCTTTTCTGTCAAACCCTGAAAACATCCAAACAAACAAAACTTTCTTGTTTATAAAATTATAATGATTAGCACAAGAAATGCTATAAGTAAAATCTACTCGACTTTTTTAAGGATTTGTAACCAAAGTTAAATGTAAGTTTCATGTAACCAATATTATAATGTATAA
The DNA here is from genome assembly GCA_039881145.1 of Druceiella hillmani. Taxonomy (NCBI): domain Eukaryota; kingdom Metazoa; phylum Arthropoda; class Insecta; order Lepidoptera; family Hepialidae; genus Druceiella; species Druceiella hillmani. Next base: position 466,383 of record JAYKKI010000068.1, read on the forward strand.
TATTATAATGTATAATATTAATAAAGTATATTAATATTATAACGAAGATTCAAATATATAATGAAGATAATATATAGACGATTTATTTTTTACTTATTTTCTGAAGGGATAATTAATTATTACAAATAACGTTAATCAGGTTTAATATTTTCTTATGCATGATTTCCTTCACCACATTGTATTATAATTTTAATGAAATGATAGTTAATTTCAGTTTGAATTCGCATACTGGCTCTCAAAACTGTGTAAAACTTTTTAAAAACTCGATTTAAAGAGCGTTCTTTTAAGAGAGTTCCGAAATAATTTTGTAACACTCATTGTAAGGGTTGGGTATTTGCTATAATATTTGGGAATCTAGACGAATATTTAATTTCTGTATTAAAAAGCATCAAGTTTATATGTCCCTCTAGTATATTATGTAGTTCGTGTAAAGGAACATTGTTTCGTATAATCAAACTGTCAACTTCACGTGCCCGCACGTTGGAAAAATTAAAAATGAGAAATACATTAGAACCATTTATAGAATTTTTTGTTTGCTTATCTGTTTATTTTATTTTTATTTGTTTAAGTCCAGTTATGGAAACATAACAGTTATTATACCTACCCATTTTAATGACGATAAGACTGCAATTAATTAAATCAGTAACACTACCAGACAGAACGATACACGCGAAGAAGTTTATTCTTATTCACCACAAAGATACTATATTCTGATGCAACCTCGACCAGCGGATTGAGTGATTGTATACCGTAAAAGTGTGGGTAATTTACGTATGATTCCGTAACTGGTAGATTATGTTTCGTCTGTGGTAATATATAGGCTTTGTTTCATCTCACTCGACCCACTAAAAGAAGATATGAAAATTACACATTTCAGTATAAAACGTACGACTTAAAAAGTATACTTATCTAATTATTGTAATAGACCGAAGCGCGTGTACAACTAGCATTATTTATTTTTGAAATTAAAATTTAACACTAAGGGACTTTGAAATTAATATAATTATTTATTATGAGGATTTTGAAGTACGTATTGTTTTCTGCCAATATTCACTGAAAACGAGAAACAATATTCGCGCGCATATCGTAAAATCACAAGAATTATAAAAATAGCGACGTTCGTGCCCCTTTAAAATCTAGAGAATAAAGTAGAAATTTATATTAATGTGAAATGTGAATAATAAAGTTGTTTAAACATGATCACTTATTTACTTCAACCGTGTCACAAAAAACACTTATATGACGTATCACTGAATTGGTTTTCTATTTAGGTTGAAGTTAGAATTCTAGTCAGCAGAAATAGGAAAACATTTATACAATAATTTAAAGATATTGTTAGAAGGTTTACCAAAAACATTAAAATTAACGTGTCTTAATGGCAAGTTGTGGAATTTTATAACGTTGAAGTTTAAAGTTAAATTACTTTAAATAACTTATTGATAAACAAATTTAAGAACTTGTAAGTTTCGTTTCCTGTTATAATAGTATTTTAGTCATATTGTAAATAATGTTATCTAAGACAAGGTGCAACAGTTTCATCATATATTCATGTAACGAATCTTACATGAAATAAACATGAAAGATTCGTTATATCATACGTCAATTTATTTGATATGCGACAAAAGAAAGTGTGACCAATCAATTAAAATGGTTATGGTTAATGGTGAGGAAATGGGAACTCTAAAGAAAAAGGGAAATGGGAACTCTAAGTAACAAATTATGCATTACTGCTTTATTAGTATTATCCTCATCGAAGAACTTGTCTTCAATTACCGGTTGTTGATAAATAGATTACCCTATTATTTTATACCGATGTCAAAGAACAACACAAGAAAAGTTACTAAATATAATCTACTATATATATATATATATATATATATATATATATATATGTATATATATATAATATATATATATATATATATATATATATATATATATATATATATATATATATATATATGTATATATATATAAATATATATATATATATATATATATATATATATATATATATATATATAAGTTTCTAAATATAAAATACTAAATGAACTCTTTCCTGTTGTATTAAGGAGTAATATATCAATTTGTTCCAGAAAAATTCAACGTGTTCTTATATTTTTTGTCAGTCATATTTTGTCTGTAAGATGTTGAAATTTTTTTTGAGGTTTAAATCATTTTAATTTTATTTAATGTACTGCTGAACAAACCTCAACGTTTTTGATTATTTTAAAGTATATCTAATCAAATTTGACTTCACTTTATTATACTATATTTGGTAAATAGCTACTACTGAATATTCTTTAGATGTTTCAAAATTAATGTGTGAAAAAAATAGCATTTTTCCCGAAGAAAACATATTTCCCGAAGAAAAATTTTGTGCAAAAGAAATATATGTCTATTAATGAGTATATATTTTAAATAAAATAATGAATAAATTGACTAAATACCACGGTCGCAGAAAACAGAAGGAAAGGAAATTAATGGAAAACTAGAATTTATAACAAAAATAAAGAATTTATAACATATATAGATCAAATTTTGCAATATTTTAATGGAACTAAAATGTGCGGTGTACAGGAAAATATATACTACCAATAAAAGATATAAAATAAACCATTGTAAGTACAATAATACTTTAATATTGTAAGTCCAATATAAACTATACCACCATGTAATTTATTTAACTAGATTTTGATCAAGGCAGAAAATTAAGAATTGTATGTTGAAAAGTCAGGTCGAAGTTCTCTTAACATTTCATATTTATGTTTCCCTTATACGTTGACTGTTAGGACAAAGCTGTTTTAAATTGGAAGTGACTTTGGACTAGAGCACATAAGCACATTGTTTTAAGTATGAGATTATTGTTATGGACCTTGTGTTTTTTTATCAACCAAGATGAATTTCATAACAAGGTCATACATGTATATGTCAGTTATTTATGTACAATCATTGAAATAAAAACAAAATCTATAAATCTTCGTATTTGACTATAAATTTTGACTGTAAACTTTGATATAACCAGTAGTAAAAGAAAATATAAAACGAGTAATACGTTTTTTATAAGAAGGTCCACTTGAAATGTGGAATAAAGTTTTGAAATCAGGAATCACGTCGGTAAACGTGGAAATATTATCAAAATAAATGAAATGAATATTTAAGACGTGTCATAGCATTTTTCAGCTAGGTACAACAATACAAAAAATAGAAACTCCATTTCTTTCAGGAAAAGCCAATCTCAAAAGCGAAAAAATTCATTCGACCTGGTTAAAAAAACCTGTTTCAAAGAAATTCGGTCTGATTAATTTGTTGTTCTTATTCTACTGAAAACATATTAAGATAAAACCAAATTTTAACAAAAGTACCTCATTTCTAAAAGGATATATCTCAAAAACTTTCATTAAGAAGGATAACCAAAAATAAAACTTTTTAAGTGAACTGTTATAATTATCATTAGAGTCAAAAAATAACGAAAAAGCTAAACCCAATTAGTGAATAAGCGTTAGAACTTTTCAAGTTTATATAATAAAGAATCATTTTAAAAAGCTGAATGTGTTTGTCGATATTTTATTTTCTGCTTTCCCAGACCGATTAAGTGTAATGGTTAAAGATGCAAACTTGACATAGGCCACTTATACCAACTATTGAGGGAGGCACTTATTGAAACCGCAACTAGAAGCAAAAGGAGACTGACAAAATGGGCCTAGACATTAAAGAGATAAAACATGATATAACAAAAAGCCGATATTTTTTAGAATATAAAAAACAAAACAATTCCGTAATTTATAATCAGGAAAGAGGAAAAAATAGAATTTCAATTTATAACAATGATACAAAACAAGAAAAGCTATTTTTATAAATGCGCATATATAATACTTTTAAGACATAAAGGATTTTTAACCGGAAATAAAAATAACAAGAAAAATTGAATGGAATGGATAATAACGTTTTAGAAACTATTACAAAATATAATCAATGTCTCTTGCTTTCTTTAAGTTGTAGCCATTGCTTAATTTAATTAAAAATAAACTGAGAGCCGACATTGACAATAGTTCTATTATTTTCAAAATGAATGATTTTTTCGCTCTTATTTAGGTTTACGTAATTTTTTTCGATGACCCTGCCGAGGATGTGGGTTTTTTGGATTAATATCGTACATCTATGCATGAGTAATACACTAAGACACAATCTGTACTTTGTTTTTTCTCGCTAATTCAAAGAATCCCGTAGAAATTAAGCTAAAAATCTATTATGAAAAATAACTTAATTTTCCACAAAAAATCCAAGATTTTCCTTTTGTCTGATTGACGATTTTGGTAAAATTTTAAGGAGCTTACTTTTTTAATTTTCTCTATGTAACAGTGTTATTTTTAATCTTGTAATATCTGGGCCCAACATTGTACGGACTTTCGCCATTCTCCTTTGGTCAATTCACTATACTTTAAACAACTTTACAAGTAGTAACCACGTCGTTTTTAGATATTATTTCGTTATTTGTATAAATTTATTTAATCGGCAAATAACATAATTAGTTGATATATTGATTTTAATTTAAGTATATCTGTTGAATTATAAATGAAGATATTAGAATTATTGCATACAAAACAAATAAGTATTAGAAAAGTTGTATACAAAACAAATAAGTATCAGGCCTCAAAATATTATTTTTTCAAATATTTTCACCAACTTTGAAGGTAGTGATTATCAATTAGTCTTACAAATTATTCCTGATCCTTTTCTACAAAATATTTAATGTATGTACATATATATTCAATTGTGTAATTCTCTTTACTTGTCAGGGTTCCACAATAACTTTTGATAAAGGAATTTATTTAACTAATTCTTAATAGGGGAATAAAATCTGTATTAATGTGTGTCCGTGTTAATATGTAAATATGTACGTGGCGACATTGGAAACTAATAAGCTAATTTGGAGGATACATTTTGCATTTCTTATAAACTAATCTTTATTAGCCTTAGCATTTTAAAGTGCTAAAAATGGATAGAAGGGAACACAAATTCACATATATAACACAAGATTGTAAAGATGTGTCTGTTTTCAATAATATTTTACGTGCTTGTATTTAATATCTTTTTTGTTTGACCGTTTTGAAAAGAGGTGTTTTGAAATATTTTACGGATGATCATTTATTCTGTTTTTTTAATGAAAAAGAGATATAAATGTGGAATAAAGAATAAAATTCAAAAATATAAACACCTTCTAATCTTTCATTATAACTTAATTTGTATTTCTATAAATTTTTCAATCGATTTGGAATGATTCAAGGTATTTTTTGAAATGATAGCGGTGAATACATGTCATTCAGTAATCGTTTTGATTTTTGCTATTACATACTTTATCAGTTTTAGGGTAAAGTGAAGTAAAGTTTTATAATGAATCGTTATATTTATTTACTTATATGCATAGACCTAAACTTAACAGTTAAATACCTATATTTTTTAATAACGAAAAAAAGATCTAATTTATGACAATTTCAATAATTAACACATATAATGACAACACAATATTTAGCAAAGAATCTTTTTTTAAAAAAACGTCGCTCTAAAAAATCTAGACCATATATGCTATTCACTAACTTTATAAGGCGTTACAGTGAGATAGCTACAATATGTCGGCTTACGCTGCTATATTTTTAGATTTGATTACCTTATACGCAGATATAGTTATGGTATATTTGGCGTATAGATAATTAAACAAACATTGTGACATGTTATTTTCTTTTCAAATAAATGTTGGTACTAAACTATTTTTCAATGTAGTCTACAAATTATATATGCAAATTAGGATAATGTTTTTTTTAAAAGCTTTAATGTTAAAATCTGTTAGAAATTGGCCGCCCATTTAAGGATAAGATGGCCATTTAATTTCCATTTTTCCTCTCCCTTTGCCTTTTCCGTTACTTTTTGCTTTTTTCTCGTACAAGTTTTTCTTTTCCGTTTCTTGTTTCTTCATTTTCTTGCCACAAGAATTACAATAATTGTTGAATGGAGAGCAATTTATATGCGGCCATAATTTACAAACAATTCATAGCAGCTAATCTTTTATTTTTTCAGTTTCGTAGTAATTTTCACCGTATTCCACGTATTCAATTTTCACCGGCTAATTCTATCGTTTCTTCCTAAAAACTTGAATATAATTTAATTTTTTGCTTTTCAATATTAAGATTTTTCTTCATAATCTTTTTATTTTTACTTTCTCTTTTTTTTCTCTAATGTAATCTTGGGATGCGAGTACCTTTGCTACTTGCTTGCACATGTTTCCGGGAGCTATTAAGCAGTTCTACAACTGGGTACGTATCAGTCAGGTACTTTGAAGGCATATCCTTTTGTGAGCATCCTCATTAGATCTTTATGTTAAAGGCACTGTTAGTGGAAGTTCTTCTTGAACCCGTTCAGACGTAGGATCCTCAAGTATCTTTGAAATCTCTGCAATAACTCTGTCATTTTTATTATTATCATGTAAGCATAATCTGGAAAGTTTAATCTGGAATCTAAATTTAGCGCCATTTATGAATTTGTTATTCGATTTGAGGTTATGTTATCAATGAGTTATTGTATTCAACGAAAAAATAGTAAAAGCATAATAAATTTTATAAATATTAACACTACAACATCAATTATCAATATACTAAAAAATCTGAAGTAAATTTAAATTTTGAAGATAAAAATGCTTTTTAATTGTTTTCATTACCACAACTTATACGGCAAAGTACATGTTCGGGTAGCAGCCGCTCACTAGATTTAGCTACGACATCTAGAGTAAAAACAGTGAAATTTTTCAATTGAATTGAATTACCCTACTATTTTAAAACCGTACTTTCGTAGGAATTTCATAAAATCCTCAGTTTATCAGATAAAGATACCTGCTTCATATCAAATAAAAATACCTGGTTTTTGCTTCGGAATTTTGCAGGACAATTTGTGAAAAAAAAAATTGATTTTATTTTTTTGCCCAAGTGTTCCACAAACACCAAACTTCTAATGGTATTGAAGAAGCCATGTAGAAATATACATAGAACTAAATAAATTAGAATTAATCCGAGCGCACAACTAGTATAATTATTTGCAATACTCATTATTTATATTATCACAATTCTTATGTCAAAGTGCTTATAGATTCAGGAGATCAATTATATTTTTTTGTTAACTGTGTATTCGTATGTATGCCAACTTTTGGCGCAAACCGCTAGCAAAGAGAACAACATGACGGCGAAGCATCGGTGTTCCAGTCCGCACTAGCGAATGTATTTTCCCATCGGAATTTTGAACGACTTTGACGTTTGCAATTATTGCTCGCTGATTTTTTGGCGTTTTGTAAATTGTTTTTATTACTTTGTATTACATTAAGTTTATTATATTATTGTTTGTTTCATAGCGTTAAGTCCGGTTTGTTATATAATAATATGTGTTATTGTTAAAGTGTCTTTTTATTGTGTAAATAAAATGGCGTATGTACAAGATACTAGCGGCGGGATTCTAACATTTTCATCGCCCATGAAAAAACGCTCTAAGAAAAATGCTTTAAGCTCGAAAGAAAAAAACCACTTTAATAAACGTATATAAATACGTAGAAAAGATTACGCCCAAGGAAAAACACATTTACAGAAAATACGTAGCAAAGCAAATGGCTGAAATTACCGGTGTTGGTCTAAACACAATGTACAATACAGTTCGGGAATATAGAGGAAGGACGCATCCTCAATTTTGATTGACAAAATTTGAAAAATTTGATGATCTAGAGCTGAGCGCGATTAAACGTAAAGTCCATACTTTTTATTTTAAAAATGAACTACCTACGATCGACTAGGTTCTTATGGAGGTGAACAACGATGAGGCCTTACCTAATTTCAAAAGGACGACGTTCTACAATATTTTAAAGAAAGTGAAATTCACAAACCAGAAACGCAATAAAAAAAGCGCAGAATCTGATACTTCAGAATCTGATATTTCTGTGATATAAGTGTGATAATCTGTAATTGTTATGATGTATGTAGTGTATTTATATTAAATATTTTAGTGATTTCACGTTTTAAGTTCATTGTGATGATTCATGTTCATGTGCACTGTGGTTAATTGTTTTCTGTGAAATAATAAAGTATTAGTGGTTTTTTAAAATATAAATATGTATTTTGTGTATTAATTTCATTATGATTTGATTGTAACACTATAGTGTAATTTTTCTATGAAATATTAGTGTATCTCTATATAGTAATGTGAAATATTAGTGTACTTTGTGTATTTATAATATATATTTTGAGTTCTGTGATGTAATTGTTGTATTTTTTTCTTTAGAATGTTAACGTATTTGGTTTATTTTTCACATCAGTGTATTTTATGTCTTTAAAAGTTGTTTTAGTCATTTCTTGAAAATTAAGTAATACTTGTTTTATTTTGTAATAATTTCATTTTCTGTGTTCTAACTAACATTTCGTTAAACTACTATTATTAATATACTTAGAAAATAAAGTATTATTTGTTAGTATGATAGAATATTATTTGTTAGATAGACAGATAGTTGATGAAAGTTTGCCAAGGGTGAATTACTAGTAGAGATTTGGCTACCAACAACTTTTTAAATACGCCAGTCTTTAAGACTGCCAGTCTCAAGCCTGGATTAAGTATGAGAGGAATTTTGTTGGTATTATTATATATTTTTTAAGTAACAGTAATATTTATATATTATTCGAAACGCATCTTACTTAACTGAATTTCTCTTAAATAAAAAATATAACCTATATAATATAAGTTACGTATGTATACAGTGTAAATGTGTACACTAATAAAAAAATATTTTTTAATCACAAATAAATCCACATTAAATTACTGACGTGAATGTAAGAAAAAGGTTTGCAATATATGAACTGTCAAAAGTGATTGTTTACAAACATTCCATCTTCAATTTGAATGGACTATAGGTAACAATAAATTAAATTTGGTATATGACATATATTTTGTCTGTTGTTGGAAAAGTTCATTTTCTACTCATTTTTCCGTAATAAAAAAGAGAAATAGGAAGCAACCATACCATCGTAAGTACAAGTATTGAAGAAACGTTTTTACTTCAATCATTAGTGAAATTGCATTTAATTTCATATGGACTGCAGATAATAAAGCTCTTTTCTAATTTACAAATCTCTTAAAAGTGTATTGTAAATTTAATTAAGAATCATTTCAGAAACATTACATAATACCAACTGGATAATTATGAATAGTTATCTCGTTACATTCGCTGTAAACATATAATTTATAAATGAAATTCTGCTAGAAATGTTAGTATTATATGAAAATTTGTATATATTTCCCTTCAAATTGTTAAATTTCAGTGGCAAAGGCACTCAAATTAATATGTAAACGTAAGAGGGTCGTATCCAATTCAACCCACAATGGAACGATTATTTCTGCTCATCTATGGCTAGTAAGTAATGTTGAGACCTGCTGATTGGGATGCCAAGGATTATTGCTTAATAGTCAACCGAGGCATATCGTTAGACTTTGAATATTAAATAACATTGAAACATATGCCTGCAATTTCATTCCCATGTCTGAAAAAGGTAATATGTATTCTCTGACGAAAAATTATAAAAATTTTAATACTTTTCACGAATAAAATAAGTTACATACTATCTTATTTGAAGCTTCAGTAAACTCTTTACTAAGACAAGAATAAACGAAAAAATAATAAAAAAATGAGATGCATAGCGTTGTACTCCTACGCAATTACACCTCAACCCACGCGCCTCGTCAGCAGCTGACGCGACCTACAAGTACTTCAAACGTATCGTTTAACCATAAATTAGACAATTTAATTCAAACCTGTAAGAGCAAATGATCATGTTCAGAGATTTATAAAGCGCTTACTTATACAAAAAATTGTATATAAATGTATTGTAAAAATATTTTCATTTCACGAGCATTTTATATATAAATATCGAAAGCAGGAACCTTGTAGTAACTAAGTTCTTAGAGCACTTTCGAAAAGAAAAGGACGTAACCGGATCCTTTCGCATCAGAAATTTACCTTTCCATAAAGTTTCCTAAACTTTTACCTGAAGTATGCTTTCCAAGACGATATTTTGTTTGGTTTTATTTTATTTCTTAATGTTTTCAGGCTTCCTTAATAATTTTGCTCCCTCAATTTTCTGTCTTTCATTTTATTTCCCCTGCTTATTAGTTTAAAGTATTCTTTATTCTAAAATATGTTGATGCTTTTTTTAATGTTTAAATGTTTTTCAAGTAACTTGTGCATAGAGTCGAACGTATCTCCGTCGTAAGGGCCTAAAGAAAATATTTTTCCTATTTTAGGTATCCTTTAATCAGAAAAAAAAGAAAAGGTAACATATACTCTCCGACGAAACATTGAAAAAATTTTAATACTTTTCACGAATAAAATAATTTACGTACTGATTTATTTTCATAAGCTTCAGTAAACTCTTTACTAAGACAGGCATAAACGAAAAAAAAATAAAAAAACGGAATTGTCTTCCAAATTAATGGAAATTTTATTTAAGTTAACTCATATGTATTTATATATATATATATATATATATATATATATATATTTACATATATATTTATATATATATATACATATATATATATATATATATATATATATATATATATATGTACGGTGGCGAAAACCACATTAATCCAGTTGAACTCAAGTCATTCATGAATACATAGAATGATTTAGGACGAAGATACGTTCAACTCTATACACAATTTACTTGAAAAACATTTAGAAATCCAAGAAAAAAACAAGTGAACAGGGGAAATAAAATGAAAGGTAGAAAATTGAGGGAGGAAAATTATTAAGAAAACCTGAAAGCATTATAAAGTAAAATAAAATATGCTAAAAAACGTTAAAAAAATTACCTTGTCTCCCCTTATTTTCGAAACTGCTCAACTTAAATTATAAAAAAATTAAGTTGCTAGAAGCCTACGCAGAGATTGTAGGAAAACTGTAGCGACGATATTAAACGTCATAATTTATTAAATACGCGTCAATTTGATAATCTGTGAAAGATATTGTGAAAATTTTATCTATATATTAATACGTGAAGCAAAAACTTTGGCCCCCTTTTTACGAAAATTGCGCAGACGGAGGAGTTTGAAATTTGGCATACTTATAGTTTATATGTAGGAGAAGTGCAGAACGCTAATATTATTCAATAATAATGCTCATAAAGTACATTAAATCAATAAATAAAACATTACACACACTACCATGCATTTGACACACACACATGTATATACATACAATTGACATATGAGTAGTCTATAGTTTTATTTTTCCGCTGGTTTTCCATTGTAGTTTATCTGCCATACAGTTCGCAAGTTATTGTGCTTCAACTTTGTTATTTTCTCATATATAATAGTAAAAAAATTGGTCTTTTATCTAGAATTACAGTTCTTATAATTTAATGTAACAATATTAATAATAATCATAATATTAATACGTGAACCAAAAACGTTGTACCTCTTTTAAGAAAATTACGCGGACGGATGAGTATGAAATTTGGCACAGTTAAAGTTTGTATGGAGGAGTATGGAAAGCTAAAATTTTTATATAATAATGCATTAGAAACACATTAAATTAATAAAAAAAACATTACACATACTACCATGCGTTTGACACACACACGCACACATGTATATACACACATATTGACATATGAGTTGTCAATAATTTTATTTTTCCGTTGGCTTTCCATTGTAGTTTAATTGCCAGACAGTTTCTAAGTTAAATTGCTTTAATTTGTTATTTTCCCATATATTAGTAAAAAATTTGACCTTTTATCTGAAATTAGAGTTATTACGATTTAATAAAATATTATTCAATTTTCTAAAGGTTAATAATAACCATAATTTAAAGGTTAATAATAACCAAAATCTTAATATGCGAAGCAAAACCTTTATAGTCCTTTTTACGAAAATTACGCGTCCGGAGGAGTATGAAATTTGGCACAGTTAAAGTTTATATGGAGAAGAGTGCTGAAAGCTATTATTTTTACATCTAAAGAGATATATAGATTTTTATTAGAAATAACACACATATATGTACTATTTTGTTTATGGTTGAAGTCTATGGTCAAACTGAGATTAATATTGTTTGTCCATAGTCTTACTGAATGTCAAAAATAATCATAATTATGATAATATCCTATTCATAGTTTGTTTCGCATACACATATTAACAGACCAAACGCAAATTTAAATAATATTAATAGTTTACAAATGAAGAAGTAATTTTTAGAGATATATATAAATGTGCACTAAATGTAATTCCAAGACTTTTTCATACTTATGATCGTGGATTAATGGATTTACAATGCAGGTTTTGCAATGCGAAACGTTTTGAATCTGAAGTGACTTTAAGTGACAGGACTGAATTCACCTAATGTTGTCATAAGGGTAAAGCAATATTACCGCCCTTAAGTCAAAATGAATATTTTAAATCATTGTATTATGGACTTATTTCAAATGAACCTTCAATCAAAAGTAAGGCAAAAAATTATTTTGAAAACATTCGCAAATATAATTCATCATTTGCTATGGTTAGCTCAAAAGCTAAAATTTGCGGGGCAGTTACAAGTGGAGTGTATCATTTCAAAAACATGATATTTTTATCATAGATCAGGTTCAATGAATGGGGCATATGGTCGCTCACCATGTTGTGCGCAATTTGATTTTTATGATGTCGACACTATCAATTATATATTATCGATTATAGATTACAACAACATTTTAATCAAACATGCAATAACAATATAATGCGCAAAACATCTTTTGAATTGGAACGCAGTAATCCTTTGGTTCGGTCATTCATTGCAATGAAACATCATTGTCACAGAGTTGAAAATAAAAAAAGAAATTTGTGTGCTCATTAAAGTAAATCATGATTTAAATCAACGCCTGTTCAATGATGCAGTTCAAACTGATGTAGCAGTAATATTTAGTACAGTTGATGGTGAGCCACCTTTGAACGAAATATGATTTCATTTTGAAAAGTTAATAGTATCATCAAAAATATCTCAATTTTTAATTCATCATTAGACCCTTGAGCACATCCATTACTTATTCCAAATGGTGATACTGGGTGGCATATCAATATTCCTCATAACGTACCAAATATATAAAATAAGCCATGCTTCAGTGCGCAGCCTATCGACTTGCGATTAGAGAAGATTTCAGCATCTGGCACCATTCACAAAAAATTATTTCTGCAGTGGATAGTTGATATGTATGTGAAAATAGAGGGTTCAAGATTACATTGCATTCGACAAAATCAAACAATTCGTAGATCTGAAGTTTACGACAATTTAACAGACTACATAGAATTGAACATCAATGCCAGTAAGCTTGGCCGCAGAATAATTTTACCATCTTCGTTCAATGGATCTCCAAGAAATATGTATCAGAATTATTTAGATGCAATGTCAGTTGTACAACATTTTGGAAAATCGTCTTTATTTTACAATGACTTGCAATCCAAGTTGGCCAGAAATAGTTAACAACAGTGGTGTAGGTGAAGCTGCTAATTTTAGACCTGATATTATTGTGCGTGCCTGATATTATTGTGCAAAGTTGAAAGCATTCATAGAGGGCCTTATACAAAATAATATCTTTGGTAAAGTTGAAGCACTCATTTATACAATTGAATTTCAAAAAAGAGGATTGCCTCATGCTCACATTTTACTCACTTTAAACGAGCAAGATAAAATTGTTAATGCTATAGATATTGATAAAGTTGTAACTGCGGAGATTCCTCACATTGAAACACATCCAACATTACATAAATGTGTTGTAAAACATATGATGCATGGTCCATGCGGAGTACTTAATCCTAATTCTGTATGTATGAGAGATGGAAAATGTATAAAAGAGTATCCAAAACGATTTAATGAAACTACATGTGAATCGTTAAATGGGTATCCATTATACAGAAGACGTGATAATGGTATTAATGCAGAAGTTCGTGGTAGTTGCCTTGACAATTGGTTTGTTGTACCATACAATCCATATTTAGTTGCTAAATTTAATTGCCATATAAATGTTGAAGTATGTACTACAGTAAAAAGTGTCAAATATATTTATAAATATGTGTATAAAGGCATGACAGTGCATCTGTTGAACTAGGGTCTGGTGGAAATGAACAACGTCAAAATATAGAAATTAATAAAGTTACCAATTTTTTAATTGGTCGTTATGACGGATCAACAGAAGCCATATGGCGCATCTATGAATTACCAATGCATTTTCAGTCACATACTATAATCAGACTTGATATTCATTTACCGCGTCGACAGAATGTATACTTCCGAGAAGGGCGAGAACTTCAAGTAATTGATAATGAAAGACAAACAAAATTATTAACATTTTTTGAGTTGAATCGATCAGATCCATCAGAACGAGAGTATAAATATAATGAAATTCCTATGCGTTATGTGTGGGAAGATTCCCGAAATAAATGGAAGAAGAGAAGCCGTGGAGGTGATAAAATCATTACAAGGATATATGTAGTGTCACCAAAAGATATCGAACTTTTTCACTTACGATTGCTTTTATTACATGTCTGTGGTCCGAAATCATTCGAGGATGTTAGAACATACAATGAATTTTTATACCCTTCTTTTGTTGAAGAGTGCCATGCTCGCGGAATAGCTACAAATGATAATGAATGGCGGGTGTCAGGACAAATTTGCAAGTGTTGAAAATCATAGATAGATTATTGCGTGATCTATGTGATGAAAACGATAAACATCTTCTGTGCGGTGATTTTCGGCAAATCTTACCAGTAATCCCACACGGATCACGTGGAACTTTAATTGAAAATTGTGTTACAAGTTGGCATGAATTTCCTAATTTTCATAAAGTTACATTTACTCGAAATATGAGAGCTTTACCAAATGAAATAGAATTTGTAGAATTCTTGAAAAAAATTGGAAATGATGAGGCCCCACAATTCCCTCAGTTTAGTAAAAATGTTATTGAAATACCTCATCAACTAATAGGATATAAAAACAATATTATTGATGAGGTGTATGGAAATATTTCCAATAACATACTCTCAGAAAATATATTGAACTCTGTTATTTTAGCACCTACAAATGACGATTGTACTTTGATTAATACTGATATACTTAATAAAATTCCTGGTGAACAGCGAAAATATCATAGCTATGATAAAATAATTTGTGATAATGACAATGACATCAATAACTATCCGGTAGAGTTTTTATATTCTTTGTCTATTAGTGGTTTACCAAATTTATGCATCGAAATTCAATAGATTGCGAAGTTTTAACTGAGACCGCACGCAGTAAGAGAATTTTGATTCCACGTATAAATTTAACGTACTCTGGAACTATTTTACCCTTTAACTTTCAAAGAACATAATTTCCTATAAAACCTGCATTTGCGATGACAATAAATAAGTCTCAAGGACAAACATTCGAAAAGGCTGGAATTTTATTGAATCGGCCAGTTTTCACACATGGGCAATTGTATGTCGCAGCAAGTAGAGTCCGTTCATTCGATGGTTTAAGGTTTTATATTTCCGACTATAACGGTCAAGGATATTTAGCAAACGATGAAAGAGTTTTTACAAAAAAAATGTTTTATATATATATATATATATATATATATATATATATATATATATATATATATATATAAAAATATAAATATTACGAAAAATATTTATTACATTAGAAATCCATTTTAGGGATGATTTATGATGAATAAAGTAATTTCACTTCAGACGAGGTAGGGAGGCTTCGATATGCGAGCCAGCCTCCAAATTTTATTTTATGAACGCATATATTTTGTCGCATTTGTTTTATTTAATAAAAACTTTTCATCTACAATATTTCTATAAAGAATCCAAAAGAAAGAGAGAAATTAAATGGGTATAACACTAGTTATGGTAGCAACTTGACTTCACGCATTTATATCGATTTTATCTGAAAAATACGATCCATCGATTAGATCGATAACTTAAAGTCAATTTATACTTAAATTTATCCAGTAAAAAGGGTATAAATTACCCAATAATAAGTCAGATGTAATAAAACTCACAGTGCAAATTTATGAACAAAAAGGAAAGAATATATTTTTTACATAATTTATGCGATAATCGATCGGGTCGATTCACTTTAAATATCGATGACCGAATAAGTTTAAGAAAATGAAGATATTTTGATACTCGTATCCACCATACAGAAGGCAAGTCTTATAATTTGGAGCCAGTATACATTCCGAGCAAAGGGGGCAAAAAAGATGAGAGAAATTGTCGAAAGATGCTTATAAGAATTCGGTTTACATTTCGACCATCACAGGTAGCTGAGAAAAGCAATGAGCCAAATGTTGTGCTTAAATTTAGATTCAAAAATCCTGCTGAAACGGTTCTTTGTTTCGACCATGTTATCCATATCCGTTGTGATAACATTTTATGTACAATAAAAGTGAAACCGCAAGTCGCATTATCGATGCATTTGTTTTCATAAACAATTTTGATAAGGAGAGTGGCTACAGTGATGATGATCATAATTTAGGTTGCGATAAAATTAAAATAAAGTTTTGAAGGACACAGGTGTGTTGGTAAAATTATTCATAAAACGTTCTTTAGAATACTTTACAGAAATATACAAAAATACAATTTGAACTTATTAATGAAAGTGAGAATACGTTGGAATTCTACAATGAAAATGGTTGAAAGATTTTTAAAGCATAGAAATGTAATAAAAAGAACTTATTGGTTTGAATACGTCGTCAAGGTGGAGTGCACACTACAAGCGTGCACACTACAAGCGTTATTAAAGACCTTACTTCCAATAAAGGTGTCCATTGAGGCAGCATTGAGAAAAGATGATAAGATTATGACATCAGAGGCCATTATATACATATCGGTTGAAATATTAAAATGACGGCATTTAATCTCACATTCAATAGAGTTTTTTTCTCTTAATTATGTTAATAAGCTTAACTTATCTCTATAAGGCCCATCTTATTCGATTTTTATAAGTTTAGTAAAGTTTTAATCCTTAACTAAATTGGATATTGTTTAAATTACCAAGAAATTATTATTTTTTGAGTTACCAAGAAATTATTTATCTTTGTTTCACACTTTAATAACAAAATGTACAAAACTAATTAAAATGATGTTACCAGAGAGATACTTCCGACAATCTAATTAAAGAGCACGTTTAAACATATAATGAATTACAAATTCAATCTTTGCTTTTTAAATTTTTGTGTTTTTATATTTTACAAATTTCTCGACTGCGAGAGAAAACTTTAGAATTGCTTTCCTTTACTAATTCAAATAAAATCTAATTTCAGAATGGAACAAACACGGAATAAAACGAATATTTTTATAATTAGACTTTTATTCACTTATTTTTGGAAACATTTTTCCAGATCGTGAACATTCTCATCTATAGTTTGCT
Source organism: Druceiella hillmani (assembly GCA_039881145.1). Taxonomy (NCBI): domain Eukaryota; kingdom Metazoa; phylum Arthropoda; class Insecta; order Lepidoptera; family Hepialidae; genus Druceiella; species Druceiella hillmani. The sequence continues at coordinate 483,853 of JAYKKI010000068.1, forward strand.
TATGAAAGTGTTTGTAATAGATAACGAATTCAGTTAGTGTCTTTTTCCAGTCCGTAGTATTTTATTTCTTTTAATTCAAAAATAGAACTTGAATACTGAATGTATTGATTGAGAGTGTGAGAATTAATATCTTTTTATATATTTCGTAACATTTTTTTTATATTTATAATTTAATATTTAATATTTTGGGCAGCCTAGGGCTTAGGGGTAAAAAAGCTATAAAGTAATAGTATTTCAAGTAGTGAATTTGAACCATATTGGTTGATAAATTAAAATGCAACAACAATTTTGATTATTAATTTTTCCATAAAGTTAACTAAAATAAATACAATAGCAATATTTCGTATATTCAATAAAAACAAAATATTGAATATTTTACCTACCTATTTACGTCGCTTCATTGGAATAGGACTGATTTATTAAAGAACTCAACCATTATGTGTAATAAATAACTGCCAAGTAACAAGTAAACGAAGGATGAAACAGAACGTTTATGAATTGGGAGAAATTCGTAATTAGGCACAAAAAAAATAAATGTCGAAGTAAGAGTATTTTTCTTGTATTTAGAAGAATCAGAGGGTGATATAGCAGAGGATACGGAGATTCTGCTTACCTCTAATACGGTTAATACAATTTCATTCCAACAAACTATAACTGAAAGAATTATAGACGGGGAGAAAGAGGAAAATTGGGTATGTGATGGAAAGTAAGTCTGTTTTACGTATACAAGTGCTGAGATTATTTATTGGAATCCACAAAATATCATATTGAGATTTTTGAGTAGTCAAATTATTTAGAGCTGAGGTAACGAGGCCAACCAAAACCTTCTTATCCTATTGGTCGACATCTTAGTGCATTTCTGTAGAGGGTCCCCAAGTGCTGATTTAATTTGATCAGTCCATCGTATGGATGATCTGCCACATGGTCTGTTTCCTTCTACCCTTCCCTGGATCACCAAATGCTCCATGGATTTATTGTTTCGCCTCGAGTCTTTATTGAATATATTTAATTATTATGTCATTTGCCATTACTCACTGTAAAAACTTATAAATCCTTGTCCTTTTCCAGTCAATTCCCCCAAAGTGTCTATTACCCTCGAAATTTAAAAAGACGCTGAGAACACACCGGTAATCGATTGTTGAAGGCATCGAAAACATCCGCACTTCCCTTAAAGTAATTATTTCTCTAGACCGTTAAAACAAAGCAAAAATGTTCCTGAAATGCTATTTCATGCAGACGATACGTTTGTTTTTAAATATGACAGATTTTTACTAAAAATAGTCCTGGGATATTTGAATACATAAAAAATAGCTGCACTATCTTTATCCTTGCGAAATTCATTATTTTCTGAAAAACTTTAATATTGTGCATTACAGAGGTCCAATTTTGATGAAAGCGTTTAAACGCTGTTAGTGTAAATAAGTTACCTATTTTAATTAAACCATTTTAGGGCGAATAGCCTTTGTTAAGAGGCATATTCCTATTTATTTTATTTCCTCCCAAAGGGGGTGTTTTAGTTCGTAGCGAAGAAAGATAATGCAAGGGGAGGTATGGATTTATAGAATATTGGGTTCATATGTACAAATGTGTTCATATGTACAAATAAAAAAAAAATAATTTTAGCTATTATTATGCGTATGTTCATTAAAAAAATACGTAATTAAAATAAAATAAAGAAATATTCTCAACATTGAAAGCTTCTGATATGTGTATTGAAATAAGACGATCTAAGCTTTTCTTTCAAAAAAGGACTGCGGAGAGGAATTTTGCTTTTTCCCATAGACAATAGGTCTTTCCACGAACCCACTACCTCTTTATTGTTTTGAATCTTTTCATTTTCTTTTCTGTTCTAAGATTCATTCTTATTTCATGTAAATGTTGACAAGTCAAACTTCCAGGCATTTGACAAATGGAGGAATTGTGTCAAAGAAAATTGTGTCGCCAGGAAAAATATTGCTCCGTTACTGTAAAGATGTATAGTAGAAAAATACTTGTATATGAATGTGTTATTAATTTAAAAACGATCTCGTAAATAAACTTATGACCATTTCTGCATATCTCAAGATAAAATTTTTAGATCTTTCAATTATGATTTTTCAAATACATATGCCTATTTGTAGTAAAAATCAGCTAGCTACATGAACAAGTCACTAATATGAAATATATTTCCATCTCAACAAAAATATAAAAAAATTAAATGAACCAAGTTTTATTCCAGACGCGAACTCGAAATAATAAAATCGAAATTCATCGTTCTGAAATCTTTTTTTGGCAATTTTACCGTATTAATTGATAAACGGTCTTTGATAAAATTCCACATGTTCAGCGCTTATGGCAATGCCGTTAACCTAAATTTCTAATTTAGTTTGGCATAAGGAAGGAAAAGGTTACTGCATCCGTACTTGTTACTTATTCTCAACATCCTTTCTTTTCCTTCGTCGGCCAATGTTGGAACGCAAAAACTTACTGTGCATTTTGCTCCTATAATTCAGGAACATAATACTAAATACGACCTCTCCGTGTAACATTTTATCATTTGGAAACATCGCTCCGTACGATATTGTCGCACTTTGCTGGAATTATAGCGTATCTTATGCGCATGTGTAGGATTTTTTGTATTTATACAAATTCCTAATGTATGATATATCTGTTTTTAGGTAGTTATTTGGTTATTCTAGGTGTTTACCCTATTACCCATTTAACACGAGGCAAAAAGTATTAATGACACCTTTGGTCACTTTCATCTTAAGATGTCATATTTGAATATTGTTACTGAGGTGAGTAGCGCTACTTTTGAATTTATAAAAGACTGACGTTATCAGTAATGTGGGATAAGATTCCATTATAGAATGCTACTAAATATTTATTGAACTTTTTTCCCTGAGGATTCTCGGTGTATTTTCACACAAAGAATAATAAAGAATGTTCACATGAAAATTGTTTCTAGTAAAATACCGTAAACACACTTTTTAAAAAAGGTTACCAACATTACGAATTAAATCTGTCTCATAGTTTTAAAATAAAATCATACCAAATTATTTTCAAATAAAAGATTTTTTCAAAACAAATATCGTTTTTAATCTCTTAACACTAAGAGTTTTTCATATAAGAAATATTTTAACAATGAGGCAAATTTTTATAGGTTTTGGAATCTATTTCCCGAAGAGAAATATCATTAATATTAATGTTTATTTTTCACAATGAATTTTTTCACAAATTTATTTGACCTTCATATTTATACCATTAGTTTTTAATTGGATAAATGAAATATTTATTATCTTGTTATTGTTCTCACTTAATAATTTTATTCACATTGTTGTTTTAATTTATTTTCAATTACTACTAAAATTGGAGGGGATGTATTCAGCTACATAAATGTGACGTCTCCATACAGTCGGCAATTCTATTAGGAACTTTACAATTTTTAATTCGTTAACTCAAATATGATACCATAGGTAATTTGTGAGATCATGTTATGGGGAAATGAAGTTGATTTATATTCGAGCTACATTAGAATGATATTATTAAAACTATAAAAAAATGATACTTTCATTCTTAAAAACATCATTAAAAAAGTAAAAAACAACAATTAGTGGATGATGGACTTGTCAACTCACGACACTACATCCATAACAATACTGGATGATGGACTTGTCAACTCACGACACTACATCCATAACAATACTTCTTTTAGGATTTTGACAGAAGGTTAATTTTAAATCATCTGCGATGCCATCTATGTCATTGGTAATGTTCTTCAATATATTGTTGTCTATTTAGAAACTTTTTTTTATAGAGTAGCATATTTGTATATATTTTTACACGTAATATAATATCAGTTAAATTAAGACTTTTAACTTTCAAATACGTAAATGCTTATGTTAAACGTATTTATAAACCGGGACTAATAGCACATATTGAACTATAGGGCACTAAAAAGGAGGACATAAAAATTATGCGATGAGAAAAGCGCGAATAAAAAATAGGAAGACTCTTGACTACGTCTTTACATATTCGCAGAATTTGCATTCAATAATCAAAGTAAAGTTAAAAGGGAAATTATTAACAATAAAATGAGTGGATGATGATACATACAAACAAAGAGGAATATTGTCATTAGAAAGCCTTTAAATATTACTATACGTATATTTATTAACAAAACAAATAATTTAATATCATTCCCGATAATTCAAGCTCCCAACACAATTAATACAATCACATAAAGCAATTCAAGTTTTCTCTTTGTTTTAAGCACCAACTCTTCAAAATTTCCTCAGGGAGAGATATTCCTTTTTTCCGTAGACAATAGATTTTTCGGCGAACCTCCTATCTCATTATCGTTTTGAATTGTTCTGCTTTGTCGTCGTAATATTCAATCTTATTCCATGTAAATGTTAAGCCTTCAGGTATTCTATGAATTACATATTTGTGTCAGAGAAAAATGTTCCGTTAAAAATGTCTTCTATTTCATTTAATTTTTAATTGAATATATCAGTACGATTGTAGTATTATTGTAAGTAAGAGAAGGTTATTGCGTCTGTATTTATTTTCGACGTCTTTCCTTATTTACGTTAGTCAATACCAGGATGCAAACATCCATTGGAATGACTTAACTTCATAAGAATATTCCCAACATTTTCATGTAATATATAATAATTTGGAAAAAATCACTTTGTACGACGATATTTTCACACTGCTTCAATCTTAGAGTTTCTGGTGGACGTAGATTTAGGATTTTTCATACGTATACCAGTTTAGCCTAAATGTTTTCATTAGTAGTTCTACGGTAATTCTAAGTCCCTTTTCTTAAAAGGACCTAGCATTGACAGTAGCTTAGCTTTTTTTTTTTTTTTTTTTTTTTTTTTTTTTCATCCCGAGATGAATGTCGGTGCTTCAGTGAGCACAACCGTTTTTTGATTCATCACAATGGTTGTCAAAGGTAGCATGAGATATGATTTCATTACATATACTACGAAACATTTGTCAAAACATTTTTGTGATTAAATATATACCGAGAATTACAAAAATTACTTCCGGTTAAATTAATTTTGCCGCATACCTAAAATTTCCAAATCACTGCCAAAATTACAAACTGAATAGCCATTTCATTAATTTAAGAAAATATTTTAGCTAAATATGTATTAACAAGAGTTTCGTTATCAAAATGACAATATCATTTTTAACGTCTAAAAAGATTTGCTTAAAGATTTATAAATATAATTTTTTTATATATTTAAACAAACCACTAATTTCACTAATTCCTTTTTCTCTTCTCTATTATTGTATGGTGGCGTGACAAAATAAAGAAAGGGATAAGGTAACTTGTTCAGAGTTTTGAATGATATTTCTCTAAAGCAATACACTTCCCGACAGGCAGTTCACATTCTCGTATATCTTGAAATTTTCGTGATGAAATAATTTGACAAAATTTTTGGTGTCCAGATTTATATAATGGTTTCTATTTATAAATTATTTTAACTCACTCCTAGAGATGAAAGTGACGTACCATGCCATGTAAACATAATATGGAGGCCGTTGGAAATTCTTAAAAACTCTCAACGCAGAGAAGAAATTGAAATGTTCACATTCTCGTATATCTTAAAATTTTTGTGATGAAGTGTTTTGACAACATTTTTGATGTCCAGATTTATATAACACTTTCTATTTATAAATTATTGTAAATTACTCCTAGAGTTGAAAGTGACCTGAAAGTGATGAAAGTACCCTGCCGTGTAAACATAATATGGGGACCGATGGAAATTCTCCAATGACTTTTGTCACATTGCAACCTGAAAAACTCTCAACGCAGTGAAAAAATTCAAATGATAACAGGGTCGAACATTCCATCCCTTGTTTTGCCTAGTACTCACTCCTTTTTGTGGAATAATTAAAAAAAAACAGCCCATTAATAACATTTGATATATCAGTGAGTGATAAAAATATGTTGGGGAAAACATTATCTAGTAGAGAGATATTGGTTTGTAGTGAATTATTCTCTACAATGGAGTATAAATTCAGTTTTACTGCGTATTATTGTGATTCTTGATGATTATTTCTTACATTTCTTAGTTTTTGTCTCCTAATTTTGAAAATGAACATAGATATCCAATTTCAATAGATATTTTGATTTCAGTATATGCTTTAAACAGAATTTATTCAGGTAAATTGAGCAAATGGGTAAAATATTTAGTAAACTTCATGGCCAGCTTCGTAATAAAAATGTGGCAATTCTTGCTTTATTTGAAAGTCAAAATTAAAACCAATACCATCATTTGGAAAAAGATTAAGCCGTGCCATTCAGTGTAAAATCGCCCAATAAATGAGGAAAATTTGGTGAATAATAATTAATTACTGAATGTTTGTTTATAGCCCATAAAGAAGAATATAATTCCCTGCAAAATAAAAATTAATTTTGAACATGAATAGAATTTAAGATTTTAAATACGCGACAACAGTGATATCTAGTCCAATAAAAATAATTCGAATTCTAACTGCGCCATTTTTTTAATGTGTACCTCGTTGTGTCTATAATTTTTTAATGTGTACATATTTATATATGGATTTTTTAAATTTGTACATATTTGATATTGTATCAGAATAATACATCGAGTGGTTTTTTTTCAAATATTCGATTTGCGCTATTCTGCATTTCAATACTTTACTTGGCTTTATAATAAATCTTAAGAACTTACCCGTTATTAAATAATATAGAAATAATGTTGTATAGCTAATTAAAAACTTGTAGAATCACAATAAAAATACTTTTGTTTTATAATATTTATTTTAAATGAACGATTGATAGAAAAACTCATTTTTAATTTTAAAATTGGTACAGGAGAAAGACAAAATTGCTTTCATTGACGCCACTGTCGTATGCAAAAATTATTACCGTTTTTGATTAATACTTTAATGCTTATGTTCAATTTGTCCACACCGGCAAATATTGTTATAAAATTTAGTTTGTTCTACTTGAAGATAAGTAACTCTTTTATTTTATACTTTTTTTCTTTAAATCTCAATATTATTATATATTCATGAGACACTATACGTTGTCTTAAAAATTAAATGCAATAGAATATACTTTGTCTTAAAAATATTATTCTATTGCATTTAATTTTATTTTTCACCAACGAGAATATTAAGTTTTCTAGTTCGTATTAAATTAAAATTTTCATACACCGCTTTGCATTCTTTTTTTTTGGAGGATATAGGTTATAACACCGGTACAGAATATTGAAAAGGAATACGTATTTTTATACATATATGAAATAGTTATTTTTGTCTTATAACTTCATTTCTCTTCAAGATAAATTAGCATTCCAGTTACTTTTTTTCATATTTTGAGTATAATGCTGTATTTTATCTTATAACATCATTTCTCTTAAAGATAAATTAGGATTCCAGTTATTTTTAAGCTTTTGAGTATAATGCTGTTGGAATATATTTTTACTTCAGTATTATTAGTCTGTTTATTATTTCAGATCTGCAGTAGGTAATTTAATAACAAATGTATTGAAATTATAAAGTACTATTATAAATCAAACAAAATTTACAATATAATGAAAGCTACAAAATATACTTTATCCTTGAACTTAATAAATGTTATTACTAAGTAAATTTTCACACCTTCTATTATTGAATTTTGATGAAATTTTAAACTTTTCTTTCAAAGCATTTTAAGATAAAATAGATTCCTACCATAAAACACTACCAATATCACAATTGCTTAGTTTTAATTAAAAAGAGATTGTTCTATAAGGAAAATTCGCCTGCAAAATTGGTTTTCATCAGGATTTTTCTAAAAGTTGTTTCGATACCTTGTTAAAATAATTTTATAATCTGCCTGCAAGTTGCTTCCACCAAGACTTTTCTCAACATTTTTTCAGTAACTTGTAGAAATTATTAACTTTTGCAGACTTTGAACAAATAGGTGTAAGAAATTAAAGATTTTGTCAAATTCACTTTCACATTGAAATATTTAAAATTCTATAAGAAATATTTTATGTATTTTAGAAATTTAATTTGTGATTTGCATTTAGATATTCATGTGTATATGAAAGCTTTTAATAATGAATTCGATCACTGATTTGCCCACTTATACTAAAACATTATAAAAACTATTTGATTAGTTTTGAATTAAAATTTTCTTACGGATATTGGTTCAAAAATCTTCATAAAAGAAAATTGTGACAAAGGTATAACAATCGAAATAGTTCAAAGTCAGTGCACTTTGCAAAAGGGTTTCTTTAGTGTAAAGTTTACAAAACATATTCTATGAAACATAACCACGGAGGTGACTTTTTGACAAAAATGGCACTGTTAAAACCAAAAAAAAATGAAATAAAGAAATTACCAAAATAATTTTATAAATTTTTCGTACCATCCTTTCAAATCAGCTAGGTTTCTCGCTTTACTGCTAATTTTTAATATCATTTCGAATTCTGTATTTAAACTCTAGAAAATATAAATATTTGCACATTACTACTAAAAAGTATACGCATGATTGATGAAATACATATCGAATACAGAATACATATCGAATACATATACCCCTCCCCCCCTCCAAACATTGCTACCTAATTGTGTTTCAGTTTCTTTATGGTTTCATTTTATATAGCATCAGTTAATGCATAGACTTTTAGTAGAGCCAAATGACTTAGTACATGGACCAAATAGTTTACTTCAAACAATTATTTTTCCTCGTTTTACGTATTCAGCAATCATTTAGAAATTTATTAATATTATACTCATTTATTTTAAAAACTGATAAAACCAAAAACGTGGTATCAAATATTGTCGAAACACTAAAAGTTCCATAATAATCGGGTAAAAGAGGTGTCAAACGAGCGAAATATATTGGAGTGAATTATTCTTAATCGAGAGACAAAACGGCACATTCTTATGGAGATTAGTAGACTTCAGGTATGTAAGAAAAATCCAGCTGCAACACAAAAGGGTAATAAATGGTTATTGACAAAATTAATATAAAGCTTGTTTCAGATTAACCCTTATCTTGTAACAAAGAGTTGCAATACTTAAGACAAAATTAGTTAAAAATCTGCACTTTTCTTTATTTTTTGCTTAAATGAAAAATCCTTAGTATGTCAGACAATTTTTGCTTATTTTGAGTTCAAACCTTTTAATAATATTGGTAATACATTCGTCGAACTTGAGCCAATTGTTTTGATTTGTCCATGAAGGAACATATCATTATTGCACATTTATTTATGGCATAATCTTTCGTTAAAATAAAATACATGTAATATATTAATATTTCAAGCAGCTTTGAAAATTTGTATATATATATATATATAAATATAAATATATATATATATATATATATATATATATATATATACATACATATATATATATATATATATATATATATATACACATACACGCACAGGTGCTAGCCGTTATGTGCGAATTGCCCCGTGAAAAAAATATTTATAATTAAAAAATTATTTTATGTCTTCTAAAATTATAAAGATTATAAGTCAATATAATAATATTAGCAATTGAACATTGAAAGTTTGTCACGTGACAAATTTTCTACCTCCCACTACTTCAGCGCGTGCCGCTGATACCGCCTGGGTGGAAGCGTCCCGATGAATGTGACATTAGTGTTAAGTCCAATGTTGTTAGCGCATTGTTGAGGTGTGAAACTTTAGAGAATCTTATTTATATATATTTAGCAATTATGTGTAAGTCGAATGGTGTATGAAGGTTATAGAGCTTATGAGACAAAATTAATAATTACGCCTTTATTTCGTTATTTATTTATCAGTGTGATACTTTGCATTGGTACTTCGTAAAAATACTAATTAATAATTTTTTGTATAAATTTGGGTAAGCGCTATATATTTGTGTTCTCCTTTCAAACCCTGTCGCTCAGTACCCATATCTTGTAGCTTTCGTTATATACAATTTTATTAGACACAAATATATATATATATATATATATATATATATATATATATATATATATATGTTATATACAATGTGTGTATTAATAAAAGTCGAATTTTTCATAATTTTTGATTATGAGGAACCAAGAGGATGAATATTTTTTTAGTCTCTGGTTATAAGGAGAAGAGCAAAATAAACTGTTTTATTTAAATGCTTAATGTTTTATTTCCTTAACTTTGTATTCAGAAATTCGAAATTTGGAAAAAAATTTGGGATGTTTTAAGACATGTTTTTCGTAAGGACATTCAAACTTGAATATATTTTTGGACAGTAAAATTAAATTTGCGCGATTGTTAATGTTCGTGAAATTTAGGTTAACATAAGTTACGTTGAAGACATTGATCTATCGGCATAGCGGTTTTTATGCTTCCCACTTATTTACGTATTTAGGCTTGTAGTATTTAAATTAAACTGTTACAAATATTGACATTACCTTTCACCATATAAATATATGGTCTTGGATCTGTCTATCTGGAATATCTTCCACATACGTATAAACACCCTGTATTTCTAAAAAAAAATATAAGATATGGAATAATCGCTATAATATAATAATGTAGTTTTTGTGTAACTTTCAGGTAAATTCCAAGTAACTATGTTTTTCAAAATTATGACTTTCCCGAAAACGTCCGGTGCACGGATTAAATACGTAGCTGATTCTCATGTTATTTTTTTACGTATGTGCCACACAATTTGGGCTTTTGTGATAATAAGGTTTTCAGTCTAATTGTAATTTAATTTTTCTTGTAATACATTCAGGTAATTTAATTTTTCTTGTAATACATTCAATTATATATTAAGTAAACTTACATTTTCCCTCTGGGCCTGCCATAATGACCTTATATACTTCCCAATTTTTAGAAGTATCTTCGCGAATATTCCTTAAATTAAATAATTGTAATTTTAAACAAATGTAAATAAGTGTGAGTTAAGTATGCTCTATATATATAAACACGGAAATCAACGATACTCATCGCTTCCCATTACATACTAAAACAAATATTTCTGCTCCAAGTTACACTTAACACAACAGGATTAACAAAGCAATAAAAACCAAGTACGCTTTGGCCGAGCGCGGGAATAAGGTCTGTTTGTTTAGCAACAGGCTTCACAGTCATATTATCCTTTGTCAATGAGGCCAACGCGGTCGTACACTCAATGTGCATATCCTGTGTGCAAGAGGAAACGTTATTTTCTTTGCGCACAATTTAGCAACATTATTTCGTCACGAAGCTCCATTTTAAACACACTGAGCTTAGACAATAGGCACAAGCATTTATTTATTAACGCTGTGAGGTAGAGCGTGGAGTGTGTGGCAATACGGCTGACTTATATGTTCGTTTTTAGGCCAAAGTTTGAAAATATGTTCCTATGATGAAATTGTTTTACCAACAACTTTTTTAAAAATTGATTTGAATTTTTTTACATTTTATACCAAATTAATTTCGTGAATTATTAGCTTATTAATATTGTTTACAGAATTAATGAAGTAATTATTGATCTTCATAACTTTCTATTTAACTGCTTTCTGCGTTATTGTACCTTGACAGTGAAAATTAATTTTTTTTGTGACGAAAACTCAAATAAATACAGAAATATACAGAGAAACAGATGGAAAGAAACAGTCAAATCTCTTGTTTTATTATTTTATTTTTTATGATTCTTTTATTTTATTTATTGCATTGTGACACTACTTTAAAAGTTCACAAGGTTATAAGTTTGACTTTGATACACCACTATTAAGACGATTATATTTAATTTTTAATCTATTGACTGTTGACTTTTCAACGTATTTAAGCTATATTTCATATGAAAGATGAAGATATGAGAATGGTCAAGAAATCTGATTGTCTTTTTCCTTTTTAGTGATACGTATGCCTATATTTACAGCTTGAAGTAGTTAACTCAATTCAACAGATTTTAATTAAATAAGCAGTCACAAAATTTGTCTGAGTTATGCAAGAAAGTCTGTCGAAATATGTATATTAAATTTAAATAAAAACAGTATGTGTTTGCAAAAAAGAAGTTCTGAATTGTTTTTCTTCGTAAAAAATTCAATATTATTCCAATATTCAAATAAGGTATTCAATAGAATCCAAAACATGAAATGGAAGAAATAAAGAAATGTAATTGAACGAAAGATTAAAGAGAGTAAAATAAATTATTAGGAAATTTTCATGTGACAAAAAGTTAATATGACATAAATTAAAAACACATTTTATGGTTTTCGTGGGATTTGCAATGTAACATCATGAATTGAAATCGGATTAGAGGGCTCACGACTATTCTAAAAACAATGTTCTGTAGAACAATGTTCTATTTGGATTCTTAATTACAAGTTTTCTGAAATTCCTTGTTTTCTATTTTACCATAATTATTTTTCACCCAGTCATATTTAATTTTTTAAATTGTTTTTTATTTGCATTCCTTCAATGGCAGAATTAATAGGATTAAGAATTACGATATTTAGAATGATTAGAAATTACGATAAAGCTAGTTCATTATAATGGATAAATTTAATATATAATTAAACTGTATGTATTACTTAAGTGGCTCAATTCCTTCAGTGTTTTTTTTATTGTGGGACTAATTTTTGGTTTCTATAAATATCTATCTACCATTTATTATATGTACTTACACAATTAACTATGCGAAATAACAAAAGCAAAACTAGAATACTGTTAAATTAAAACTATAGAAAATATACTTATTGTCCTTAGAACTGCGACGATAAAAATTTAAACAATCGTCTATTCAAAATCATAAAATCTACGAAAATACTGCGATACAAAAGTTTTCGTGTAATCAAGTAAAGAGAATCCTGCTAACGTAAATTGAAAGTCATTATAATATTTTTTATAATTAATATTTTTATCCACAATACTGGAAAAAAATTAGATGTCTCCTCGCTACGACGCGTGACTTCTCGTGTATGCCTCCTTAGGTTCCTTACTCGCTGAACTGTCGCCGTTTCACCTCATTTTATCGCACGTGGTACTTTGCAATATATTATTTATGTTAATTATTTATAATTTCTCTCCCTCCATACAACCATAAATATTTACAATATTACCTATTTTTAGAGTCATCTATACGAGCTCTTAGAGATGGTATAATACTTAGTAGATTGTGCTCTATATATAAATAAATATATATATATATATATATATATATATATATATATATATACATATATATATACATATATACCTTTTGAATGAGGCATTACAATGTTTTCCAAGTCTAATAATTTTAATTTGTGAAACATGTTAATAGTTTGTTTAATTAATACTTATTAAATGTAAACTGTTGTTTTAAACATCTTTATGCATACAAAGGTCTTTATGCATCCAACCAAATGAATGTTTCACCGATACATATTTACATTTTATTAATAAACACGAGTATAGTTAATGTTATATTTATTGAGAACATTACAAGTTACATATAATCAAAGTTGTAAAACAAAAAGAAAGAAACGAACAAATTGGGTTACAAAAGTCTTCGCACACTTTACTTTTACCTCAAAAAAAATAAACCAAAATTAATATTTTATTGGACCTCCATTTGCGTCTAGGCATTGATGTATTTCAATTATAAGTAACGTCTGAAGTTCTTGTTTTAACGAATTTTTTTATGTATTTTTAGTTTTGCTATCAAAACTCGATTCGGACTTTCGTAAACATTTCCTCCCAGAGATGTATAATTACATTTAAATCTAGTGATTACAGAATAAGTGCAAGTACAGGTATATTTGAAACCTTTTTCCCCTTGTCTCAATTTTAAAATTAAATTGCTGAAATCTACATTAATGTTTTTCCTTTTTTTCGTACTGGTTCGAAATATTTGGTATATATCATAAATTTAATCTAGTAAATTAAGTTATTAGTTTATACTGTCTCAGCGCACGGGAAGTGACGAAGCGACGTGTCAAGTAGAAACATGCTTCTCACTTGACTATACGAAGACTTTTGTGCTGCAATATTTTCGTTATTTTCTTTCTCTCTCTTACATCTATTGTCTATACCACATTATATTTATTGAAAACTTGTAATGTTTTCAATAAATATAATGTGGACTATACTTTGAGAATATTTGTATCTATATAAAATAAATATTAATTGATAATACAAACGTTGGGTGAAGGAAGAATTCGTGACAATATATTTTACACTGATATTTCAAGAATACATGCTAGATAACTAGTTTTATAGAGGTAATTAAGCACAGGCGCAAAGTATTATTCTAGAACATGTGTTTTTTCCCCAGCAAACCCGTCAAAAGACATATTTTTTCTGCGGTGAATTGTCCAGTTAGTCTTTAGTACTTTATTAAAATCGAAATTTAATTTTATTTAATTCTTATCATACCATTATGATGAAACTCCACGAAATTTGAGGTGGAAAATCTAATTTATTCTAATTTAACAAGACAAGACAATTATTTAAAAATGACAAGGTCAAACTGTGTGACCGAATAGTTTCCTCTCATTCGTATAACCAGAGTATGGCATAATTTAAAATGTTTCATGTGACTTTTTTTATTTTCAAATAATATTTTCCATCGGAAATCAATAAAAATTATTTGGAACAAAAGAAATAATACATTTTGGACAAAGAATTTGTTAAGTGTAAAAATAAACGTTTTGTAATTTGGGTTCTTAGTTCAAAATTAATATACACTGTTAGGTTTTAGCTGAATTTGTAACTGAAAAAGAGAAGCATCACCATCATCTTCTTCATTAATCTTCTGTTTTTATATACAATTTCTGATAAAGGTAGCAATAAGGAAGGGAACCTGAAAATAAAAGAAGCTTTCCATTTGGTCCGTCCAGTGATGAAAAAGTTTATTTGTTATATAATTGACAGCCTATTTTCAATATGAATATGAAATCTGTTAATAGTTATAGCTTCTGCAGCGTCACTCAAACTGTGAATAGAAGTAAAGTAAGTATTCTGTCCCACCGCACCGAAAAAAAATTGTTGATAATGAAATAAATTTGGAATGGGAAATTTGAATGAATTTACCAAAAAGTTAAGACCATTCGGAATCAGTCTTAAATTATAGACTGTTCAAGCTTGTAGGTATCCTTCAAAAATTATCAATTGAGAAGTAATCTTTATCTAGGACCTTGTGAAATAAGGAACCCGCATAATTTGGTTACGTTCATTCGTCCATCTGTTCGTCTGTCACGGCCTCATAGTTTTTACAGTTTTAAAACTATGTGAATGAAATTCTGCAAATGTATGTTTCATATGGATATTCAATATGTAGCAAATTACAAGTGGCAAAATCTTAAAAAAATTCATGTATCATGCATGTAAAGTGCCGACTATTTTTTTTTGTTTCATGGAAAGGTTTGTCGTTGGGTAGATATTTTGAAAATGAAACTGAGTTTTCATTCAACACTTTTCGATCTAAGACCCATTTGCAAAAACTAAACTGCGAAGTAATGTACTGTTTTCCTTGTAATTTTCCACCATGCGTTTGCTGCAACAAAAACATTTCAGTTATTTTAGGTAGCACGCGCGAACATAAAATATATACCACTATGGATTCCAAATTTGATTACGTTCAGACATGCACTTTGCCTGTTTTAAGATATTAGAATTCAATTATTTTAGACAGACAGATTTTGACAATTTTATTATTTTTGATCAACTCCATGTTGAACAAATTCTGTTACTGTTTAATTGTAGTTAATGTATAAAACATACTGTCGACGAACACACCGATTTTTTGATATTTCATTCAAACTATGGACATCTAACTTTTTTAAAATTGAAAAATGTTTACTGGTTAGTTTTGGTAAAACTCGCTCTCAAAAATTGTATGATTAACATAACAGGAAAAGTAGTGATTTCGCCACACAATTAGTATTTTTTAAAAACTGTTGAGAAATTTGTATAAAAGATTAAGTCAATACCAAATTCTGTTACATTAACATTTAAAAAAAAACTATTTACCACTTAGTTTTGGAAAAAATTGTGTGATCAACATTACAGGTAAACACAAAAGTAGTAATTTAACCACACTTTTAATTTTATTTAAAAACACGTTGAGCGGTTTATCTAAAGAACTAAGTCAATGCAAAATTATATTATATTAACATTTAAATAAAAAATAATTTACCGTTACTCTTAGTAAAAATCAGTCTCAAAAATTGTATAATTAACATTATAGAAAAAGTAAGTATTACATGTTATATAAAAAGTTCGGAAAAAAGATGATTTTCAATAAACAAATTTATAATAATTTTTGAATCTTACTATCACGTGGAAACCACCTTAAACTCCTTTACAAATTTTAGGCTTATAAAACAAACAAATAGGATATTTTAATTAGCACTTAAATTTTATGTGATATTTTCTCTTCAATATCATACTCGTATGTAAATAAAGGTTCAATACTAATTAAACTATTTTCCAGCTCAGACAAACTCGTTTGAAATCTGATACTCGCGCAAAATTCGTCGAGTTTATTCAGAAAACTCGAGGGTATTATTAAGTCTATCAAGGCGAATGTTACTTCACATAAAATTGCTTTATTTCATAATTACTTACTTTAATATTAGACGTGTATTTAATATGACCCGTGAATTATTTTAATTGCGCAGGACAGATTTTGTTAATAGCATGCTCGAAAAAAATTGTGGCCTTATCATTTGTCTCTTTGTACAATAACGTCAATTTTTTGACTAATCTAAAAAAAAGTTCCTTGGTTCACACAATAATATCGTTTGACTCCAACCAGCTTTGATGACAAGAACTAGCTGTTCTGTAATTTAGAGTTTATCAACAGGTTGTATAAGGTAAACATACACGGCTTTAAACTTTGACGGCAGAGGCTTTGAAACGCAAACCAAGTGTACCGATATACCATGTAAATTAATAGCGAAATGATGCGGGTAATGTAAAGATCCTTCCTGGAATATAGAAGCGAAACCGAATAATAATCTTTTATAGAGAATAGTACTTAAACAGTATAATTCTAAATTTTACTAAAATTTATAGAATTATATTAGCGTGTAATTTTTCTATCAGCTTGCGTAGTTTGGTAGAAAATAATGACAATTATCAATAGATTTAATAAGTAAATAGGTGATACCGAAAAAGGCCATGAGGTATAACAAAAAACAGAAATGGAACTATGCAGAAGTAGTTATATAAAGTTATGACAGTGATTTAATTTTATGTTAACAAAAATACCGATAGTCTCTCTTATCATTAGTCAGTCATCTGTCATATTAAATTGAAGTAACCTTATATTAGGAAATAATACCGATAACGTAGGTACTTTGCATATGCGTAATATTTGTACCTAGAAATAACATCAACAATCGTACACGCACCGCTATGATCGTCATTTAGGCAAATCGTGGTTAATTTTCACTGTTTAATTTTTTAGTAACAAT
This sequence comes from Druceiella hillmani, assembly GCA_039881145.1. NCBI lineage: Eukaryota > Metazoa > Arthropoda > Insecta > Lepidoptera > Hepialidae > Druceiella > Druceiella hillmani. Next base: position 501,239 of record JAYKKI010000068.1, read on the forward strand.
TTGATATATCAAACAATTTTAAGACCAATTTAAAATATACAATTAAGTAATAGTTCATATATCTTGCGGTTTTCGATTAAAGACTTTATTTTGTTTTAATGTATATGGAATCTATCTCCAAGGAAAAAGGAAGTTCGAAACAAAATTTAATTATTATTATATATTTATTTTTCATTCATCCCAAAAACCAAAATTAATTATGGTGTAATATGTTTATAATTCATTTCTTTGTAATCATATCCTTAATTTCATTACCAATAGATGCCTTAATTATACAGGTACATAAAACAATTTTATGCGTTTAAAAAAACTTTATATGTCATTAGGAAATACGTTAACATCGTCTTGCTTGAAGGTGTATAATGAATTTATCTCAAACAAATTTGGGCAACGATAAAATGAACCTTACGAATATATTTCATAATTCATCAAGTGTGACAGTATCGGGTCCTTCAGTGTTCATTTTTGCACAGCATGCACGAGTGTTGATTTTCATATGTTATTTCTAGATACTCGTATTACACATATTCAAAATATCCATTTTCGTATTATCACTTCCGGGTAAAACCCTGATATGACTGCATATAATCAAGTAGGTAAGTAATTTCGCTTAAATTAGTTCAATTGTTTCTATATTATAATACATCTAATATAAAAGAAAATAAAAATGCTGCACCTATTTTGGACTGTAGGAAGGAATAAATAAAATATAAAAAAAATTTAAAAATGCGTAAGTATATTTTTCCTAGGCTAAGATTTGATTGCATTTGAACACACGCCATATTTATATAAAGAGAGAATATTTTCCTATTATAATTCATGAAACACAAGAAAAGCACTTCTATGCTTTTCTTTTCGGTAATCATGAAATCGGTAATAATTAATAATAAATGTTATCTAATAGATTAACGAAACTCACTTAAGTTTGTTAACATTGCATTATATGAAACTTTTGAAAGCTCATCAAAACGTATTTATACTGATAAAAGTAAATTCGTATTTAGCTTTGCTCACTCAGAGTTAAATGTTAAATACGCTTCATTGTATTTAGAGAGTTACTATTTCTCTCAGAGTTTATGACTTTGATGCCTAATAAAGAACACGTAGCTCTTTGGCGTTCTGCCTGGGGATTAGTTTAGTTTAAATACTCTTCACAATTAAATGAAACTATGTGAAGTAGTATTATTTCTACTTTCTTTAATTTCTATACCACGACCTAGGTTTCGTTGTATTACAATGTCTTTAGGTGGGATATTAGCAAAGATCTTTGCTCTTTGCATCACCAATCTGTCTCAATAATTTGATTACCTTTTCACATATTTAACATATGTACGTTATCAAGACCATTGCATTAATTTTCATAAAATATTTGGTGCCAATCTAAATAATTAATGGAACGTTTATCGAATTTTTCACCATATAGGTAATTCAGTACATTTTCATATCATGTACAATGAAAATTTACATTTCACCACTCAGCTACCTTTTCCGGAAATATTGTAATTACTCGTAAATACATAATACTAATTAAATACATAACACCATAATGTTATCAATTTATAGTTCTATTCTACAAAAGTTACACGAAAATATGTTAGTCGATATCACACATATGTTCAATTGACAAAACATGCTATGAGTTTAATACGTCTACAAAAAATTTTTTCAAATGTTATTAAATTCTTTAGTCTAATTAGCTGATAATTTTATTCCAATTTACCATTATGCAAAAATATTATAATGTTATGATGTAAGTAATAAAACCTCATGTTAAAGTTCCTAGAAAATTACTGAGGTATCCAATGTTTAAGAATTCTATAAACAATCAGTATTTAATAAGCTGTAACCAAAATGGGAAATTATTTGACTCTTTTGTTAGAGAATTAATTTATATATTCCGTGATTATATTGAACATAGTCAAGTGATTTCTTTATGTTTAGTATTATAGTAAAGTAAAATAATAAAAGTCAATACACGTAAATCTCATAAAACATCATCAAAATTTTATTTAAGTGCACAGTTCGATAATTTTTCTTATATATCAAAGAATATAGATTTTTTTAGGGAAAGTCATGAAATATGCTAAGGAATGTCTGAATATATTTCTGTATTCTAATTCATTATGACTGCTTATTCAGTTTGAATAGTGAATAATTTGTTACATCGAGAACTTGGCGAAATGACGAAAGATACCAATATTAATAGGCTAATTTTATTTCGACCATCGATTGTTACTGCTATAGAACTAAATGAAACTACGTGATATAGTATTATTTCTACTTTCTTTAAGTTCTTTACCACGACCTACGTTTCGTTGTATTACAACATCTTCAGGTGGGCTATTAGCAAAGATTCATTGAATCTTTGCTTTGCTTTGAAGATGTTGTAATACAAGGAAACCTAGGTCGTGGTAAAGAACTTAAAGAAAGTAGAAATAATACTATATCACGTAGTTTCATTTAATTGTGAACATTATTTAAATTATTAATTACTGGTAAGAAGAATGGCAGCTGAATTTTCATTAAAAAAAGACTTTTTTGAACGAAAATATATTGCCTGATACATCTTTCCCATATTTAAAAAATATTCATTTTATATGTTATAACTACAAATTAACGTTTTTTTGGATCTTTTCCTTCAATTCTGCAGCAAGACCTTGCTTCTTGCCAAGCTTCATAGGTCAACGGATGCGTGCGCACACATGTGCGTATGCGCGCGCGCGCGTGTGTGTGTATATATATGATACTCGCAAATAAATCAAATCCTATGGGGTACATCCCGTAGTATAGTTATATCACATAAAAATAATATGTTTTAAATATGTGAAGATATATTAGGCAGTATATTTTCGTTCAAAAAATTAAATTTTTTTAAAAAGTTTAATAGGAATATATGTAAGTTAAATGTTTATAAATGCCTGAATGTAAGTTCCATACGTGCTTGACACGGTTTTTAATTTATTTTCTTTCCGCGAAAACATATTGCAGTTTTTACATTTATCACATATATTTTAATTATAAATTGTCAATTAGATAATTCACTGTATTTTATTGGAAAACGAATTAAATATTCACTAGGATAATAAGCATACGAAGACAGAAAATAAGGGTCGCACGACGAACCGAAAAACAACAAATTTAATCTCGCCTCTACGATGCGATTCGACATGTTTTATATGACTTGACATGACAATACTACAAATATTTCTCAGACAAACGGCATTTGGCATTCAACTACGCTAACATAAAAAAAGAGTGATTTTTATACCATTTTATCAAATAGTAAAAATACTTAAGAGACGAATGACACAATACTATAAAGAATGTATAATATTGAACAAATATAAGTACATAGAAGAAATTTGGTTTCCATGTTCTGAAATGATTTTAATAAAAATTAGTTTCAATTCTTTTTTTTTTGAAAGTTTTACATTATTTTTTTGTTGGCCAATATTAAGACGCAAACACTTACTGTGTCGATTGCTTCTCTAATTCAGGTTCATAATTTTATATCCAGCCTCTCAGTGTAATATTTTATCCGTGAGAAGCACCACTCTCTACGATGATATTTGTTCCAATTGCGGGATTTGTGGTGCATAGACGTATACTTTTCCATACTCATACTAATTCGTATGGAATATCTCAAGTAGTTCTTTGGTAGTTCCAGGTCATTTACCTATTTTATGAAAATGAGACATCTAATATTGATATTACCTTTAGTCACCTCCATTCGAAGATGTCGTCAAATATCGGTATCGATTTGAGTAGTCATTTCTCAATTCAGTAAAATAGTGTGAGATATGATTTCATTGTAAAATGCAACTAAACATAAAATATATCGAGAGTCATAAAAAATACTATAATCGTAATTCATACGAAAATCGTTTGAAAGTAAATTAATTACTCCGCAACCATGCCATTTCCACGTCACTGCCAAAGTTACGAATTTAATGAATCGCTTGAATGATAAAAATTTCAACAAAATTTCTTGACCAAATATTTCTAACTAGAAAATTTCGAAGTAAAATATTGTTTTAAACGCCCTAGCGCTAAAGGGTTGTTATGAGAAATACTAGTGCCTTCTTTTGTTTCACTAATTCCTTTTGCTTTTTATTAATTTTGTTTTATGATATCATGAAGGTAAAAAAAATCATTAATACGGGAAATTTGTTTGGTGTTTTGAAAAATATTTATTCGAAATGACATCATTCCCGAAGGGAAATTGAAATATATTTTAAATTCCAAATTAATTTTTTTTTCCATGTTCATATTCAGACCAATTAATTTATAGTTAAACAAATTAAATTTTGAAAATTTTATGTTATTTTTCTCTTTAAGTATCAACTATCTTTTTAAGTATCATTTTAAGTTTCGTTGCATATTGTTTTCTGTTTAGGAATTATTTTAAATTACTCCTAGAGTTGATAGAGATGTACTCCGCCATATAAATGTGACATAAAAACCGTAGGAAATTCTCCTGTTAACTTTGTCCCGTTACAATATGGAAAATATCAACACAACATTAAAATTAAAATATTTGGCAAACCTTTCTAATTATTTAAAGCACCATTTCCAGGACCATCTAATTATTTCCCCACAAAAGTATATGTACCATCGCTAACTCATTATTTTGTTGAACCTATCCGCTCACTTGTTTGACCCAGTACTCGCGCCGCTTTGTGGAATGTTTATACAAGACTAACCCGTGGGCGTACAACAATTGATTATTAATGTGTGATGAAAATACGTTGAAAAAGAAAATATTTACCTAGGAGAGGTATGACGATACGTAATGGACTATCCTCTACGATGTAGCATAGATGTTGTTTTACTTCGAAAATACGACGAATAAATTTAATATCGAACATAACTCGTATAGTTAAACTACGAGTTAAATTATAATTAAACTATAGTTAAACTAGTAATTAATAATTATTTCTTATATTTATTTCTTTTATATCTCGATTTTGGAAATGAAAATAATTATTTCACTATTATGTTTTCAAAAATAAATCCTTCCCTTTAATTCAGATCTTGAGTGAAATATTTAGTCAAAACCAGCTATATAAAAATAGTTGTAATTATTGAGAACCGAATATTCAAATTAAAAGGACTCGTTTAAAAAAAACTAAGACCGATTTCGTGCCGTTCAATGTAAAGACACTCAATAAAGGAAAACAAATTGGTAAATAATTAATTAATTAATATTTCGAAAATTAATTGGATACAAAACGAACTATATGTATGCAGTATAAATATAGATATGTAGATTAAATAATAACAGATGTACGATCAGTGACAATATACTGAATTTTTATGGCACCGTTATTTGAACTTGTACTTCGTTTTCTTTCGTTTTTCATTAGAGATTTTGTGTTTTCATTAGATATTTAATTTCGATTTCGTTTTTCATTAGATATTTAATTTCGATATGCCTTAAAATTAAGGTCCGAATAAAATGGGATTTGGTATTCAGTGACAAAAAAAAACTGTTACCTCAATGTGCTGTCACTTCACTGTGCCCATAAATCTCACAACTTACTCATTGTCAAATTATGTGGAAAATTTATTTGTGTAGCTAATTATAAAGTTTTGTATGGCTAATTATGAAGTTGCAGAATATAGATTTTAAAAGAACTATTGAAAGATAAACCTATTTCAACTTTTAAAGGTGGCACAGCAGAAATATGGTATATTGTTTTAATTTGATGCCAATCGCGGAAGCACAACTTAATACCGTCTTTAATTTTTTTTTAAATTTTAGTCTGAGAAAAAATGGGATAAATTTTAAGCTACTTTATATTATTCTATTAAAAATAACATAATACATAAAGCTTAAACGATAACTTTAGTATTGCAAATATGATTTCTTGCTACTTATTATGTTAAATGTATATTTAATGTATAAATTATATAAATTTAAATTTAAATTTATTCGCAGATTACAATCTTAATTTTATGCGCAGGTTATAATCTTTATATACCTATATCCTTTACGATAAAATTTGAATATATTCTTGCAGTTTATTACATTTGCATTAAATCGTGAGCGTTGTGGATGATTGTATTGGTGTCGCCGACAAGTGGATAATTTCTCTTAATCTCAATGTTATTTATAATTAATAATAACGTTTAATTTATATTTATAATAACATTTAACACGTAAGATATTAAGCATAATTGATCTACAAATTTGTTTTGACCGAGGTTTTTTCACATATCATTTGTTAAAATTATTAAATTTCGTAAAATTAAAACAAACAGGTGCGAAGACACTGAGACTTTTGTAAAAATTCAGTTTCATATAAGACACTGAGACGTACAAAACTCCATGAAAAGTATTTTACATATTTCAAAAAGTTAATTTGTGATAGAAAAAATTTAATGGTAAATTCAGTCGCCAAATAGTCGATTTATACAAGTTAATTTTTAACATTATTCGATTTATTTTTAAAGTGGGATATCGTTATTTAATTATATTTAGATTAATTTAAGAATCTTCCTAAGAAAATTGTGACAATAATAAATTAATCGTAATATTATTGTCACTATTCTTTTATGCCTATAATTAAAGGGGCGTACTTTGTCAAATGATCTCTTCAAAATCATGGAACGGTTTTTTTGGTTAATACTTCAACAAGCAAAATTAAATGCAATGAAAGAAGATTGTAATCTTGCTTTTAATTTTTTTCCTATTTTTGATGGATCTTGCTGTTCTTATGAGCTAATTAATAGAATACTCTCAAAGGTTGAAAAGATTTAACTATACTTTTATAAAATTTGAAGGTTCAGGTTTAGGATTTTATTTGATCATGTTTTTTTTCATTCATTTATTTTATAACTTATCTATATTATATAACTTTTAAATAATTACATATCGAATTCTAAGACGAAATTAAATATTTTTCTCCCACGACATAATTAATCATTTATTATTACCACCCTATCTGGGGTTGTTATCAAATGATACAGAGTGAGGTTAGGGTGAGTTTTTCTTTATCAAATTATTGTATCTATGTATTTCATGTAACTTCTAAAAATTCTATAATTATGGTATACTTTATTTAATATGGGCAGGTTTATTAAAGGTTCTTAAGGGACCTCAAATTGGAAAATGAAACTCTTATAATATCACTCACGTATCTGTCCATCAGTCCGTCTGTCACAGCCGATTTTTTTAAAAGAAACTTAAAATATGGCCTAGTAATACATTTTATTTACTAACATAGTTTTTACTTCCTAAGTCTTCTGAAATTTTCATGTGAGAATAGAGGGAGTACATAAGTGCCTTAATTTTTTTTCTTTTCTATATTATTTAAAATGAAACTCTCAAGGTGTTTGTTGTTATAAATAAAGAAAACATTTTCTCCAAATTTTAAGTGGGATGTTTTAAAAGATATTCTAAAAAATTTAGAAGAATGTAGTCCACCTCTATTTCTGGAATTACTGAACCAAAAATATAAAAATTGCAGGGGTGTCAATCTTGCATTTTATATCGTATTTTAAGATTATATGCAAATTAACGATTATCCTAGATCTTATAATTTTTTTTTAAACACGTACCATGTTTTTACATGATATGATATATGTTGTAGACGATACATTTACGTTGTGAATAATTATTACACAAATTATTGTAGCTATTTCGCCGGAAGTAATACGTATCCGTTAAATACTTGCAAGTGCCTAATATATACTGAGCCTTCGTAGTGCGACTTCTATTCCTGTTTAACAGCATTATTTGTTTGCCCCTTTAATAAAATTTAAACATTAAAACCATACTTCGTGAAATTTATTCGCATGCTGCAGGGATACGTTTCAACAACATATTTAATATAAATATAAATAGTTTAATAATGTGTCCTCAAATATTCTAACTTTTATTTGCATTTCAATTCATATTAAATTCTTGTACTTCAAATTCTACTTAATAGGTTTTTTTCACACTTAATGAATTTAATTCCTGAAATAAAGTTGTTTTCTATTTCAAGATTTGTGAAAGAAGTTCAAATTGTCGCCACTATAATATCTATACGTATAGTACATGCATAAATAAAGTCGATAAAACTATACTTAGTGAAACAATGAAGAAGAAATAAAAGCAATTATAAAAATAAAAAAGGTTGACGAAGCATGGAATGAGCACATTTCATTAAAAGCAATCCAGTTGTAAGTCAATACAAATAAAGATATTTAGTCCTGAATTCAGGGTATTGTGCGATCAAGTACTCGCAAAACTCACTCCACAACTATTACAAGAGACTATATCCTATATACCTATATTCTAGTTGAAATTAAGAGCTAATTTTTGGCGTTTACTGATCATTTCAGACGTACTTAAACCACACAATTTGAATTGTATATACAATGTAATGTATTTATATAACGGGGGAAAAAATGATAATAGTTTATCGGAAGACCAGAAAATCGAGCATGTATTTTGTTTGTGCTTAGTTTGCAAGTTATAGAGATGTATTAATAACTTTGCTTCAATTTCTTCTATGGAAACTATTGGATATTATTTGGTCAAAGCACAAGAAATGCAATGGCGGACGACGATAAAATCAGATTTACTTAGCGACCTGACTTGTAAGACATTTATTAAAAATAAGAAAGACAGGTTGCAGACATAGAATGGTTTACCCATTTTTCACATATGTTACGGTAAAGACCCCAACGGATAATCATTGAAAAAAAACATTGCTCCAAAAAGTAAACAGAGGTCCACATTCAATAAAACTATGATATTTCTGAAAAAATAAAATTTTAATTTAGATTAAAAAAAGATTTGAAATTCCATTAAAAATCTTTGCCATGTTCTCATCGGACTATTCATGTAACAATAAAAAGTTTTGATGTTTAAAACTTTGCTACGTTAATTATCGTATCAAGTTTGTAATTAAACATTTTATAAGGACAATATAAAACATGTTGATTTTTAATTTAATACTGATGTTTAAATTTGCAAACTTTTTTTAATTATATCTTGATTGAGATGAAAAATTATGATTTTTCATCTCAATCAAATATACATTATGTATATATGAAAAATTACATTTACGAATCTGGAATGACTTATGTAAAACAAAACATAGTCTGACGAGAACTTGAACATTTTTCATATGAGCGCTTTTGACGCACTAAAGTAATAATATTATACTTCAAAAGTAAACTAGAATATAAAGGATAAAAAAGTCGTATCCGACATACAAGAGCTAGTTTTGGTTACAGTCGGAATTTTGAAAATTTTTTGAATGAAACGAAAAGAGTAAACAACCAAATTGAAAAATCGCAACTAAAGTTTGCTCAGAATAAAACTGTAATGCAATCGCGTACGAATATGAAGCTTTACAAGATAGTTCTCATTTCATATTTCTAATTGTAAGATTATACCGTGTAACAGACTTGTTTTTATGGATATATGAAGATTTCATAATTATTGATGCGAAAGCGGTTAGAACACATTTGAAAAAATATCCGTGTTGAATATGTAGACAAAAATTTAATCTGATATAGATGAATAATTCAGGCTTTCGATGAAAATTAAATGCTGTAAGCGACGTGACAAGCGATGTGACTGTGCAGATGGAAAAAGTAATGTTGAAATTGTTAAGCTGTTTTGAAAGCAAGGAAAAAGAAATAATCTCAATTTTGTATATATTTATCGAATTATTTATTTACATACGATTGAAGAAATATTGCTGCTACCCACCTATGCATTTTATTAAGATGACAGGTCCGAGTTTGTGATAAAATACAGTAATTAATAAATGTAATGACATCGTACTACAGAAAGAAAAAACATTTTGAGTAATTTTTGGTATTATGGTGTAAGCTATTTTGGGAAAGTGGGAAATTCTCACGAAAAGTTAAAATCTAAAACAAAACATTGCAGTCTACTTCATAGCAACCAAATTCTTGATTCTAGGTATTTACGTACCTCTTATGTTTGTTTTGCCAAACTTTAAGAAAAGTAACATTAAATTATATTATCTCTTTTTACCTCCCTTATTTTCGCTACGTAATTTTAGTTTAGTTTCATTATGTTTTTATTTTTATTTAGTATTATTATTTAGAAAATAATTTTTATTATGAGGAACTAAAATCCGAATTATTTTTTGATTTTTGGTAGTTTTGGAATATAAAAATTATCGGAATATTTAATTCCTCAACTTTCTATTGAAAAGAAGGTAATTTAAAAAGGTAACTTAATTTAAATTTGTAAAACTAAAATTCGCACGACTGTTATTGTTCGTACATTTAGGTAAAATAAAATTATGTTAAAGATATTTAGCAAATATAAATTATCGAAACATTTACACCTGAAAATACAAATTTATTGATTCGAAATGTTGAAAACAATCGAGGGAATACAAAGAAATTAACAACAATAAATAATTGCTTCATTTAGTCGATATGACAGTTTTATAAATACATAGTATTTGTATTAAAATATTTATAAATTAATTAATTTTCAACATATAAATATATGGTCTAGAATATCTTTAATAGCCGAGTAAATATTACAAAATTCTTGAAAATTTTGCTAAATAGAATCATCTTTATTGTGTTTCAGTAAACTTCTAGCGACTCTGTTTTTTTCATAAATATGACTTTAACAGCTTCAGAGCTACATAAAGGTTTCCACTTTTAAGATTTCTTCAGCCAAATTGCAAAAAAGGACGTCTTATTACTTCGTACTGTTTATCTATCCGTATGTCACCGCCGTTTTACTCGGACACTATTCATATTACATAGATGAAAATTGGATGATGATAATGGAATTGTGAAAAAAATTATATTGGGGTGTAACTGAGGGATGAAAAAAATCGAGTGCATATTGGCATATGGTGTATTGTTAGATAGGTCTTAACAAATTTAACAAAGATTCCAAAATAATTTTTTTCTTTAGGTCAATTATGGGCGAGATATGCGCTTAAATAGTGTGTTGCCCCCCCCCCTTAACTTATCAATTAACAAGTGTAAAATTAAATTCTGAACAAAATTTAGGTAGTAGAATTTAAAACAATACTTTAAACGAAAATTGGTTTGGATAAGATATCTTGTGTAGTTTTCGTGTCATGGGTTTTTTTGATACCGGCCGCCGAAATAACTTCGTTTTTCAGTGTCTATAAGACATACAAACTTATAAGTTTCATTTTGTTTAGTGCTACGGTACCCTTTGTGCGTCAGGTCGACTTGCATTTGATTGGTTTTTTAATTTCCTTTCTAGGTACGAAGTCCTAAAAAGATACTCTTATAACTTCGTCACACCTATCGGTATGTCCGTACGTTGAATCACGTTGGCGTGATCTTAAGCTTCAAAGCGACATACAATTTCTACAACTCCTATAATTTTTCGACTATGGGTTTGAAAAATTTTAAACAATTTAAGATATTAGTATTTGGTTAGAATTTTCATGTGAAATCATTTTGGTAAATTTGCGTTAACCGTTTTAAAGGCATGGACAGATGCAAACCCTCTTTTTATGACTCGTGCGTGTCCCTAATGAAGCTTGGTTTTTTTATTTTATAAGGCATAGATGGAGAACTTTCGGTTCAAGAATCCAATACGTAACTAGTCAATCTTTTAGTTAATTGACGTTTTTAACTTAGTTAATTGACGTTTTTAACTCGTCTCTTTATTTTTAGCAAGGATTATCTCTTTTCGTAGGTTTAGCAAAAATCGGACTTTATGGGAATAATCTATTCATTTTAAATGTGATTTCATTTCTCTTCACATGCCTTAAATAACCATTACCTTTATAAAATGCATATTAATACGAATTAGGTATGCACCACTTTTATAAAGACAGAAAGCAACAATACATGTCGCTTCCCATTACAAACTAAAATAAAAGTCTGCTCTGAGCTACATTTAATATAACGGGATTCACAATGCAGCAAAAGTAGAGTGCCCTTTTGTCGAGGTCAGGAATAAAGATCTGTTTGTTTAGCAACAGGCTTCACAGACACCTTATCCTTTATCGAGGATGCCGACAAGGTCGGCCACACAATGTGCATATCCTGTGTGCACGAGGAAACGTTATTTTCTTTACATGTAATTTTTCACCATTATGACGTTACTTAGCTCTACTTTAAATAGATAAAGCTTAGACAATAGGCACAAGCAATTATTTATTAATGCTATGAGGTAGAGCGGAAGGTCTTTAGCAAAGCTTTCGAGTTATTTATTCCGTTATAGGTCAAGGTAGGTAAAAATACGTTTAATTGACGAAGTAATTTTTCAAACACCTTTTTTAAAAACCGATTTGAAGATTTTTATAGGCTTTTTACAAAATTTATTATTTAATCTTGCATATCATGAGTGTATCATTATTTTGTTGATATGACTTATGAGGCCATTGTTGGCCTTCAAAATTTTTATAGAATAGCTCAGATTTATTATATCTCAGCTACACACCATATATATTAACCAGACATTTGCGCGAGGGAGAAAGCTCTAATGAAAATCTTTTAGCCTTTTTTTGTGGATCAAACTTAAAAAATTACAAAAAATATTAAGTTAATAGACGAATTAACGAAGTTTTTTAATATATACGTGAAGTCAGAATTGAAACAGAATTGTTGTTATGGTGTTTATTCATTAGAGAATGAAATTTTATACAAATGAAACCTACTAGTATTCACGAAGTGAAACATTTTATTACTCAGCCCTTCAGCATGATAAAATGTAGAAGTAAACTGGCGAGAATGAGGAGACCGAATGTTCCGGCGTGTCGAATTTTCATGCGTCTGCGGATTTTTCCGCCTTTTCTTATTGTGTATACGTTCTCAAAACTGTTATAAATAAACCATAATTTTCTATAGCTATTCGGTATCAATTTTATTCTCATCATTCTATGTTTTTAAATTCTCCAACCTAAAAAGAAATTGATTTTACGCAATATTATAAAAAAAACCGATATTATGTCTCTACTATTGAAAGTGTCCTGGTTTTTCACTATTATTAATATCTTACATCCACACGCCCGTGATTTTTCCAAGTATTTTTCCCATCTAGAATCGAATTTTATTGAAAGTCTAATTTGTAACCATCGTCGTTATTGTGAGTAGTTATAATTATTGAATGACTATAAAAAGATATTTATAGACTGGTTAAGTTACTTACATTTATTTGAGTGTAAACAAAACTGAAATTCCTTTTAATTTTCATGTTTTTCATGCGAATGTATTAAGGCCCGGATTGTTATTTCCATACGTAGCCTAAAGGATTTGATTGATTTTTATGATGGATTTAATTCATGAAACTGGGATAAATTTTAACATATATGTTAGGATTAATCCCAGTTTCATGAATTTGAGATGACGTTACTTAATATCTAGCAAAGATATGAAGCAAATATTGGAGAGCAGTGAGTGTGAGAATGTGTGTAACCTAATAATATACGTATTTATAAAAAAATGGGAAACGAAGAAAACAAGTTTTCCAAATATTGTAAAAATTATATTAATCTATAATTTACGTAGGGATGCGAATACGAGTAATATATATATATATATATATATATATATATATATATATATATATATATATATATATATATGTGGTATTTGACCATATTTGTTTTATTACTAAAATCGAATAATTAATAACATTAAAAGCGGTTAAAATAAATATATAGAACCTAGGACTTATCGTTACAAAGTTATAATAATGACTTAAAAAATGACGAATTAAGATTCCCGCGATAGCACCTCCTACAAACAAAACTGGCTTATGACGTCATTGGCCTATTATTTAACATTCATTTTAAGAGAGTTTATTAAATATTTTTAGTATCTCGCTAAATACTGTATTTAAGTTATATATTACCTATTATAATTTTCTCATTTTTTGTGTGGAAACTAAATTCATAATAAGAATATTTAGAAATTTCCATTAATTGTTTTTTATATACGTTATTTTTCCACCACAAGGTTTTTTTAAACCAACTCTGCAGTTTTAAATCATTTTTACAAAAAATATCGAATTAGTCAAATACCATTTTGCTCATTTATGTACAATTTAGATCATTAATTGTAATTAATAGCAATTAACTTTATATATAAAGAAAATTTACCTGTCTAGATCCCCCGCTTTCACATGAAAATTTAATGTAAATATTCCATCATAATTCTAGGAATAAATAAAAATAATTTTCACCTATAATTAGCTTCTATTTAATATAGAACGACATATCACATGAAATAGTTTCAGAATAGGGCATATTACGAGTTAAAGTTCTTGATTTCCGCAAAATAATTAGAATTTCAGTTAAATATCGACAGAAAAGAGGATGTGATAAAAATATAAATAAGAGTAAATTCTTTGAAAAGCTTGAATTTTAATAGTTGTAGCTTATGTAGAGTTATAAACATTCGAAATGCAATTAGAAGCAAAATATTCCATAATGCCGAACCAAAAAAATATTTTATGTTCAAAATGTTGGAATGGAATAGGGATTTTATCAATTATTAACTTAAAGAATCACTCTTAAACGTTAACTGGTTGAAATGTAGGCTGGTAGAGACTTTCAAACATTATCAATTGAGTGCCATTAACGAAGGACATGTGTTAGAAAAAATAGTTAACCCATTTATGCTGTAATGAACTGAAAAAATAATTATACTAGCATTTTGCAATTAAGGCTAACTGAAGTTCATATGATATGGACACACTAAACAAAATTGTTACTAAAACCACACATTTGAACCAATTTTTTTTAGGCAAAAAAATAATACTCTGCTTAGTAGAATGTATTATTTTTAAGAAACGTTCAAATTTAATTTTGAGTAAAAATAAGTTTGTTCCAAATTCCATTAAAATTTGTCAATCTCATTGTTCCGTAATGAAGTAAAGAAAGCCATATAATTTTTATGTTCTACCGTCCATCCGCCACTGCCTCATATTTTCTAAAATGTTATAATTATAGCAATGAAATGTTGTAAGTATATGTTTCTTATGCAGATCGCTACTTGTAAGTAGCAAAATTGAAAAAAAAATCGTGTATCGTACGCACAAAGTTGGGACGATTTTTTTACGTTCTTTTGAAAGGCAATAACCAATGACAACCATTGGATATAGCTTTTATAATGTAATTGTGATTATTTTTATTGTTTTAAATTTATGAACAATATGTAAATATGTATATATATATATATATATATATATATATATATATATATGTATATATATATATATATATATATATATATATATATATATATGTATAAATATATGTATAAATATATAATAAGCAGCACCACTCTAATAGAGAGAAACAACAAATTCACAATAGTCGTAGTCGAAGGAACATAAGCAACAAGAATTATTTGTTTTTGTTTACTAATTCCCTTTTTTTGAAATAACATTAATTTGACGATTCTACGAAAAATAGTTTTATTATTTGATTTCCACAAAATTCCTGGAAGTAATTTTTTGAACGTTACTTAATTCCCTTGTTGAATAAATTCTATGAACGTTAAGTTTCTTTGTAATAAAATAAATTTTCACACTTTTCAATATAAGACAGATGAAATGCTAATTGAACTATTTTCCCCCGTAGAGAAACTCGTTTGAGATCTGATATTATCGTCAAATTTCACGAGTTTATTCAAAATACTCGAGAGTATTAAGACAACAAAATTTACCGAAATCGATTTCACATAAAATTCATTAACATTATTATATAATTATAAACGTCTCTTTTAATACGACTCGAATATTTAAAACGAACTGTAAACACCGTAAGGGAAAATTTGCTGTGGAAAGTGTCTGTGAAATATTTTAAATCTAAGTACAATTTTATTCGCCAGTGTTAGGTTTAGGAATTAATTTTCAATCTCATCAGTGATTGTTCTATTTCCATTATACTATCAATTGTCAGTTGATCAATATAAATAAAGGTTTTTTTGTTGCACATAATGATTTCAACCACCTTGAGGCAAATATTAGCCGTTCTGTAATTTAGAGTCTATCAACAGATTGTATAATATAAAGAATAACTTAGTCCACATACATTTATAAAATGACTTTATTTTTGAGGTCAGCGAAAATTAATAAGTCAGCTGAGGTTAAAAGTAACACAAAGCCAATTTTTAATATTTAATGAGATGCATTTAATCAAATAATATGCACATTAAACAAATCGTTAATTCATATCTACCCTTATTAGGGGTATCATGATAAATACAATTATGGATGAGTATATGTGGAAATAAAAATCAACACATTCTGACTATTAGTTTTTAAGAAGAAAACTTTTCTGAAGAGGTTTTTGAAACCATTAACATGAAAAAATCAGAATCAAATAAGAAAAAAATCAGAATCAAAATAGAATCAAATAATATACACATTAAACAAATCGTGAATTCATACCTATCCTTATTAGGGGTATCATGATAAATACAATTATGGGTGAGTATATGTGGAAATAAAAATAAACACATTCTGACTATTAGTTTTTAAGAAGAAAACTTTTCTGAAGAGGTTTTTGAAACCATTAACATGAAAAAAATCAGAATCAAATAAGAAAAAAATCAGAATCAGAATCAAAACAGAATCAAATAATATACACATTAAACAAATCGTGAATTCATACCTATCCTTATTAGGGGTATCATGATAAATAAAATTATGGATGAGTATATGTGGAAATAAAAATCAACACATTCTGACTATTAGTTTTTAAGAAGAAACCTTTTCTGAAGAGGTTTTTGAAACCATTAACATGAAACAAATCAGTCAAGTGCAAGCTAAACACAAAAAAATGTTTAAACAGTCTTTCTTCTTTTAGAACGCAGTCTCTTGGTATTCTGTTTTACGTCACTGTACCTGTTGCATGAAATCTAAGCCTAAGTAATTCGTCGCATAATTTTATTGTAATAAAATAACGATCGAAAAATAATGAGTGTTCAGGAACCAACGTTATAGTTAAAAATAAGACGGCACTTTCACCTAAGCCAATTCCTTGACTTCTTTGATCGGGAAAAGTAGTGTCTTCCCTGATAGACACCCATATCGCACACCACACTTTGAAGCGCAGCCGAGATAAAAAATTTGAGCCCAACGGTGTTAGGTTTACCCGGGCAGCAGTGGCGCATGGGGTATTTACCCTTAAAAGGGATTATTATTTTGTCAATGCATGGAACACTTGGTAACTTTTGCATATGACATCCTTTTAAAATATGGTCAGTTTCAAGGTCAGTAAAAGTGATTTTCCAGTCTCCAAAGTATGCATTCTGTTTGTACTCTCCACAATAGTTAAAAGTTTGTCGTCAATATATTGATCTGAATAGTTATTCCACTCCCAATTAGTTGTGTCTGTATGGAAGTATGTGGGAGGTGTTAAACTTAATAGCACCGGATAATTTTTTTCTGAAGCCCAATTATCCTTATCCTGCTCTTGTAAATTGTTATTGGAACTGCTTCGCGTGCGTGCACACCGACGTTCACGCCTAATTGTAGATCTTGCACGTCTTCTTATCTGTACACGTGACGCTGTAGTGCTGAGAACTACTTCAGAATCACAAGAAATAGCCGGCAAAGATACTGGAGCCTCTACTCCATTTTCCATTTCATCAGAACTGCTATTTAAGAGTTCGGGTAGTCTGTACGTAGGATCTTCATTTGAATCATCTCCTAAGAAGTCTATTTCAGAGTCATTTAGTTTATTGACGACATCATTTTCTGATAGGACTGAAACAAATTTATGTAAATCACACTGTACAAATATAGTTTAACACTATTAAAATTAATTAAATACTTTTGTATTTTGGAAAGAACGTAGAAGAAAAAATGTCTGAGTCGAAAAGCAAAAATACAACTCCACTGATTGAATTTAGCATTCTAATAACTAATTAAGAGGAAAAGGTTTCAAAATTTTACCAAATTATATAAGATGATAATTGTCTTAATTACCCATGCGTGTGCGTCTTGTTGCACGTGAATCTCCCGATGCCTTTTGTAAGAAGTAACAGATGAAACTTGCCTCCAATATTTTATTCCATATGCAATGGACCAATGTTTCCATCAATAAAAATATATGGGGTACCCTTGAATACACGATATACATGAATTTGACTTATTTTTCAATTTAACCCTTGAAATTATCGCCAGAATTAAACCTGGAATTTTTATACTCTACGTCTCTAATAAGGCCACCATACTCTACTTCTGTTTAAATTTTTACGTCGAATAGTTTCCGAGAAAATTGTCTATAATAGTCAGATGAAAGGAAGGGCACCGAAAGGATTCCATAAATTTTCGCTTTTGGCAATTTTAAAAAATATTTAGTCGTTATACAACGTACACATTTGTGTTTAAAGAATTTCCCAATAAGTTTGGTAGAGAAAGCAGAACTAAGGGAGTTCTTAAAAAAACAAAAATTAAATTAGTTGCATGCTGATTTAATCTATTTTCTTGGGAAAATATAAGTTGAAATATGATTTTAATTATAAGAAACACCATAGAAAATAAAATTAATTGTAATTTAATTCACACTCTTCGTATTATACATATATATATATATATATATATATATATATATATATATATATATATATATATATATATATATATATATATATATGTATGCGTTGGTATTATATCTTATGAAGATAAATAATCTAATTGACTTGAGTAAGTAAGAAATGAATATGAGATAAAAGATAAAGGAAAGTATTTTGAAAATAACAAGCGTAGAATCATTAAATCGGTTATATTAACGAAACTCGGTACGGTTTAACGAAACTCATTTAAGTTCGTTAATACTGCGTTACGCGAACGTTTCGAAAGTTCAACAAAGTATTTAATAACAAGGTAAAGGAGTTCACAAATACAAGAATGCATATTTAACTCTATGTACTATTTCTATCGCAGTTTATTGACTTCTATATGCATAATAACATACATGTGATGGTTTGACATTTTATCTAAGGGTTTGTTTATTTTCATTAGTCATCTTAAAAGATTTATAAACTTTAGTATATTAAGTCAATTTGTAACAAGGGGTAAATATTTATTTTCAAGATAATTATTTACTCACTTTCATGTACAGGGCGTAGAGAATAAAATAAACAAACATAATATCATCTTCAAATTCTTATTTTATAAAATATATGAACCTAATCTTGTATTTGAATTTATATTTTCTATGTGAAATTTAACTACATTTTCACTGTAATTAAATCATTCTCTCGCACAGGGAAAATTATTCTAAAACAGGTACAATCCCGAATTTCGTACAGCTTGTTCTAATTACTCGAGAGAATTATTAAGACTTTCAAATTTCCTAGTCTTGCTTAAGGTAAATATGTTTTGCCTTATTAGCTTCACTAATTACTGATTTTAATATTACGAGTATAATAAGTATTACCTGCAAATTATTGTAAGTCAACTGTGCGAGAGATAATTAGACGCGTAAAAGAAGTATCTAAAATAACGTTAAGTTAAATAAAATATAATTCACCATTATTATCTGTTTGTATTTTTTTCATTTGTCCTCATTGCATTGTGGCAAATAACGTCTTTTTAGTACATATGTTACGAGTAGTTGAATGTGTCCTAATGGAAAATAGTAGTTGAATTGATGTGTAATAGATTGCTAACTTGTTGCGACACGTAATTTTTTAACATCTCAGTTTCAAAGTCTAACAATCGCTGTAAAGTCTGCCTCTATCCACTAAGTCTGCTTTTTATATTTGCTTGCTTGAGTTTAGCTCCGTAGCGAAGGCCAAAATAAAACTGGTAAATTAAAGACCGCGTATTTACGTATGTACCTACGATGACAAGCTACGGGTCACAATTCTTGATGGATTTGGATGATTCTTCTTTTCCATCTATTAAATATCATAATAAAGTTTTTTACTAAAAGTATAGGTTTTTATAAAAATTGTTGAATAGCTTCATTTTTTAATTTTTTCTTCAAAAAGTATTTTTCGTGATTACAGGATGTTGTCAGCCTACGTTTTGCGCATATCCCCTTACCCCCTCTCTTTGTTCCCTTCTGCTTAAAACTTTATTTTTATTGTTAATTTTTTTTTTTAATAAAAAAAATTCAGCCTATGCACTTTTGTTTTTACAATCGATTTATAACTTGCGGCCGTCTGGTAAACAATGACTACACTTTCATGGTAAAAATTTGGTTTAGTCCTTATCAATGATTAATTTATTATTAAGTGATTTTAGGAGTCCTAAACAAATGATGATAGGATGGAACAACCTCATGTGAATAATATGATTGTACTAGCAGAAAGCAATCTAACTCCTCGTATAGGTAAAGTAGAAACATATACTCCATTTAGTGGAATATTATTGAATAAGTTTAGTTTTTCAAAATGAAATCGCAGTGTCATTCAGCGTTTTTCATTTTTAAGTGGCGTTTTTTCAAATGTAAATCTTCTAGTTGGTCCTCCATCATATTAATTTTTATTTATTTTTTTAACTGTTCGAAAAATTTGAGGAAATTCGGAAATAATACATTCGGAAACAATTCCTTTTGAATATCGTCGAAACTTTTATCGTTGTATATTGGACTATAATTAGATATAATCATAT
Organism: Druceiella hillmani; assembly: GCA_039881145.1. Taxonomy (NCBI): domain Eukaryota; kingdom Metazoa; phylum Arthropoda; class Insecta; order Lepidoptera; family Hepialidae; genus Druceiella; species Druceiella hillmani. The sequence goes on from JAYKKI010000068.1 coordinate 521,799, forward strand.
TTTATTAAAATAATCGCATAAATATTTCATTGTTTAGCTCTTATTAAAATGTAATTACTTTTTGCTAAATTATAACTATTATATTTATTGCGCTTAAATATATTTCTATAGAGGTGCGATTTAATTACATTTGGCAAAGGGTGTTTTGAATTATGTATACATACCACTTTACATTTTTGTTTACGTAATTATTTTTTCCGCTAGCCAAACTTAATTAGAAACATTTAAAAAATATACCTAAAGGCGCATTTCGGTTTGCACCGCAGAGTTTTCGTGAAAACCTCGGAGTGAAGTCATAACAAGTGTTCCGTATTAATATATAATTTAATTAACAATATCCATGAAAACTGCGCTAGTTTACACTTAGGTTTGCAGTGCGTCTTTCAACTGGAGTCCAGCAGAGATGTAGCATATCGAGTCTCGATTGCACATACGGTTTCGTATTCAATAATATCATAGTATACCGTAGACCCCTCCACTGATGTACGCGTATTGATGCCCGACGATGACAACACGACGATATTTGGTGATCGCAATATATACTCGCCGGGCATTGTCACGTTGCCATCGATCGCTATATTATTAGTCTTCTGTATTGATTTCCAACGATGCTTGCATCCATGGACGTTTGGACTATTGCTAGACGCTGTATTCCCGATGGAGCTTCAACATAATTTCTTTGCATCGTGTTATTCATATATTTTTCGATCTTGTCGTGGCACTAGCATTTGCTCAGCCCTAGACTTTTATGTTTCTTGGATTCCTTTTGATGTGGGTTTTTCTGTAATTACTTACGATTCATATAGCCCTACCGACCAACTACATAGTCGATTTCCGTCATTTTTTCATTTTATTTCATGTCAACTACACCATTTTCTTACAATATTTTAATGAAAATATAACGGTTTAAAAGTTTAAATGAAAATTGCACCCGACAAGCTTCCATTCCTTTTACTTGAGTCGATATTGCTCAATGCCCGCTAGTTCTGAAAAGATATTGTATTCTCTATGTCCATTTGAACATTATAAATTATACTTTTGGTAAAAATTTCATGTCAATCAGATAGACCATTTTAATTCAAACCCTAAAAAGCTAACGAAGAAAACTTTCCCTTTTTGTCAAATTATTATAGAATGGTATAAATGTTTACGTTTGCTTAAACATCTATGGATTCGTTTATTCCAATTTCATTATTTTTAGACTAATATGTAAAATGAAGGTTATTTTCCTTGTCCATTTCCCACTGATTTCCCTTTCAGTTTCCTCTATCTCTAGTTATAAAGAGTGAACACTCAGTAAGACAGTTAGATAGCGCTATTATACAATTTGTCGACCAAATATTAAATTGTAGTCCTTTGACCCATATTTTTGAGTAAAATTTCTTTCATTGTACCTGCTAAATTCCAAACAAAACTCATTAATTACTGTATTACAGTTTAGAACCGAATCATACCAGAACTCTCCGATTTCCAGCAGTATTCAAGGTTGCATCAGAGTATAATTTCTTAATAATGAACGCAAGTAAATTTGTAGAAATGTATCATCGTTATCTTTTATAATGTTTATGTTATTATACGTTAAAATTAAATTTATTGAAATTTTTTCATTTTTTCATGAAGAAGTTATCTGTGATATATAGATGAATTTATGATAAATAAATATATAAATGTAATCTCAGTGAGCACAATACATTTCATTGCAATATTAAATATTTATATATAAATATATCTTAATAGATGTAAAAAGTGTTTTGTAGGATGTATTAACAAGTTATATATATATATATATATATATATATATATATATATATATATATACGAGTGTGCGTGCGACTGCAAAGCGTCCTTATGTATTTGGATGAGATAAGTAATAATGTGTGTGTGAATGTCGAGTATGCCCATGTGCAGTGGTAACATGTAATAGTGACTGAGTTTGTACGTGCACAAGTATACATGTGTGCGTGTGGGTGTATGTGTGAGGCGTGAGAATTTGGAGGGTCGCCCACTAATATATTTTACTGTTTGTTGAATAATATTTATGTCCCGAATGTTTGTTTATTCTTTTATTTATTGTGTTTTGAGAAGGAATGAGATGATGTTTACAAACGAAATGAGGCAAAAATATTATTGCGATAGTCGAATTAAATTACATGTAAAACAATATTGGAAGTTGAATATTAAATATAAAAAATGGTTATTAATATATTTACGTAATGTAGATACCGTGGAAGGTAGTAAATTAGATTTCGGAATAACGTATTAATTAAGTTAATTGTTATGAAAATTAATTTCTTATTAATTTTTTTTGTATCTCTTTGTATCATAGAGGATATGACTACACCAGATTTTACAAATTAGAGAAATTTTTTTTACAAATTAGAGAAATTTTTTTTACAAATTAGAGAAAATAATAAAAATATGAAGACATTACAGAATAATTTGCGGAAAATAGCGATGGTATAAACATTACGAGAGAAAAAGAGTGCATACGAGCGTTACTCTTCTGAAAGGAGCATCTATCCGAATGGAGATTTGTAAGATACCTAATCAGATTATGGCTTCAGGTGAGTCATTGCAAAAGGTTAAATATGAATAAGTTTTGAAAAGATGTAGCAAAATTCAAACATATTCAAGATATCGAAGAGCAAACAAAACTCTTATAAAATCATTTATATATTCGTCTTCGTAAAACCGCTTGACGAAGAAACTTGAAATTTGGAATAGTAACAAAACATGTTAATCTATGTATTACTCAATAACTAATATCCATAAATATTTGTATAAACATTTTCAGGGTTTTGTCAAATTCAATATTCGGGAAAGAAATTTAAAATAACATGTATAATTTGTAATTTGAAAGGGCTTATTACAAGTGTCTCAAAAATATTTTTTTCTACTTTTAGGTTACACATTTCCAAAGAAACAGTGAACAGCGTGGTAGACTGGGTACTGTTCAAACAATTTCGCTTGTATCGTCCATATTATTGCCGTTTATAGGCCGAGGAATGATGAAGACATTTTAAATACAAGAGCGTGTTTGTATTTACTAATGAGAAGTGACATTATAGTGACCAATGTGTCAATAATAGAACAAGATTTAATTTAAAAAAGGTGTTCTCCGTTCCCATACTAGGGATGATTGAAAAAGTTATTCATATAGATCAGTTGAAACACATGCAAATAATTTAAATTATAATAATATAAAATATTTTGGTCATTACTTATTGTAATTTTAAAAACTATTGTAAGAACCTTCGACAGTATAAATCAGTCATCATATGTTAAAGTTACTATTAAAAATATTTTTAATAAGCCTTCAATGTTTTAGGGTACGGATTAACCAAAAATGATAATGTGACTAAAGTTCTCTTTTCTGCTTAAATTACTGAACACTTGATGATCACCACACCTACCACTTTTCAGGTTTTAGACTGTAGTTATAATTGTTTCATCGATGTTAAATATATCTTGGGACTCAAAATTATGACGGTCAATGACAATGGTCAAATTATCACACAAAGCGTCTATGTTGCTTTTGCTAGTCGCTCTTGAGATTCTTATAACTTGTCCTACGCATACAGACAGTCCACGATTTCTTCTCATAAACATCCGAAACCAATCTTCAGCAGCCATCTCGTTGTCATCCTAAGCTCCTGGTCGTGATAAGTTATACTTAATGGTAAGTTCATTTGCCAATTTTGTGAAGTCTTTCTTAGGTAGGTCGAAATATATTTTTCAAATCGAATCAAGTATTTCAAAAACTCTCGCTATTGTTCCTCAATAAAAATTAAGTTTACGAGAGGAAAAGAGACAGGGATATACACAACTCTATCCGTATCTTTAAATTTAGAAGCCTACAACTGGCTTATTTTTCGATCAATTTTTGAATTTTTTTCAAGGTTGGTTTTTAATTAACTTATATTTCATAATATTCTACGAAAAATATCAAAATTTAGAATGAGTCAACTACCGTATTGTTTTAGAAGTAAATAACTTTACATACGTATTGTTCATTGATAGGTTTTGCGTTGTCTTATTTATTATATCTGCGTCGAAATTAAGGTTGTAGACGATTGCGTTTATGTTATCGTCATTGACACAGGTTTAGGTGATTGAGTATGTGATAGTTAAATAAGACGTTCTTAAATTGGCTTTATGATTAATTAATTTCTAATTACTTATTTTGGCCGCTTTTATGAAATGACTTGGACTTGATATTTTGCAAGCGTTTTCAAAATCAAAGATAAGACTGACATACCGAAAAATGACAAATATAAAGTGGACCCAATCGATTTCTTTAAAAAAAACTCCAGTTCCAATTCTGAGACAATTAAAATATTTATTTCATTTCGTGTGAATTTAAAATAAAACAAAACTAACAAAAAACTAACAAAACACGCTTTGTTAATCTGTCAGTACTCATTTTTATCTATTAATAATCTTTAAATACAAAGTTTTGATCAAGAGAGGATTTGATCAAGAAAGGTTTTGATCAAAAAAGGATGGGTACTTGATATCAGTTGTCGGAAATTTCATTTAGACTTTTTTTGATAACAGTAATTACTTCGAACTAATAAATGATTTAAAAGAGATCAACGCATAGTATGAAAATATGTTTGATATACTTATTCGATTATACTTTTATAAATTTATAATAAGGAAATTCTCGAGAAAAATAAATAAAAGTTGCCTTGAGTTTATTGTTAAGGTTTTAATTTCTTTCGAAAAAATCAACGCAATAACGTGATGTTACTGTAACACGTAGTTAATGATTTTGAATAAATATATATAAAAATATATAAACATATCTATATATATATATATATATATATATATATATATATATATATCTGACTCTTCATGTATGTGAATACATTTTCCCACTGTTTGTATACATAGAGAAGCTCATTTAATGCTCGCCCTCTGCACAAAGTTTTGTAGTGGGCTCTGGGTAATAACAATTGCACTGGAGAGGAAATGCATTTACCACTACGTACGTTGTGTGCATAAAACGATATGGGTGTACGATTATATATTGCATAGATATTTAATATAACTAACTTTTCAGGGCTAGTCATGCCCCCTGCAGGCATAATTCAGCGGCGTTCAATTTAATGAGTACATTAAAAGTTTATTTCATTAACTTCATTACTTTCCACCGCAAAATTTATTAAATATCATAAAAGGCTACAGTTGTAAAAAGTTTACGTTACGGATGTACGATGTTCATTAATTTCTTATCCATCTCTCAATTTAATTATTACTCTAAACTATCTGTTTATTTCAATAGTTACTCGTATTACCCCATCATGTCTTGTTTCGCTAATTAACTTATCATGAGTTGATTCCGAATGTTTACAATAGTACGCTAAATAAATTTTCATTTATAAAATTATACCGTTTATTATATCTTTCTATTTATACATCGATATATAAACACGAAATTGTGGCATAATTCTTCAAACAGTATTTTTGCAGATATTTTTTAGCTATATAAACTTCTATGTAAACTTTATTTACAATTTATTATGTCGAATTAAAATAATTTGCAACGGTGGAAGTAAATCTACTTATTTTATGATTTGTCATTATAAATTTTCTTTTTTTCATTTTCATTTGAACAAGATGAATCGGTCTCCGTTATTGTTATGTAATTATGTTATATAGTATATATATATTTCACGGACGTATAGATACGATGAATTAAACCAAAATTATGATATAGGTGTGGCCATAGTTATGCTTTCTCTTTACACTTTTTATTTTTTTTAAACTGTTTTATTGTAATATTTATCTAAAGTAGTTTAAATAATCGTGTATATATCGGATGGACGGATATAGTCTTGATGAGAAGGGGCATAATTTTATGCATTTTCAGCGGTACCTTTGGAAACATGTTACATACAATTCTGAAGAAAATAAGTTTCAAATATTTATAATTCATTCCTTCATGTATTACCTGACACGAATTGGAAATATGCAAAAAAAAATTAAAATGAAAATGTTGGGTGTAAACTTTCAAGATATATGCGAGTTAATATGTTTTATTACCTAGATAAATTTGAAGTTTTTATGTCAACAACTACTGGGAAAAATGGCTCTTACAAAGGTGCCGTTGTTCTCTATTATAGATACGGAATCCCAAAAATATCGGTTTTGTACTGACGCCTTGATGCCTAGACATATTTTTTTTTATTTATGTCCTCTTTCTCCTACGATGTTGAAACAGAAAACAACGGATGGAGTAGATTTTAAGCATATGGAAATAGGATACAATTTTTAACTTCTGGCGCTCAAATATGTATTCAGGTCTGCTCTCCTAGTATGTTTATGTTCAATATAAATTTCATCTGGACTTATTTACAAATCAATAATAAACGCCTCCTTTGAATATCAGCCTAATATATATATATATATATATATATATATATATATACACATATATATACACACACATGTGTGTGTGCGTATATATGTACACATATATACATATACATGACATTTTCAAAGGTTAATAATTAAAAATTAATGTCAGATTTTTGCTACTTATGTTATTTAACAAATAATGATAAGGTTCAGAATCACAAATCGTTGGGTTTATCATATATTTTGACTAGAAAATGAATTTTGAATCTGAGAACGAATTTAGCTCCTAAATCTGATTATACTTTCTAATAAAATACCATTAAATTTTGAAGGTGTTTCCAGTAGATCGACCGTGCTTGTTATGATAGTAAATAAACATTTTTGAATATTTCTTGTATTAGCTAGGTTTTGTCTGTGTGACCTTTTAAATAATTTGGTTAGAAACACACATAATATTTAATTTATTAATTGAAAAATATACCGCAAATTATTTTCTAAAACATTTCTTTTTAGCTGAATGATGAAAAATAAAACCCATTTTTATTTTCGTTATATGCCTGAATATTACAGCATAATAGCTCGTTCAATTTAAATCCAATAATAATGAAATTATACAGGACCGCGTAGATTAATTATCTAAAAATTACAATTTTTATATTTTTTGATGGGACTACTCACACGACAAATATAGCGATTAAAAGTGTTTTTTTCGTGGATTGCATTAAGTGAGGCATAAGAAAAAAGTTTATGATGATATGAACGATATTATAACATGCATTTTTTGTTACAGAGTCTCTTTCGCTAGACACGTCTGTTCAAAATGTCAGGAATTTATCCCCTCCAACATTTTAATTATGCACATTAAAAATAGGACAAAAAGTAAATATTACGAGAAAATATATTAATTTATTTTTTTTAGTAAATATTACGAGAAAATATATTTGATGAAATAAAATAATTATTTTTGTTAACTTGTATTAAGGAAATAAAGAAATGGAAACAATAAAGTTATTTTTCTTAAATCTTTGTGATATATATACGATTATATATATATACGATAGTAAATTTAGTTGTCTGAAAAGTTCTATATACCCTTAATTATTTGAAAATTTATATGGACCTAAAGGACTGAATTCTATTTACATTGAAAGGGTTTTTTTTCATGCATATATTTCACTTCTCTCCCTTAATTCAGTAATATTTAGTGCGTTTTGAGTGTCTAGTTTCGATAAATTACTATTACATATATTTAGTTTTCTTTACCTTTGGTAAAATATGCGAATTAAACATACATACAGTAAAGTGATAAAATTGAATTTATGTGAAGACGATTAAAATAAGGTAAAAATCTTTGAAAAATTTATAAAACTCGTCCATAAACTTCATGATTTGTAATATTTGATTAGTAATTGAACTGAAATTAGTTTATAATATAGGTCATCAATAAACAGAAACATAAAGAGCTTTAAACCCCATGAAACTGAAGGTAAAATTAAAATTCAATAAGTTTAAAAGAAAATCTCCTAACTTTGTCTTACATCTCTATGATATAGGAATAATGTAGTCCTACTTATATGATATATTACTGTTACCTTATATAATATAAAATTATATCTCAGAGCATCTCTTGTGATACAGTTTTATGTATTACTCCATTGGATAAGAAACTTAGAGTATATGTATACGATAAGATAAGAAATAATATTATAATATTTTTTGACGATTTTTAAAGTAAATACCTTGCTATAATGAGCCGGAAGTCTTGACCACTTTATGTATGTTCTCAATCAAGGTTATTAAATTATAATTAATTCATTAGCCCTTCATAAATCTAATTAATTAATTATTCAAAACAAGTCAAAGTGCTATACCCTCTAAGCTATTTTGAATATAATATTAACATAAATGAAGCAATGTTTCGAAATCGTGAAAACTTTCTTGGCGCGCCTGTTTCAGCATTATAGTTTGTTAAATGTTTAAAGTTCATTTATGCTGTGACTTTTATCAATGAGTCAGTTAAAAAACTCTGGACTAATTTACTTATTATTCAGTGTAATAAAATATTTGTTTAATTAAATAATCTTTCCATTTCGATTTTTTCCAATGATCTGTGTAGTCAAATAGCACTGATGTTTTTTAATGTCATTTCAACGCCTTGTTAAATTTTTATTTCTTTACTTAGATAAAATAAGGACTCAGTTGCCATATTGGATGAATCTTAACGTCACATACCTAAATATACCTGGAAGGCTAAGACGTTTCTAACGATACCCTTTTTTCTAGATCAGATTATCCGTTCCGACTTTAGAAAGTGGCATCTGGACATACGCACTTACTTACTTAAATTGATATGTAAACAAAATATCTTCATTGGAATTCTGCAGTCAGACAAAAGTAGTTGTAGGGCCCAATTTTTGTTTTGTGCTGTGCAGTTATCAAGAACGATGTCCTCCACATTTGTAAGAAATGAATGTTCGGAAAGTAGTAATAACGTCTTTTTGGATTCGTCCAGAAATAGTTTTGTTCTAAACTGCTACAAATTTTATGAATGCTATAATGTGTTAGCAAAATACTAATAATTTAACCTTTGTAGCTTTGTAATATTTTGTGATCGAACTGTCACTTGTTTTAATTTAACCCATTTCAAATATATAATAATGTTGTGTCTGACGTACCATTTTCTGTATGTTATAAATATTAATAGTTATAAAATAAATCCTACAATTGTTGTGATTTCTCATTACTTCGTTCAAGTATGATGAATGTTGAAATGAAAATGAAATTGAAATTCATTGCTTTTTTCTACCGGTTTTTATCAATATCAATCTGTTTATTTTCTTCGATTTTTTAAATCAATGATGCAAATTTGAGACTTTTGCTTGTAACTTTGACCAAAATATTCCTATTTACAAAACTTATGACACAAATTTTCAGCATTTACTCTGATTAGTTTCTAAAACACATTTAGAAAGGTCTGAAAAGAAAACACTGATTAATTTGACACAATGGTATTTTAAAAGAATAAACATAAAAATACATGTGGAAGACAGATATTTAACGCAAATTTTGGAGCGAATAAATCATTTCGTTGTAATAAACAAATAAATTGTCTATAATGTGCTTGAAGTGCTACGAGAAAGAAAAACTTGTTCAAAGACTACTTCTAGCCAAACTTATTAAAGAGCAATGAAAAGATTGATTAAAAATAAAATTGGTAAATTGTATTATATGTTTATTGTAGATTCTAATAGACGAATATTTTAAATTCTAAAGTGCCAAAATTTGTGTTCCATTATAAGGGAGAAAAACATATGGCCAATATTATAATGGCTCACAAAAGCACTCAATTTACTAAGTGATGGTAATAAATGGATTTATTTGTCGAGGAAGCCAACTATAAAATAAAGAAAACATACGGACTAATGCATTTCTCGAACATAATTCTGAAATAGAAAAACATTTAGAAAAATTAATTAAAATATACCATTGCAAATATTATAGAATTGAAATTGAAAATTTTGCCACAAATAAGTTTAAAATTTGTTTTTTAAAGGACTGTGGCTAATAAACTATAGAAGTAATACACATTTTCTCACCCTTATATAGGTTACAATCTGCAGCAACCAGAAAACAAAATAATGGGAAAAACTCCTTTATTCAAAGACTTTGGCTAAAAATATTTGGAAGCAATTCAAAATAATCTGACAAGTTATACAATGTTCAGGTTAATTTATTATAGTTATTTCAAATTATGTTCCGAGTCACCTTATAAATGTATGTAATGTTTTACAATTTGAAAATTAATTCGGTTTTTTTCTATAAGCTGTTCACATTAAATTTCAATTTCTAGGTACAGCGAACGTAACTCAGATAGTTTTCTAAATATTAAGTGTAATAATTCATAAGTCTGATGAAGTGAATTGTAGAAAAAGGAATACGCGAAGCTATCCTTTGACTTTGCTATGTGCACTGTAAAAACTTCAAATATAAGCTGAAAAAGAAACGGGGAAATGGTAGATTTCTTAGAAAATTATGTCCTTAAACATTACCGTGCTATGTACAAGAATATATATACATATATATATATATATATATATATATATATATATATATATATATATACACACACACACACACACACATATATATATATATATATATATATATATGTATACACACACATATTTGTTTATGTAAATGTGTCTTAGGTTTAAATAAGAGGGCTGATCATAGGAGGTTTTACGTCATCCATCGCAAAAATAATCGGTATGAGTTTGATCTCACTCAGATTGTTGTTGCATTGGCAAGTAAGTATAATTTATCACTATGTCATTGTTAACTGCTCGCCTGCTGGTAGAAAATTTAACATATATATAAAATGATACAATTTCAGAACGTAACTTAAAGTGGAGATAGAGAAAATGTATGAAATACATAACGTACAATGAAATGTTAAAATACGCAATTATGGAAAATCATCAAATGGAACACATTTTTATAGAAATGCATAAAAAATGCTTCATCGTTAAAGGATAGTTATATAATTATTTTCTCATAAAAGAGACATAAGCCCTATAGAAAAATATTTTGAATTTCGTTTTTTTTAATTTAAAATTTAATTTAAAAGAGTGATTTATCAATACTTCATGTATTAATGGGAGCTGATAGAGCATTGCTGAAAAGAAGAAACGATTTATGGATTTTTATTCCTAATTACAATTTTGCTTTATTGTACACATTTTAAATTTTGCACAATGCAAAGTTGTAAGTTCCCTTACAACTTTGCATTGTGCAAAATTATAAAAAGATATTTGCAACGACTTCTTTGAAAGTCCCGTTGATTTAGTCACAATGAAAAAATGAACTCCATGAAAATCCAAATAAAATAATTGCAGTACGAATTCAGTCCAAGAATAGAAATTTTAAATAAGTAATAACAAAAAACAATGATAACACCGAAATAAGATTTTATTAAGTGGATTAAACAAGAAAATAATGGTAATTTCTGAATTGAATGAATTGAAAATAACGAATTGTTACATAAAAAAATATGATTCGATGGCTGTAAACTTTCCTCAAGACCCGTGTCCACCAAATCTACTCAAATGACTTGGATGTTTGTTTTACTTTAATTACTAAATGAGGTCTGATAATCAGTCATTTCAGAAAAAAAGTTATTCAAAAATTGGCTTTTTTCACTCTTTTCGACGTTCTTTTAATGTAATTTATTACCTTTTATGATGCTACAAAAGTACATACAAGAAATAAAAAGTACTTTTTTATTTTTAAGTTTATTGGGTTAATTTCTTTGAAAGTCCAAAGATGGAAGTAATGTTTCTTAAAAGACAACGAAAAGAGCGTTTTAAATGTCATTTCAACAGATGTACAATTGTGTAAATTCACAAATTCTAGCTCTTTCGACTATTAATGCTGTCTGTATGAAAAAAGGGTACATAACATTTTATAACTTAGTGAAGTAAGGAATGAGTAGCATAAGATTAAATTAGCATCAAACTCGTAAAATCTTATAATTAGATCAACACTAATAAAATATTTGTCATTTTATTCGTCAGATAACAATCACTTAAAGAAAGTCGAATTATTCCATAAATGTGTTATCTGGTATCGGTAACAGGATAATAATATTTTTCACAAAGCATTTTCATCTCGTTATCTCGTACAGACTATAATGATACGAAATATTGCTTTGAGTACTCAAGTAACCATAATATAACGATATTCGATTTCAATTATATTGAGTTTTATTGCTTAACATAAATCAAATATCCAGAGTCGTCGAATATTTTATGATTCTTTTGTTCAGTGTAAACGATGTGCTATACAATAAAAATAAATCTAATGAATTTAATTATTATGTTATTCTTATGTGTCAGTAAGCGAAGTCATATTAAAGCTTTTTTATTAATGTGTACCCTTTAAAATTAATTTAATTTATGGAATCCCTTTTTTTGTTGACTTTGTTAAGTTGATTCATTACATACTTCATAAACGAAACTTTGCGACCCGAGAAATTTTTAACGTTTTTTTCTAATACAAATATAGTACATACTGGAATTATATGATCGTTTTTTTCTAATACAAGTATAGTACTTACTGGAATTATATGTTTCTTCGTTTTCCGATTTTTGATGCAATTTAATAATTTATAATGAGCCATTGTTACCAAACCTGGTATTAAACAATATTTTAATTGGAATAAAAACTTTGATATTTGTGAAACCCTGTAGATCTCACTTAATATTTATTTGGCCATGCTGTAAATTAATCACACAAATTATGTTGCAAAGGAATTCAGTTACCCGGAATTTTAATAATTGAAGTTGTCGATACACATATAAAGGAAATAATACCACGGGATTAAATATTATTATAATAACTATTGGTTGCTGTAGTAATATGAGTTGAGAACTCAAAGAGGTGGTACGGGTTTCATCCCGTATATTCAATTCGGCAAACTTACGAAAAAAAACTTTAAAATTTCATTAATTTTATCAACAAATCAATCGTTTTAGCTATTATGAGCAAATAGTACCATTGCGTAGAAATTTATTTTTCTGTTCGGCAAATCTGATCCGACCCTTGAATCTGAACATGCATTCATTTTAATATGCCGTGAATTTGCAAAAATACTTGAAAGTGTTTCAATATTAAAGTCCGGAAATTCAATACAGTATATCGTAAATTTTATACTTTTAATTATTTTGAAGTGAAAATTATATCTAATTTTCATTATGTAATTCATTCTATACTGAATAATACATGTAAAATAAGTTACTTTTAATGAGTATTTTTTTCTAAAGTCATTAATGTAACAACCAAATAATCGGTATTGTGATGGATTGAAAGGAACCAAAGTAATTAATAAAGAAAAAAATGTTTTGCATTAGTCATATTATTAAATATTATTTTACTAGATTCTTTGGTATTCCTTTTGTAAATAAAGAAAAATAAATCAGAAGTTTCGAAGAATAAGTACTTTTTATGGCTTTGTTATTGTTCTTCGCATTGTTCGGTGTAATATTAAGTTCTAGGTACATATATGAAAAGCAACAACCTATAACGGTATTTTCTCTTCGCGTGGTACTTGGAACGTGTATAATTATTTATATATGGGTTAACATCATATGACAGGTTTCTGAGAAACTTAATACCGACTATAAGCAGAAGTTTTTGTAATGTGTCTGCGTATCGAAGGAGAGGTTTTCTTGTATAATGTTGACTAAATTGTACAAGAACATTTTTTGTGAGCAAAGCTTTTGTGATGATGAAACGAAAAAAATAATTGTAGGGAAAATTTCTCCGAAATTAATGAATTACGGAGGAACATTCTGCAAGAATATCTTTCATCCCTAAAACTTATGTAATGTTTAACAGTGTATTGAGAAAACGTATAAAGCTCAACAAATTATAAACATATAATTTCGGGGATATTTCCCTCAAACTAATGAATTACCGAAAGAAATTCCGATTTAATTTTAAGATGATAATCACATATTAACCCTTACATGGAAATTAATTTTTAAATATTGCTTTATTATCGAAAAATCATCTTAGTAATTTCTTATAATCTTGTTTAAAGCTTCATTACATAACATTTAGATATATTCATTAAGGTAGAAATCTTTGGCGGAATTTAAGTCTATTTCGACTATATATAACCGAATAAATGTGTCAGGAGAACTACATTGCAGTGATGTGTGCTGGTGTGCACAAGGGCCGGGGAGGTGGATAAAGTGTTTATCACATGCTACTTCTTGTTAACCCTGTGTAAAGCCTTCAGCGTGCCAGCAATACAGTGGTACAACCTTGATAACCTTTTCACGTTTTAATACGGTTCTAATAGTTTACCTGTTTACGTTATTTGGTTATAATACCATGATGATACCTAGCTGGCTTAACTTTCTACGTTACTTGTGGCGATATTATCAATAAAACATTACTTATGTACTTTCTAAGCAGTATCGTCGTTTGTTAGGATCTGTATAGCTTTTATATGTAAGTTTTGAATTAGAGCGAGGAAAAATTAGTAAATGACAACGTAATGCCGAGATTACGGCTTAAAATTCTTGAATAGTTTATTATATTACTACTATTATATTATATTACTTTCTATTATATTGATTAATATTATTTTCGTATGCTACGTATTATTGCTTTGACATTGCAACGTAGTGGTAGGTGAAGTTTCATTATTTTATGTATAAGATTTTACACACTTTTAACATCATGGATATAATCTGATCGCCATTTACACATAAATTTATTTTTCACAACACAGGGTATACGTTGTCATTATATATTTTATTCTTCACTATACCATACATTAGTTGGCAATAAGGTGGTATTATCCTATATTTATTAGCTATTATCAAGAAGTACGTAGTCTTTTAGTGAGCAAAGATTCAAAACAGATTTTTGATAATCTTATCCAATTTAGTTATGATCATTAATTAAAATAAAAATGGACTCGAAATACTTTTCTGAATTAAAGGGTTTCATTATCTAACAATAAATTATTATTATCTAACAATTAATTGATTTGAAATTAACTATTGCATTGTGCATGAGGCTCTTTACATTTAAATTTTTAAACTAAATGTTATCGGGACAGTTCTTTGTGGAATTTTATTAAACATTTTAATTAAAAAAATCCTTTTGCTAATATCCCACCTGAAGATGTTGTAATACAACGAAACCTAGGTCGTGGTAAATAAATTAAAGAAAGTAGGAATAATACTACATCACGTAGTTTCATTTAATTGTGAATAATGAATTTCTACAAAATTAACGCTAAATATATTCAATATTCAACCTTTTACTAATATCAAACAACACTTAACACAACACTTCTTTCTTCAAAAAATCAGAAAGTATAAATATATTCACAAATAAACGGTTATATGTTTGTAACAATTATATTTGAGAACATAACATGTTTCTAAAATTTATTTTGATTAACGAGCACAATTTCAGGATATTTTGATAAATTAAAATGCAACTGAGTATTTTACCTTAAAATCCAACTAAGTATTCTAGAAAATAAACTATATAATGTTTACTTAGATTATTTAGTTATTAATTTAACACTTGTCTTAAATATTTCCGTTTTTCTAAAAATGATGAAAGTATTCCTTTAACAACCAAGAGAGTGTGAATGAAAGTAAGAAAGGAACGGTATTTTTTAAAGATAATATCAGATGTTCCAGAGAACGATTAACAAAGTGAGTTCTCGAGTTCAAGAATCCGTTGCGGTCTTGAGTAGTGCCACAGAAAAATTTAAACTTATGTCATACAAAAAATAAATAAAATCAAATTGAGCTGAGACTGAACAAATTGCTGGCTATTCGTGTTAGTTCCTAGAGGATACACATTGCTTTTCATTTAAACCAGAAAGGTATTACCAGACATAAAAGCAAAATCAATTTCTTTTTCTGTTCTCCAGAAACTGACTGACAGGTCGCGTGCTTGCAATAAATAAACACGACTGCCGGATTATGGCCCTTACTATAGAAACGTCACTTTACAGTTCATATTCTAAATATTGTTATTTTTTTATTTACTGGGCAATATACCAAAACGGTCAAAAATAATATTTTCTATTGATACTAAGTACCCTTAAATGTTTATGTGTCTGAGTGTAAGCGGAACTCCTTAGTCCGAGTTCCACTCGTACTTCATAAGTTCACATTATGACGTGGTTCCAACCGAAGGTTACCAAAAGGGTTTAAGATAAGTTTGAAGTAAAAACTTCTTTAGGCGCACTTGCGCACCTCTTTTTACCGTGAATGAAAATGAGCCGTCACACTCGGGTCAGTGATGCTAAATCTGGTAAACTCGGCTCCCTTTGGCATCGGCTAAGTGAACATTTTTTTAGGCGCACCTTGTCTATTTTTTGAGTACATGATATGTATATATTATTGTATTTTAAAATAGAAATTTCGCATTGTTCCTGAATCAATGAACTAATATCCCTCAAATAATTTTTTTTGACAAATTACTTTTGTAATATAGTCGAAATTATTTTTTAAATTTAGCAAACATAAAATTGAACACAATATGAAGTGACAAGTATATACGTCATAAAGAACGGATAGTACTCTCTTCAAAGTAGTGGAAAATAAAGGTATTTGAAAAAAGCGAAAGTTATCCTAAGAAATGACCCAAAATATTGACAATTGTGTATGAACAAGTATTGGGTAATGCGAAATAAAGATGATAGAGAACTGAATACTATTCCAACGTGAAAAAAATTAACATGATATTTTAAAAAATGTATACCAATGTTTTCTCACATTGAATGCATAGACAGAGAAAAACTAAAAAAAACTATTATGTCCAAAAAAACACAAAGGGGAGTCAAACTTAAAAATGTTTAAATAAATGCAAATCGGGCTAAGTTTCGGATTAATTTAAGAATATATATATATATATATATATATATATATATATATATATATATATATATATATATATACATATATATATATATATATATATATATACATATATGTGTACATTTTTTTTTTTTGATGCAATAAATATTGATAATTTACACTACAAAAAGATCAAAATACTGTCAATTACTTAATTAATTGCAGCATCCTGTGAACCAACAATAGAGAAAAATTGCTTGAACGGACAGGTTATGCTCTAATCGAAGGCTTAACTTCATGTGGCCGAGCAGCCAAGAACGATGACTGACAAAACTTCTTTAATCGAGTTATCTTTTTGCAGGACGGAGATATAGTAGTGAAGAAAACGTTGAGCAGGGGCTACTCGCAAAGCTCGGTCCTTGGACCGATTCTGTGAAACGTGATGTTCGATGGTATACTCGCAGTACCACTTCAGGGATGCGGTCAATCGCTTTTGTAGAAGACACTCTGCTGTTGGTCGGCGGAGCGACTCGAAGAGAGCTACAGAATCGGCGGGCGGACTCCACTAAGAACAAGCTCAGCTTTGCCCACAAAAGACCGAGGCTCTCCTCTTCCTCTTTGGGCAGGCTGGTAAGGGAGCCCTCTGTGGTAATGGCTGGTGCTAGGATCGGCGTGCGGGATAAGGTGATGTATATGGTTCACCCTCAAGCTGATGTATATGGCAACATACATGGGTATATTGGCCTATGCGCCGTCGGTAGGGGTTCCGTGGTATGTCGGGGTCCAGCAAGTTAGACGGGAGGTGCTTAGGTCGCAGCGTGCGCTGCTTCAGACGCAGACCAAAAGCGTATAGAACCTGGTCAACGGATGCGCTGCCAGTTTTGGCGGATCTTGTGCCTGCTGACTTTGCATCCCGAAGCTTACCTGCGGATTTGAGACGCAGGACATGAGTCACATTTTATGCCACTGCAGTGAACACGACGATGCACGTGGAATTTTGTTAGAGAGCATGCGTCTAAATATTAACGTAGAATCACGCGAAGCCTTAGAACATGGTATGGTGAACCGAGATTTGTTTAACAATGGATCGATTTTTGAGTCATTTAGGGCAATCACAAAATGCGTCCTCGAAAAGATAGAGATGCTAAATGATTCATTGAGGAGGAACAGACTAACCCTATTGGGTGGAAGCGCCATGGTTGAAGTCACGGGACACTCCTAGGGGATCGCTTCGATGGTCCCCTCTTTTGTATGAGGTGGATCGTTACGGGTCCCAAAAGGGGCCTTGAGATATCCCAAACGGAAAGGCGGGAATAGTGTCTCTCATCTAATATTTTTGTAAAAAGTATAAAAATAAATTTTTTAGTCAAATTCAAGGATGACCTAAATAATTAAACAGATAAAAAACATTCAACTTCCTTCAACTCTCGTCCATTACAGGTATGGATTCTCTTTGAAATAAAATTGTACCTAATATTAAATACGATTATTTGTTTTAAACAGAAAATGTATGCAAGGAAAAAAGGGAGATAACAAGAAGGCCGTGTATGACAAAATTTACGAGTAATAGTGAAGCAAAAGACGTATGTCAGGGACAGGCAACTCAACGTTGCTTTTGTCCTACCAAAATGGTGTGAAGGTATATACACGGAAACAGTGCTACGCCTAACACTTATATTAGGTTAATGAAACAAGGGTTTTACTTTGGCATATCAATATTTTGTTCAGTTTTTTCGCATTTTCATACTCTAATGAAGATGGAAATAGTTTATAACAATATTTATTATAAAATTATCAACATCTTGTAAAAGTATAACATCCATAATGATTTCCGACCTGGTTGTTATTTTTAGACACAGTAACGCATAGACGGTAATCTTTATATGCTACTAGAGATAATTTAAACAGTTTACCCACAAAAATTTAACTTATCTTTCATTTCATTATAAGTTTGTTTATTCCCATCTCCGCCATGTTATTCCCGTTAAGAAGTTTTGTGACTTTGCCTGAACCAATTTTTATCCCACTCTGTGATACAGGTTTCACTTGAGAAATACATTCGAATTTTTAATTAGTTCATTAAAAAATATTTCAATAATATAAAAAGTTAAAATGTCTGATATTACCACATAGAAATTGAATTGGAAAAATGATAATTAATTGTATTAGAAATTAAGCATAATGCTCCGTTTTAAATAATTAATATATGTAAGATATTAAACCGAGTTCACAACATTATGTACCCATAAAGGAAGTGACATCTTTTAAGTTTTAAAACGTTGGGATGGCTTTTGTGATGTGCCATAATGGTGGAAATTTCCCTCGTTATAATTACCAAGAAAATTTTGTGGGATTTCATCTTTCAGCATTCATTTTTGTCTAATTAACGGAAAGTGCAAGACTCAAAATTAATGCGCAATCAAAGCTATAAAACAAGAGGCGGTAAATTAAAATTAATTTACATTTAGAACTCAATAAAACTTACTGCCATTTATCAATATCCTTGTATTGGTTTTTCATTTTAGTTATTAACAGGATTATGATTTATTAAAATTCATAAACTTTTAAGTTTATAAGAAAACTCATCCAATACTGTTTTGTGATTATGACATAAAACAATGAGTTATAAAGTCGTAACAACTTTATTATAACCGCAAGGATCTTCTAGAGCGATTTAAAAGTTCGAGAGCGGAAATTGAAAATTTCAGTAAGCTTCTCCCACAACTCTAGTAAATTTCTCCCACAATTACGACCACAACTTCTATTCTCCGTTGACTTATACCATGTGCCTTGTATATATTACATTTGTACTTAATGCCAAACGTTATCTTATTTTCATATTTTAAATCCTGAATGGGCGTTACTCACATATTCCAATATATTTATTACGTGTACTGAATCTATCTAGGCACTATATGCTATGCGATGGTCAATTGACTTCCTATCGAATAAGTTGTTTTCTGTCATATCCCAAAAATATCCAAAAAACACAACTTTCGAAAATTATAAAATCAGAATGATTAGATAGTAAGAACCAGAGGTACTATAAATAAAATTGACTCGACTTTCCAAGAAATTGTAACCCAAATTAAGTTTATGTTTCATGTAACCAAAATTGAATAATATAAAGCAACAAAGAAAGCAATTACTTATCATTAAAATAACGCTTAAAGATTTGATATTCTACATATCAGACGTAGCTACTTTACATATTGCTGCAAGTTGATCCCTATCCTCGCTATAATCGTAAAGTATCCAAATAAATTTCGCGGTTCCTTCATCTAAAATATCTACAGTATTTCTTTGTATCTCTTTTTTAATTAGGATTAAAATTATAATGAAAATTAAGGAAAGTTTACTTAAAGACGAACTTTCCTTTAGGTACTATGGAGATAATAAATTATTTCAATTAGGTTAAACATTTTTTCATAAATTTTTGTTAAGATTATAGTGCGGTTAAGGAAACTCCTTAACTGCACTATAATTTTAATGAAATGATAGTTAAATTAAGCTTTAAAGCGAATTATTTGCTGTCAAAATTGTGAAATTTTTTTTAAAAACTCAGCTTTAAAAACTTGGCTTATTTTTTTAAAAGCTTCGAAGTAATTTTGTAATGCAAAGTTTAAGGGTTCGGTTATTTTTGCTCTGTCATGTGTGAATGTAAATAAAATTTAATATCATTTCTGCATTAAAAATCGTCATGTTTAACTGTCGCTCTATTAACTATATAATAGAGCGACAGCTTTAAAAGAATACTACATGCTTTAAATGTTAACATGCTTTAAAAGAATACTATTTCTTTCAGTTAAACTACAAATTTAATTAAAAATAAATTCAGTCACAATGAAATTGTAAACTTTACGGACCAGACATTGAAAATGTTAAGAATAAAAAATGATTAATAAGATACATTAAAATAATGTTTGGAACTTTTGTTTGCTCATCTGTTTATTTTGTTTCTATTTATTTATTTATGTCCACTGAAATAAATATTACTGTTTTTACATTTACCTACACGGTTTAATGATGAAAACTGTACAATTAATTACATTCGGTAAAACTAGCATATATAACGATAAAGCATTTCAAGAAATTAATTTTTTTCACTACATACCTATCACGCTCTGATGTTACATCGATCACGGGGTGGAGCAATTATTTATCATGAGAATGTGGATAATTTAGATATAATTCAACTGCTGGTGGATTCTTTTTTATCTGGGATAAGATATAGACTTGTTTTATCTCAATCCATCCCCAAAAAGAAGATATATTATTTTGAGATTTCAGTATACAAATGTGCACTTTTGTTATCATTATAATAGAGCACATGGACGGCTAGTAATAAATATTTTTCAAATTAAAGCTAGATTTTCAGGGGCTATGAAATTTATACATTTTATAATTATGATATTTTGTTTTTTGCACTGAATGCGTAAATTTAATAAATAAAGACTCGTAAATTTTACAAAAACTCAGACTAAATTTTGTAAAAAAATAATGCCATCTGAAATTTCAGAAAATGGTCATAATATGTTAATTGGTCAGAAACAGAATTTTTTTTTTATTAATGGGTGAAAGTTTTCCTGGTCATTGGAAAAAGGTAGTATATTTTCTTGAAAATATAAAATAAATGGCTATATACGATTGAAATTGAAGTGATGAGTATTGGTCTGTCAAAATATTATAACAATTCGTCAGAATATTTTCAATTAGAAAATAATTAATATATTTTCATAACCGTGGTGCGCATACGAAGGGCTGTGTGAACTTTCTAAGGATATATATATATATATATATATATATATATAGTATATATATATATATATATACATATATATATATATATATATATATATATATATATATTTATATATATATATATATATATATATATATATATATATATATATATATACTAACATAGCATATGCATTAGTACATTATGAATTTCATAACAAGGATTTTTCTACACAAAGATCGAAAAATAACCATAAAAGCTTGGATACTTTAATTATTAAATCGATGTAAAAATATTTATTAATGGGAACATTTTTCGAGGTCATTCAAAAAGTTGAGAATATTTTATTTAATAAAAATAAGAATAAAAGCTATACTTGTTAGGAAATTATCGCCTGGTTATAATTCATCAATTGAAATGAACAATTGTCCAGAATAATTTGCATTCAAAAAATAATCCATTAATTTGTGATGACCGCAAAGCGCATAATTCAGGCACATTAAAGGTATGAAGGTAGTGATTGCTTTAACTTGGCATCTTTATTATGAACTAAACGATTTGAGAATATATACTTTTTCTTAAGCATACTCACAATATATTTATTTATTAATATTGTTTAATAAGATTACAATATATACAAACTTTACAATAATTGGAAAAGATGCCTAGCTACACGAATATAAAATTTGCCATTGCATGCTATTATTTACCAAGTTTTGAGGTTTCTTGTAACCATTGCTTTTTCACATTAATAGTGTTAAAATACTCTCATTTTCATCAATTTATTATGATTTCTAGGCGCCAAGGAATTTCATAATTCCAGTCTGCTAATGAACATTGCACAAATTTCATCAACCAAGGCTGTTGATAACCCATCTTACCATGCTGTTGCAGAACTATTTCTAAGCATCAGAAAATTTCCTAATTTTTGGTCTGCTAATGATCATTATTAATATATACTATTGAGACAGAGTCGTTATTACATTATAATTATTTAAGTAAATAAACTTGACAAAACCAGCTGGTATGATGTTGCATCAGGGTTACAAACAAACATAATATTTATAAGTATGTCAAAGTATCTTATGATATGTGATAAATATGTGAAAGTAATTATTAATAAAAATAAATTAAAATTTTATTTTTCTCTTGCGATCTCTACAGCTCACACAGCTAAATAAGATATATAAATTAAAAAAAAATTACGTGTAAAGTATCATTTTCGATATTATTACATAGATAATTTCTGTTTCCGTTTCTATTTCTCACACATCTTGTACACTTAGTTTTCATGAAGAAAAGTTTATCATAAAATTTAATATCAAAACCTAAGTTCGGGTAAAATATACAAACTGTGATGCATGCGCGCTATATCATGAGTTTATTACTGAGGTAAAACGCGCTATCCCCACTCCGTCACACATTTTCGTGATGTTGTCTGAATCGATTAACAAGTTTATACGTATACGCGTATTACAATATTATATATGAATCAGCTTTCCATACTCTCTCTCTTTCTTTTGCATGTCAAAATGATTTGTTGTTTTGAATTTTGCAAACGCCTTAATTTAATTGCTAAATAATATTCCGGTTTTGATCTTGTGATTATTCTCATGCAACGCCATGTTAGTTCTTATGATCTTAATATTGAATTCGTAAAATGTATGGTAAAACTGAAAAGTTAGGGAGGTTTATTAAAATAATAGCTATATTAAATTGTTTATTTAAATTAATAACAAAACGAACACACTAAATGATACAAATAAAATATCATTTAAGTCTTGAATATATTTGGCGTTAATTTTGTAGAAATTCATTATTCACAATTACATCAAACTACGTGATGTAGTATTATTTCTACTTTCTTTAAGTTCTTTACCACAACCTAAGTTTCGTTGTATTATAAAATCTTCAGGGGGGCTATTAACAAAGATCTTTGCTAACAAGAAAGCAAGAATCTTAGTTTAATTTAATTGCGAGCATTTAATTCTATAAAATAATATTTAACACAACCGGGTATAAAAATTGAGTTTACACCTATACTCCTTTCAATTAAAAAAAAAATGTTTATAAATAATGAAATTTGACAGTTCAGGTATTGTAAACCTTTTTCTTAGATTCACGTTAGTAATTCATATATGTATACACTGTATACATTCGTAACTTATAAAGGTATACATTTTATATCATTTAAAAGAAATTCAGATAAGTAAGATTAAGTGTTTCGAACAATTTATAATTTATAGGTATTACGGTTACATACCAAAAACATAAAATAATACCAAAAATTTCGACAGGAATAGTAGTTTAATTTAATGTTAAGTTGTACAGAAAAATATTACAAAGTAATCGCAAATACTTAATTTTTAGGTAATCATAACAATATTGTTTTAAAAACGCTCTAATTTATAATATAAACGAAACACAATAATATTTCACAGAAAACATACATTATAAAGAAAGCATTAAAATGAAGCATACATATACATTTACATCACAATGAATCTGGGCTTCACACTGATATCCAGATGGATGATAGTTTGCTAATGCTAATTCCGTGAGGCCGGCCTTTTGCCGATATCACTGAGAAATTGTATTACAGAACATATCATATATATTGCAGAACTTAATCGCAAAATATATTCATAATAAATCTATTTATTATATCGTATATAAACAGTAACATTGTTGGTTCAGCCATACCGCGGGGCTTATTAAATGACATTGGTTCAAGTAGAAATCTTTTGACATCATTTACTTTGGAAGTAGTGTTTTCTTTCGCAACACATAATTTCTTTTGTGTTCATATCATTTTGACTGTGTTTATTTTACAGTAATATAACGGCAATACTAAGATTGATATGTATTTATACAGTGATATGATATCCTTAAAAGAACATTTTCCATTTATAATTACACTCATATTTATAATTTCCATATGTAATATTTACAAATATTACATATGGAATACAACGAATTTAACATTATAAAACATATAATAATATAATAAACTTAATATAATGCAAAATATTTTATGAAAAACCAAAAATTTAATGAGCAATATTGGAAAGTAAGATGTCGTGATCCTGCAGTTTTTAATCGCCATTACGTTGATAAGTGTTGAAAGCAAGCAAGGGTTGTAGATAAGTTGCCATACGTAGGCATACAGTAAACAAAAAAATATAATTGATCTCCTGAACCTATATACTTTTGGAAAAGAAGTGTGTCCCTTGTGGACATATAAATAATTAATGTCGCATATAATTATACTAGCTGTACGCTCGGATTAATTAATATTTGGTAGTTCTATATACAATTATACATGGTCACTTTCATACAATTCTTAGGTTTCGTGTTTGTGCAACAGGTGGACAGATAGATAACCATACAAACCCGTATTGGTTGTCCTCAAAACAAAAACTAATCAGTTAGTTTTACCAGACATACATATCCGAATGGAGAATAAAAGTTTATTGCCTAGCAAAATTCTTAAGCACAGATGGCATTTTTATCTTATAAACTGATGATTTTATGAACGTCTAACTTAAGTTTGGTTTCAAAATAATATTATTAACTAAGTCTTAAGGTGTATTGATCATAGAAATGGGTATTATATTTATTCTCTTATTAATAACTATTCAAATATTTTTCAAATTAATATTATAGTATAAAAATTAATATAGGTATGTCAATTTGAAATAAATGTTTAATTATTTGTTGAAGATTTTGAGATGAGGTAAACATTGCACTTTCCGCAGCCATTGACATATATATATATATATATATATATATATATATATATATATATATACATATATATATACATATTACTTGTTAAACTACTTGTTTTCTTTTCAGACTAATGTTTCAATTATTATATTATTTTCCGCTTAATACACTATACAGCTCATAATGTGTTTTCTTTTTGTAAGACTATTAAAATTACCTCATAACGCACGCATATGCCCTAATAAATACTGCAAAGGCACTATAATATATTTAAATACAATCAAGCCTGCGTTTCTGGGTATTAGCGTAGAATAATTCAGTATGGCCTGTTCGATGAAACGACCAACCAAAAAATTTTACTGTCTTTGCTTTAGATGTCGTGAGGTAAGAATGATGAGTGATTGCTTTTCGAACGTGAACGTTACTATATACATTCTATGTTGAAAAAAAATTAAAGATTAAATTTACCTCTAATTTTCATAGTAAGTTGATATTTGATGTTGTAGTGTTTATATTTTTAAAATTTATGTTTTTACTGTTTTCTCATTGAATACAATAACTTGTCGATAATATAACCTGAAATCGAATAACAAATTCAAAAGCGGCGCTAAATTAATATTCCAGATTAAGCTTACATATCTGATAATTTTATAAATGACAGTTACATTACTACCGTTCGGAAATGGTCCAAGCAAGTAGCAAAGGTATCACATCTATAGATTACATTAGTGAAAAAAAGGAAAAGGAAAATAAAAATAACAAGATTAAAAAAAAATCCATATTAAAAACCAAAAAATTAATTAATTTGAAGTTCTGACGAAGAAGAATTGATAGAATTAGCCAGTAAAAATTCCGGTTCCGAAGATAATATATATGATTGCATGGGATGCAGTGAAAATTAATACGAGACTGAAAAAATAAAAGATTAGCTGCAATGTATTTTTTTTGCAAAATATAGCTGCATGAAAAGTGCACTCCGTTCAACAATTCTTGTAATCCTTGTAGCAAGAAAATGAATAAATAAGAAACGAAAAGAAAAACTTACATGGGAGAAAAGTAATGAAAAAGGTAAAGGGAAAGGAAAAATTACCCAGAACTGAAATGGCCATCTTATCCTTATATGAGTAGCCAACTTATAACGGAAATTAACATTGAAACTTTTCCTAATGTTTATTGAAAAAAATATGCCTAACATTAAAAGAATAATCTACGTAAATATACATTGAATAAGAGTAAAAGCTCAGTTTTTATAAAAAACATTATCCTAAAGTACGTAAATAATTTGTAGGCTAGACTGGAAAATATTGTAGTACCAACGCTTATTTGAAAAGTAAATAATGTCACAATGTTTGTTTAATTATCTACACGCCAAATATAACATAAGTATATCTGCATATAATGCCATTAAATATAGAAATATAGCAGCGTAAGCTGACATATGGTCACTATCCCACTCTAACGCCTTATAAAATTAATGAATATAATATATGCACCAGGCTTTTTTAGCTTCTAAATTTTATTATTTAAACGAAATGTTTGAAACACTTGCTAATTCCATCAAAAAAATGGAGAGTTGTAAATTTTTATCGTGGTAAATTTCACAATTCGTGTCAGTAAAATAATTTTTTACAGTGAAACTTTCTGAAGTTAATGATTTGATTATGTATATAATTTTATAATACTCTGCGTATAATATAATGAATTATATAAATTGTCATCAGCTGATCGAATATATATTTTTGCTAACCATATCTTAACTGTCAAATTCCATTGTTTATAAACATTCTCTCGTGAAAATGAATGGAATTTAAGTATATAGTACCAGGTGACCAAGCGATGCTCGGTGTATTTGGAGTTTCCCATAGGAAAGTGAAATTGCTTGTTTCATGGTATCAGATTTAGTATTAGATTTTATTGTTTTCGAGTTCGGCCTTCGATCTCGCCTTCCCGATCACCTTCGCGTTCGCGTTCACTTTCGCATTTTTGCCTTTGCTTTCGCGTTTGCTTTCGCATTCGTCTTCGCGATCGCCTTCGGGGTCGCCTTCGCGTTCGCCTTTGTTTTTGCCCTCGCGTTCGCCCTCGCGTTCGCCTTCGCGTTTGCCTTCGCGTTCGCCTTTAGCTTGGCGTTCGCGTTCGCTCTCCCGTTCGCCTTCCACTTTCCTTTCACCTTCCCCTTCGCCTTCCACTCCCCCTTCCCATTCCTCTTCCCCTCCCCATCCATATTTACATACCCCCTCCCTCCCTCTCCCACCCTATCTCTGTCCCCTTCCCCTTCCCCACTCCCTTCTCTTCACGTTCCTCTTCCCTTCCCTTCCCCTTACCTTCCCATTCACCTTCTTCTCACCTGCCCCTCCTCATACCCCTCCTCCGCCTCTCCTTCCCCTTCACCATCACCTTTCCCTTCCCTTTACTTCCCCCTGCCCTAGCTCTCCACCTTCGCTTCCCCTTACCTTCCCCTTCCTCTTACCTCTCCCTCTCCATCCTCCTCCTCCACTTCTCCTTCCCCTTCAACCATCACCTTTCCCTTCCCTTTACCTCCCGCTACCCATACTCCTACACCCCACTTCACTTTTCCCTTCACCATCCCCTTCCCCTTCCCCTTTAGCACCCGCTTCTACTTCTGCTTTCGTCTCTCCTTCCCCTTTCCCTTCTCCCTCCTCTTCCCCTTCCTCTCCCCCTCCCCACCTTCCTACCCTCCACTTCACCATCACCTTTCTCTTCCCCTTACCTCCCCCTACCCATACACCCACACGTCACTTCCCCTTCCCCTCACCCCCTTCCCCTTCCCCTTTCACTTTTCTTTCCCACCCTACCCTACCTCACCCGTTTTTTTAAGATTTTTTCCATCCAGAAGTTATTAAGTCATACAATAGTATTCACAGCAATTTTGAAAATTTTAAACGGCTGCCATTTCCAAAATAATTAACCGACATAGCTTATCTTTGGAATTATTCAATATAATTACCCACGCAATAAATATACCAAATTCCATCAAAGAGCCGTTTCCGAGAAACCATTTACGTATATATATACACATACAAGAATTGCTCGTTTAATAGTATAATAATATATATATATATATATATATATATATATATATATATATATACTCAGATATATATACTACTTAACGTTAGACCTTTCTTAGCATCAGGCATTTTCTGTAAAAATGATTTAAGATAAATTATGACGTGGTTTCGTAGCCTTTCTCGTTTCTTTCTGCGAGCTAGGAAAATCGGCTATATCTTAATATTTATAAATTTTAACCAGGAATTTTTGATAGGGCAAATTTACAAGATAACCTGAGCAGGAGTTAATATTTTCACCAATGATCAAAACAAATTTTAAAAAGTAGTTATCTGGTCAAAATTAAAGTATTAGACGGTACGTAATTACTTTCAAAATTGTCAGATGTACATCTAAAACGATTTCTCAATTTAGATATATGAACTTTGTGGCACTTTTGACTTTCAACATAGTTTAATGTTATAATTTGTGTTTTCTTTGCATCCTTTCTTAAAAAAAATATTTTCTTCTTCATTGTAAAAGTGTGACTCGTCTTTTTTGATGAATATTATTTTAACTAAACGTATTGCTGCACCGGTTTCCAAATGAAACTGAAACTTTTGAATAATTTTATGGTCATATCGGAAAAATCATCCTTCAGAATATAAAATGATTTATCATCGATTATCATCAAACGATCATAAACGATTCGCAAAAAATACATTTTGTGCGAATTCTATTTCATCTAAAATGATAATGTGAAGTTATGTATTAAACGTTAAATTTAAATTTCATTCTAGAGCACAAGGTGTTTACAATATTTTCCAATTTTACTAAGCGTAAATTTAAATCAGTCAATATAGTATAAATTACTCTAAACCAAAAACTTATGCCAATATTTTTAATATTAACGCAACTTTTTAATTCTATGCAATATAATTTATAACTTCTACGAATGTTTGTAAACTTGTGATAATTTTTAAATTTTTCTCTTATTAATTTTTACGAGAGCACAGCTATTAAAAACTTTAGACCTCTGGAGAACATTTTTAAATAGGCGTATTGACGCTTGAACATAACAATTTCTGTGAATTTCACGCCTCCGTAAATAATCGCAACACCATTCTCGACGTCTTGATCAACAATATTCAATACATTTTTAATGATACATTCGTATCAACAAAACTACTTGCTTTCAGTTGCTTGTATTCATATTTAACCTGTTGTTCATTGTGCGAGTACAAAATTATCAGAATAGCTTTCATTATTTTGATCTATAATTTTTGTCTGCACTATTTTCCGTGTGGCGTAGCCAGCCCCAAAATGCTTGACATTTATAGAAAGTAGCGTAGATAACATCAGCTTAGATTTAATAAAAATACATATTTCAATGCAACTATCGACCTTGCATTCGGTTTTGCTATTATCGGTCATTCTTATGAACGGCGACAATTTTTGTAGAGGGTTCGTTTCTAAAGCTTTTTCGAAATATCTGAAAGTGAACATGTTTTGGCAGAAAAATGATGGAACAGTCAACTGCGAATTGATATATAGTATTAGAGCAAATTTCACTACCTTGAATTTGGGCTTAATATATCATTTGGTAATAAGGGACCTGTTCTAGTAGTCTTGCAAAAACTATTGACTATAATATTTTAAAATATATTCTGTTTTTCTTCTGTCGAAACAAGATCTCAAGTTTTAGGAATGAAAATAGTTGTTATAATATATTTTTTAAAAAGGTTTGGAGTTGTGAAAGTAGAAATTAGAGTTAAACGAAGTGAATTTTAATGAAATAAACAATTCGACTCAACGTATATCTTGTAACCATTTTTATTTTACATCGGCGTATTATTTGTTCTAGTGACAAAATTTCGATTAATTCGCTATTAGCGTATGCATAACAACATAATTTAAATGGCATATTAAAAATATCTTTGCCGCAATCTTAAGTGTTGCTTTTTATATCAAATATTTTATTGACTTAATATATTTATTGATTGCAAGAAATTTATATCGTGGCAAAAAACTTTCCAGTTAGTAGCATTTTGAATATGAGAGAATGTATATATTAATTGAGTTATTGTATGCTTTATTGATGTTTCATTTTTGCCTCTCATGCATCTTTCATCTTACCGAAATCACCTACTTCTCTATTCCATAAGAAAACTAACTACTATTTTTTCTAAACATGTGATTTTCCTTGTAAGGATAAATATTTGATTCGTAACAAACTGTGGAAAACGCTTTTAAATATTTTATCACCACATATTCTTAAGGCTTCTTCACAACAGGCATTAACAATCTACCATTGGAACGAAAAATTGGTATATATTTAGGTATGGTTGGGTATAGACGATAGTTTAGGTATATATTTTGATTACTTTTACTATTTCTTCTTGAAGTATAATAAAACAAACTTTCAAAATAGGACTTTCCATTCTTAATAATCTAATAAAAGTAAATAACTCTATGTCCGTATATTAAAACACTTCATGTACAAAAGAGACGTCATATCATTCGCTTAAGTTTTTTGACAGTTACACGAAAATGTATAGCACCTCCCATATTACGGCTTATTATTATATTTGCTACAGATTTCCTTCTGGATCCAGTAATTCCAGTGATCACTTACATTTAGTCATGAAATAATTTACGCCTGGAAACTCCACTGTGTCTCAAGAGGAATTACCTAAAGTACATACTTACTACTACCAAATACTTGAATGTGAAAATATTTGTATTTATTTGTTATTATTATTATTTTTTATCTAATTTGTTATTCAAGGTGTTGTATTTTTCTGCATTTACAAAAGTGAAGTAATTAATAGTTATTTTATTATATATTATTAAATTAGATTTTAATAAAAAAAAATTAATGATGCAAATATATCACCTGCTTATTACGAAAAACGCTCCATTGCCTAATCAAAAAAATAAACCATTTAGAATATTACACTATTCAATTTAGAATACATGCAATTGGTATTTGTTTCTTTTTTACTATCAAAAATATAAAAGCATTTACCGGAATATCTGCTTAAGGTAAATATATTTACATACAATCACGCTTTGGATTGTTTTGTAAATATTCGAGTTGCGTTATTAACGTGTAACATTACCAAGTATTTCAATAATTTATTGACTAAGAATAGGATATTTCTTTCATTGTGCTGTAAATTTGCATCACATTTCTTACAAACGTCAGTCAAATGTAAATTATCGAGGCGCGCATCTGCCGGAATGGGGCCGTAAGTCTTACAAGCTGATAGCCCACCGAACGTGAGATCCGGTTTGGAAGGTGAAACTGGTAGGCGGAAGTAGGACAACAAAGACTTACTTCCTTCCGTCTAGCTGATCTTCTGCTCCGCTTGTTACGAAGAGCTATTATGCTGCTATGCGCTTTTGTGATGAGATGGCTTCAATAATCATCGCTATTGTTCTAATGCAATGACACAAGACGATACAAAGTGAAGAATTTTGATCATCCTTTTTTTGGTTTTTAAAATGCATTAAGTATTTTAATACCTACATCGTGTAATTTTAAAGAATACTTCATTTGAATACATTTGATATTTGAATACCAATATAATAAATATAATAATATATATATATATATATATATATATATATATATATATATATATAATTATATAATATATATAATTTAAAAATATCTTTTTATGCTGCGATTTGTAAAATTCGACCCAATAAATATATATAAATCAGAATGTGTCTGCTATTAGTTTTAAAAACTTTATTAAAACTTCTAAATAACTAAAAATAATATCATTAATTTTTTAAATTTATTTATTAAGTATATAAGGAGTACTTATTGCTACAGAACCAATTTCTTCCCGAAAACCAAAGCGCCAAACAAAAGTACATATGGTTTGTGCAAGAATGCAACATATTGCCATTAAAATAGCAAAAAAATAGCTAAAACAAAAATAAATAAAATGATAAGCTAATAGAAAACAAAAAAAACTTGTCAAGCACGAGTAGAATTCGCACTAGGAAGGTTTCATACCCATTTAGGCACTTGTAAAAAATAAAAGGTACACAGTAATTCTATTAACTATTTACAAATATTATTTTTTCATAACCTAAATATATTAGCTATTGTTTTTTCACAGATGTAAAAATACAGTTCATATTAAAATCTATCTTTTTGTCACATATTAACAACTCTGAATTTTCAGGATGTTTGACTCGGTAATTTCGAAAATAATGGGGAATCTATGGACTGAACCAAATTTAAAAAAATTATATTCGCATAATGAGTATAATGGAGATAAAATTATAAAACTAAGTTTTTAAAGGTGTAGGAATAGATAAAAACACCTGACAGGTGACTCAAGAGCACTCAAGAGTAAAAGAGTTTATTTGAAGGGATAAGTAGATAAAAACTTGCGGATGGACAGTAGTTGCTAAAACAATTAATAATGGCACCTAGGTCGAGGTAATTTGGTTATTTCATACTTAGAACTTTGGGAGATTGATAAAAAAGGTACAAGACGGGAACATATGAAGGAAATCTGTAAAATTAAAGAAGGGAGTAAAAGAAACAGTTCGAGTATATTTGTACCTGTATACAAGTGTAACAAAGAACTTGTTTGTTATTCCTACATGTGATCCTGTGTATCAAACTAAATATATTTGAAGCATATCTTCTTCGTTAAAATAGTTTTGAATGTCACTTTTTGGTAAAATCATAATCACAATTTAGACTTTACAATTTTGAATCGAAAATTGTCATATAGTTCCTTAACAGTTTCTACGCAGTTCGATGAACCCTCGTGCATAATAAATTGTTTTTTTGTTACACTTAATTAAAAAAATGCGATGTAATATAGTAATACTTCGATTTTGATCACATTAATTTTGAATATTTATACTAAAAAAATCACAGAAAATATACTGTCATAACGCAATTTCCTTAAATTAATTTATTCATTTAAAACTACCTCCTTTCGTGAAACGGATTAAAAGGTTCGTTGTGTTCTGAAAAACTAATCAAACATAATAGCATTATTTTAGTAACGCTTTTTCTTCGACAAGAGAATATCTCTTAACTCGAATAACAATTTTCGATGAAAAGAAAGTTATTTCCAAAGTATTCCAGTCGATAAGTGTTTTCCTCTTACCTCGACATTGAGGATCATTTGCATAATATTCGTTTTATCCGCGTTTATCCTGTTCTGTAAGAGGAAATCAGGATTTCAGAAGAAAGTTTTTCATCGGACATTTGGTTATTCTCATAATATCAAATTCTATTTTCGACACCTTCAGGACGAATTTAACGGTATTTCTGAATAGAACCTTCAACTCTGAATAAAATTACCAATGCTTTTGTATTGAAAATTTAGTAACATTAAAAAGGGGGTTAATTTGCTTCCAGGAACATCACACAGGCTTATATATTTATTTTCCTCTTTGCTTAAAGACACCGCGCATGAAAAGCTAGTATCAATAAATACGTATGTATATAATCAATAATTTTTTTCTGGAAACACATTTTTGATTGTATAAAAAAAATGTTTCCTGCGTTAAGCTAACATTTTGTGCGCAAATGACCAATATTTTAAAAAAGCGAAATTTTGCCCTTTTATTTTGATAAAGTTTGGAATAAAACATTCGGAAATTTGCTTTCTTGCTTTCTTATGTTTTCCTAGAGAGAGAGCTATCCGGTACAACGTCACAATGTCTTTAATTACATACCTTCTAATATTAATACAATAATGTAATAAATACCTATAAAAATATTACTTCATATTTAGAAAAACATTTATCTTGTTTAATGTCATTCCTCATATACATAAGACAGTGAAAATCTTTTTTACGCGTCTCTTTGAGTGGTATGTCATCTGTTTATTTTTTTATATTTTTAAAACCTTGTTTTCAAAATAATATGCCTCAAAATGTTATGCAACTTGCAAATCTTTTATCGAATTTCGCTATTGAGGCCAATCTGATGCCGAAAATATTTGAAAATTACAAGTGAAGACAAACATTTGATTTGCAGTGGAAAAGCTACAAACAATTTGCCTTCTTTGTAAGGAAGATTATAGTTAATATAATTTTAAATACAAAATGTATGGTCTCCGGTCCAAACAACAAACTGAATAAATTACCTTTTTTGTTATCTAGTTCTCTGCCGAAGAGTGAAAATAATCGTATGTATGTATCGTAGTTTGTTATATCCACGTATTACATTAAAATAAGGTAAAAAACTTACAATTCTGACAAAAATAATACCGTTTACTTACTCGTGGTGTAAAAAAGATGAAATTCTAATTTAAAAATGCATAAAAACGTGAATGAAAGAAACCTTAATAAAAATACCTTAAATTTACCTCTACTTAAATGTAAAGTGAACACTTTAGCATATTTATAATTTAATTTAACCGTTTTAGTGCTATCCTTTTGTACTCATATATACTTAAAAATGCCAAAGAAATCTTTTGTTTTTGATGTAATTTACCCATGTCTCGAAATAAAACTGTATCTCTTCCAAAAATCATCCAATTTTAATAATTTTTTCGGTGTTTTCTTAATAAGAACTTATATAAGGATAATAAAATACAAAGAAAATTATGGAAATATATATTGCGAACAAAAATTGTAACAAAAACTGAAATCAAGGTCATATCGTCATTTTCGCAGTCCGGTACATCCTCCGTATTAGCAAAATAATTGTTATCGTCTCTATTATCACTCTCCCTCAAAATTTGCATTACGTCAAATTGTGAGCGCACCACAATGTTACTCCCACTATCACTTTCTTCCCAACTTGAGAAACGATCATTTTCACTCGAATTATTTTCGTATTACAACATTACGGGTCAACAATTTTTTTTTCCTGGATCCTTTTTATATTGTAATTACTAATAATGTTATAATTTTAACTTTACGTAACACGTAGAAAGATAAAAAACCCTCCCCTACCGCGACCTAAAAGACCCACCCTACCGCGCGCTAAACAGCAACTGATTTTGCGATCGCCATCGCGCTAGTGGCAAATTTAGTTAGTCGGCACTCTAACGGTTAAGCAATGTTCTTTGAATTTCTATTTGATTATATTTAGGTTGGAAACTTCTAGTTACTTAATTTATAAGCATATTTCAATGTTAAAACCTACCCCAATTTTCTTTTGCAAAAAACATATAATTTGATGAATACCCTTACCCCAATCTTGTTTGCCAACGAGTATATTTCAACTTTTTTCATCCAAAAAGAACTTCCCAAGAAGCCTTTTTAATATTGATCTTCATATTTATGTATATTACGCCGGTTAACATGTATTAAAACACACTTTAAGATGAGATGCCTTATGATGAGATCAAAAGTTTAAACTATTTTATTATTAGCGTGATTTTAGAAGCAATTTGGTAATGAACAATTGACATATTATAATAAATTTGTTTTGCATTATATTACGTGAATTCGTGGTAAATATATATGTGTGTGTGTGCACGCGTGTGTGTGCGCGCGTGTTTGTGTGTGTGTGTGTGTGTGTGTGAGTTGGACTTTTTACTTAGACTTTGATGAAGATAGATGTTACACAGATTTTAATATGTAAACTACTGACAAAATAATGAAATATATATTCCCTAATTTGGCAGAGTATAACGCCTTTTGAATTACTTATATTAATACTACAGAATCATAGTTAAAAACTGATGTCAAAATAATTATTAAATTTACATTATTCTGTTTCCAAATTATATTAGTTTCAAATGGGTGTTACTCTGATGCTGCATCTATATTTTTCTATTTAAACAAATACTGAAATAAAGGAAATTATCTCACCATAAATTGTAAATATGGTAAACAATATGAGATCGGGACTTACATTTTTATCTTGGTCTGAATATGCACGCCGTGGATTCCGATTCAATGTATGTGCAAACCAACACTAATGGGTTATAAACTAAAGAAAAACGAGTGTGATTTAGACCACACAATTGAAGTAAAACTTCAAATTCACAAAATATGAACTTTAAAATGAATTTACAATTTTATTCACTTTAAACGTAGAATATTTAATGTATTGAACAAAATAATAATTTATAAAATTGTTCAAGAACGGAATGAAATTACAAAATAATCAAAAAATCACCGTTCGCTTAACGCTAGCAAACTCGCATATAAATATATTTTATGCACTGGCTATGAGAGGAAGAGAGAAATAAAATGTGCGCGCGCACTGCTCTCTCTTGCTCCTGCAGTGTGATATGATGTGACAATAGGCTTGCACTGTGTCTTAGATATACGAAACATAACTGGCTATGAGAGAAAGAGGGAAAGAAAATGTGTGCTCGCACCTAATATACGAAACGTAACTCTCTCTCTTTCTGTCTTCACTAACTTATATCTCCCTCTCAACTTCCGTTCGCCTCGCCCGATCATACTTTTCGTAATGCTCTTGTCACGCATTCACCAGTTTACTTCCCAAGTCAAGCGTGCGTAAAGAAGTTTTACTTCAATAATCATGCATTTTCCATCACCACCAAATCGACATATGTTTTAATAGCTTTTTACGAATGTAAATAGAAATAAAACTGGATTCGTTTCCTAAATATCAGTGCAACGCATAAAATCCATTAACGTTGTCTTCAACGTCAATAGATTAAATGTACAACATTGGAATAAGTAAAATCTAACCTTTATTTTGTACCGTTTCCTTTTCTACCATTATTTCAAGCATTGTTTTACTTATACTGAAGTATAACAAACTGAATATATAGTACAAGAAACGATTTTGTGATAACTTGTCTATTGAAAATATTTCGAGATTATTTTAGAATGTAAGTTTCTAATTTTAAATCCAGAAATAATATTTTAAAAACCTGCTTGTTTGAAACCGTGCACAGCTTTATTAACAAACAAAAAAATTCCAATTAAATAATTTTTTTTCAAAACAATGTGGAAGGAACTCGCACTGTTGCGAAAAGGTTAATACAAAACAATTTTGTGTGGAACTGAATTTGGTAATGTCACCTGTGTCATCAACTTCAGTTCTCTTTGCAAAAAATCCTTTTCCTTTATTATTGTCATATATGTACAAAAATTCCAGCAAATAATACTGCTCTCACGCATAGATAATATCATTTTTATTACAATTTTCTGTTAATCAAAATACACCTGATTTTAAAACTTTTAATAATTGGGTTAAACCTTATATTTTAGAAAATTTTAGGTTTTTTTTTATATTACCTAAAATAAGGCAGAGTAGGGACGTATTTACATTTCATTTTATATATTTTCTTACTATTTATTAGAGAAAACAGGAGATATAATAAACCTGTTCCAGAGAAATAAAATCACCCTACGGGGGTCCCGTGGATACTTAGGTACATATGAAATTTAAACATTTGAGAATTCATAATTACACATATTGATATTATTGTTTCTATGTAAATAAATTACGTAGTACATATATCTAAGTCGTAAAAAAATAATCGATAGTCTGCATCTCTTTAATTCATCACTCCAAGTTGTCAAAAAAAAATCCACTGGAGTATTTATGAAATTGCACTAAATTATTTTTGAAAAAAAATATCAGGGAATAGGTTATGGAATACACTGCTAAATGCTTCGTATCTTGTAAAGAATAGACCATATTTAATACAGTCGTTTTGTTGCATTAAAAATATTTATTCACCTTGATGGTAATTAATTCACTACTTCGATGTATGGAGAGGCATAAAAATATAATTTTTCTTTTATATTAATATTTATCTACGTATTCCACTACCGCTTTCTCTGAAATTTCTTATTTTACTCTCTCAAACTGAAACAGTTAGAATGCTACTACATACGAACATTATACAAGTTTCGATTAACGTTCAGCTATGGAACCCATAGACATAATTTACAAAGAAGGAACCTTAGAATACATACTCTTTTAAAAATAAGAATACGACAATATTTAATTATATCAGAATATAATAAAATTTAATTAAATTCAAAATTAGAATAACTACAACACATTAAAAATAAACAAACAAGACGAGATAAATTTGATATTGAGCTACTCGCCTCCTTTCTCAACATCGAGGGCGTTCACCTCACTTTGACGGCAGATAGTTCGATGTTGTAATCGTAGGGATACAAATATCAAGGGATTATAAGGATAATGAAGAGATATTGACACGATGATAAGAATACCACACACACTGGACGAT
The DNA here is from genome assembly GCA_039881145.1 of Druceiella hillmani. NCBI lineage: Eukaryota > Metazoa > Arthropoda > Insecta > Lepidoptera > Hepialidae > Druceiella > Druceiella hillmani. Next base: position 560,225 of record JAYKKI010000068.1, read on the forward strand.
ATATTCCGTCTTGCTTCAATACATTTATGAACACACATTTTCAAACGATATACTTGTTTATATCTAGCAAATAAATACATTTTTTAATCGTTATTGATACGTCAGATGACATTTTAACTTTGCGTAGTTCTTAATTTATGTGGTTTTTCTGTCATGTAAGAAAACGCAGTATATTCTAATAAAAATTAAATAATAATAAATTGTTCGTTAAATCGACAGCACTTTGCAACTTATGTGTATATTATTTGTCATCCTTAATGTTCCACAACATCCAAATAGTGGTTGCAGTGCATTTAACAATATATATTAGTCAAGTAACTGACTATTGATTACAGCCAGTGTATTGGTACCTACAATCCTTATATGCGCATTTACCCACGAGACGTACGAAATATTTAACTACAAGTTTTTATTTCGCCATATTTACTCACCCAACATATTTTAACACCAGATTTAAGAATAGGATAAAAAACGGTGTTTATATTAAAGCAAACGTGAGCGTAATGTATCTGTTACTTGCGGAAGGATTCAACAAACTATGACACGCTGTGAGGGTTGAGGGAGGAAAGAGAAAAGAGGAAGGGAATTTATTTTCCCTTACTACACGTGTCTGCGGTAACACAAGCAGGATGGATATTGAGGTATATGGTAATGAGTAGTGAGTCAGGAGGATTCATATACTTTTCTTTATTAGAAATGGGGTCTTGCGTTTATTTTATTGTCGTAGATTGAATTGTGACGTTTATAAATGTAAATTTATTGTAAAAGTGTGGCAGGTCTTATTTTTTCAGGTTTAATTTTAAATATAAAAAGTATTCTCGTTTTATTAAGTATTTACTGTGAAAGGATTATATTCAAATAAAGTAGTAAATTGTTATTTGTTTTGGTTTATATTGATTGATTTATTGGTATTCAGTATTATGAAAGTATACTGTATTTTTAATGCACGACAATAAAAAGCAATTGTTTAGTTAGCGTAAAATATATTATATGAAACATATCAATGTAGTGGTTATAACAAATTTATAATGTCTGTAAGTTTTATTTCGTAGAAATTCCATGTCACGTCTCTAAACCTTCTTTTTATTGGTTAAATGATATTTAATATGAAATATGGCAGTAAAAAAAGAGACAGGAAATTATTTTTGCTTTGAAACTGAGTAAAATATTAAATTTATTTTATATATTATAAATCAGATATGTTTCAACGTATTATAATTACTAAAATTATTGTTAGTGTTGAAAATAATAACTGGTATTTTCCCGGAACATTAATTTTATGATTTCATCTAATTTATGTTGGAATATATCATGATTCTAAGTCTTTGTTTTTCTTGACACTCTTTCCATATTTTTTTAATATAACAGCTATTTTCGTAAATGATTGTGATATATGACGTGTTCCTAAATCTTCAAACCATAAGATGAACAAAGGGGGATGCCTAGAGTCTGAGTAGCACCGAGGATATTACATTTAACAATGGGTAAATAAAAAAAGAGTTATTAAAAATATTTGCTTAACATAAAATATACACCGCCATCTAGTGGAGGATTATAAAACTATATCAATTTTGATTATTTCTGTTGCAGATGTTAAGTAAATCTCTGAAATATGAAACTATAAATTGTTGTTAAATATCGTTTAATAGTTTTTGTGTAATATGGCCACAGAAAAAAACATCGCTACCGTACTATTAAAACCTATATGGTTTGTTATTTGTTTGAAAAAAAGTTTAAATAAAATTATTTTAAAATTTGGATATTAGCTTTTAAATTCACTTTTCATTTTTTATATGTACACTTAATCTAAAATAAAATCTTAAATATCAAACGAGGGTTTACCCAAACATTGTTTTTAAATATCCTTTATGGGTTTACATGATGAAATCATAATATAAAATTAATTAACTATCATGGATGAAATGTATTTGATTTTATTTTCCAGTAAGTCGTATGCGGTTATCCTGTACCAATTTTCAGCTCTCAGATAAATTGAGTTTATTCATAAAGTTAATTTATGAGATTTAATCCATTTGGGCCTTCTCAATTCATGGATAATGTCCAAAAATCGAAGAGCTTCTACGTTGGTATGGTTGAGGACACATTTTTCGTGTTTAATAGCATATTCTTCAATAACTTCGTTAATCCGTTTTATATCTAAATTGTTGTGAATTTCTTGGTTATACTATATAATGATATGTATTGGTAATCATACCCAAAAAATTGTTTTGGGTTATCCAAACAAGTTTAATATAAATAGACAGAGTTTAGTTCGTGCAATACACATCTTGTGCGAGAGCTGTCCTGAGATTAAAATAGTTAACGAATACCTATTTTATTTTTATTAAACGCAATATGACATATTATTTTATTATTTAATTAGTATTAATTATATAAACTTTCCATTATCTCGTTTCGTAAGTTTTATTCACTGTCGTTACTTTTAAACTTCTTAATAATTTTAGCGTTGAGTTTATGATTTTGTAAGTTAACTAAAGTTGGAATGATGATTTTCCATTGGTTATAAAATCATTGTTTGAATTGAATAATATGTTTCCCTTGATTTTAAATACTTTTGTTTTGTATGCAAATATTTAATATAATTTCATGAACATACTGATTTTATTAAGTCTATACAATTTTCATGTCAATGATGTTGACACGTAAGCAACTGACAGTTTTTCATAGTGAAATAATTTAACGTTATTAAGAAACATCTTCCGAATAGCAGTTGCATTTATAATGTCGTGCCTAATGGATTGAATCTATATTGAAACAGGAGTCTTTAACTGTTAAAGTAATTTAATAACTAATCTATAAAAACATTTTTCTGTAGTCTTATCTTGAATATTCTTCATTTCGACTATTTTCGTAGATTTCTAACTGTAAATTTCTTACATGCATTATTTTTCTTAGATCTAAAATTAGAAATATTTAGTCAAGGACATGTGGACTAAGAATAAATATAAGAGATAAATATTTCATTAAACAAGATCTGGATCATAATTTTCTCTTTATGTGCGGGATTATATTAGGAGTTTTAATAACAAGAAAATATTATATACATCGTTGTAATGGGGGTTTGTGTAATATTACACACACACACACACATGAAAACTCGCGCACACACATGGATAATGGGGGATTGTGTAATATAACACACATGAAAACTTGAACAGAAGTGCATATTATATTTATAAATTTTCACTTCAGTTATTTTGAATCGTGATGTTTATCATATTTATTACTTTAAGACCATTATCAGGTTAATATTTTTTTATTGTATTCTTATATAGTAATTTTATTAAGTGTTATAATTTTGCTCTTAAAACTTTTTTTGGTAAATTATTTTTTTCGGTATCCGAAAAAGGCAAAAATGTATTCAATTTTATAGCCAATATGCCGTGTAGAACGCAGCATGTTACTATCGATAATATTTTCCAGGTGTTTTACGTTATAATAATCTCAGGGGTTACGGTGACATTACCATACAATCGTGAAATTACTTCGTAAAAAAATTTACACACCGTAATAATGTAGTTTTTATTTGATGATATAAACCTCAAAATATCTAGTGTAAGCCTCAAAATATGCCTGTAAAGATTATGTTAGGGACTATTAAAGAAATGTGGTGCGAAGAATATGACAGGAACTATTAAACAAAAAGTAAAAAGGAACTTGAAAACACATTAAAGATACAATCTGATTAATATACAAATTCAGTGACTGGTCGTAAACTTAATTAATTATGACATAAAATAAATACGAGTAAAACACCTGGGGCGCTGCACAAAATTCAATTAGCTGTAGGTACTTGTAAAGATGCAGCCTCGTTGCGTCGACTCTTCTGAGCATTCTATTATTTATTATAATTTGTACAAAATCTTTGAATGGATATTATTTCTCCTTTTTTTCCGTGGAGAAAAATTTTGCTTTCTTATCAGGTGACACAAAGAATTTACCTAAGAACCTAAATCACGTTTTAAGCGGAATTCCGTGCCAATAGACAATTTGTAATATTTCATAACAATAATTTCAAAGATAGGGCAAACATTAATTTTTCAAGCAAACGAAACTTATATGTTTATATTTCGACTATTTAAACTATACATTTAATACCCTAATAAATAGCCATAAACACATGATTATTTAAAATTTTGTTGAGATATATTAATGTATTAAACAACCTGTATCTAATATCTTAATAAATAAACAAAATATATTCTGAGAAGCATAGAACAGAAAACATGTATAATAAAAAATTAAGATAATTGTCTCTTCCAATTTCGTTCCGCCCCATATATATATATACATATATATATATATATATATATATATATATATATATATATATAAATATATATATATATATATATATATATATATATACGTATATATATATATATATATATATATATATATATATAGTTAAAGTCCATCTATGAAACATTTAATTTTTGTCTTGTATAAACATTTAAATGTTTTATAAGCACAATGTAATGCTATCTTAATTTCATAATAGAATACAGTAATTCAATAATGGTTTAGTGGTTAGTAGTAAAAAGCGAATTTTTTTTCGGAACGTTATCGACATGGAATGAAATAAAATTTATTTATATTGTAAAAGAATAAAGAAATTGTGAGTGAACATGATTATATTTGAATAAATCTTGCGCTATTTTGTTTTCCACTTTGTGTTATTTATTTCCAACTTTACTGCTAAATTGATAACATTGTATTCGATTCTCATTTAAATAATCATTCAATGGTAGTTACCTATAAAATCTTAAATCTCTATATGATTTTCAACTGACCGTATACAAAAAAAAAATTATTAAAATATTCGTAAGATATAAAATTCGATATTATTACATAAAAATTACAATACGGAAAATACTTCTACAGCGACAAAAAATATGCGTATTTAAAAAAAATATAATTTTACATTTCTTGCAACGTGCTGTAATATTGCCGTATGATCTGAAGTATTTCAACGTTACGTAAATTTAGTCATAACTTTCAGAGTTAAAAAATAAGAAATGGGTTTTTAGATCAATATTTGTTGCATACTATTGCATGCTCATACTAAAATTCATGGCGTTAGCATTGCGCTATTTATAACACTTCGAAGGAACGTATTAACTTAATCTAATAAGTAGTCGGGCATATCAAAATATACCATTTTTAGATCAATATTTGTTGCACACTATTGTATGCTCACACTAAAATTCATGGCGTTAGCATTGCGCTATTTATAACACTTTGAATTAACAAATTAACTTAATCTAATAACTAGTCGGACATATCAAAATATTCCATTTTTAGATCAATATTTGTTGCACACTATTGCATGCTCACACTAAAATTCATGGCGTTAGCATTGCGCTATTTATAACACTTCGGAGGAACGAATTAACTTTATCTAATAACTAGTCGGACATATAACATATTCCATATTAATTTCATTTTATTCCACGAAAAGTTAGCTTGCTTATCGTTGCTGAAATTGTATAAGCGGCGTACAAGTAAATTTCGAAATTCCTTCCCTCTAAACCACTTATCAGATATGCGAGCATTATGGAAAATGTTGCAATTTTAACAAATATTGACAGTCCCTATCGTAATACTACAATGCTACAGCTATATTCAATTCAATATGTATTTAATTTAAAATAATCATTACATAAGTGCAGTTAGAAAAGTTCCGGAACGGAATAAAAAGAAATCTACACTAAATATTAAAAATGAAACTGTAGTCCGAGTAGATGAGTTTTTGTATTTAATAAGCGATATAAATAAAAAGTCTCTTGCAACTAATGAAATGAAAACTCATTATGCAAGGTGGCAAAAAAAGCATAGCAAAGACACACAAGGGTACACTTTTTGCATCATTCTCGCTCAGGGACAAATCATAAGCTCTGCGGAAAGAGGAAGCGAGTAACTCGTGTGCAAAGAAAATTATGTTAGCAACAACTGGTTAATAAACTATATTATAAAAACTTATGTTTGTCGAGAAAAAACTGTGAAAACTAACAACAAAATGTATTTGGTATGTGACAAAGGAAAGTATGACTGATCAATAAATAAGATTAATACTTAAAGGTTAAAACTGATGAAATGAGAACCCTTAAGAGAAAACGTCCACAAGATTTAGCTGTTATGTTATTGAATGAACTGTGTATTAGTGTTTTATTAGAATTATCTCTATCGAAGTAATTAATTGTATTAAATTATCGGTTGTTGATGGATGGATTAGCTTATTATTTTATAACGTACTAAGAGAACTGTTTGAAGAACTCTTTCATAATATATTAATTAGTAATATATTTAGTTGCATCAGGAAAAGATTGAAGGTGTTATTAAATGATTTTGCCAGTCATGTCCATATTTTTGAGATCTATTTAATTTTATTTTTATTTAACATAAGGAAAAAATCTGAAGGTTTTGAGCTATTTCCATGTATGGCTTCACTTTTATACTCTATGTATGGTTATATTGCTACCAAAATCTAAATATAATGTTATAGATGGCTTTCTCAACGTGCGCTCGTTTCTAACTCATTTCATTGAAACATTATTTACTTTTTATACTTAAATTTAACAAGAAGTAAATAAGAAAAAGTAATTTACATTAAGTGACAATTCTCGATACAGAGTCAATATTTATTAGGTATCAAAGAAAATGGCATTTTTTAAGACGAACATTTTTGTTATAATGTATGTTTAAACTCCATCGGAAAAGATGTCCGCTTTCCATTCAGCCAACTCTGCCCTGTAATCGTCCATTTTGGTATATTCGAGTAAAAATAAGGTGTTCTTAAAATATGCTGTTACGAAGAGCCGCTTATAACACCAACATGTTTGTCTAGATACTATCGAACGCGCAACAGGTGGTCCTATAGTTGAAATATGGGCTACTAGGATATACATTTTTAGCCAATCGGGCTAAAAACTTTCGTAACTCGTTTGATGCTTAAAATATTCTCCCCAGCTCGAAGTAAACAAGTATCTACATTGAAATTTATTTTTAGCATCAGCGACCAGAGATTAAGTCACTGGAAGTCAAGTACGCTGACTAAAAGCATGAACTTAAATGTAAACGCCAATATTGACTACCGGCGTGCCAATTGAAACCGGTAGTGTAAGATGTTAAGATTTTAATTGACTATTTAGACAAAGAGTAACTCAACAAAAAGTCATGACTTCGTTTTTAGATGATTACTTCATAATTCCCATCAGTTCGCTTAATTACCCTACAACGTATTCAGTTGATATGTTGATTTTAATATACATATAATTGTTGAATTTATTTATACTCTAATATCTAGTTACAATTTTTTAATTGAATTTTTATATTTTTCTTATATATTGGAATTTCAATTTGGAAACTATTGACATTCAGAAATATTTCATTATAATTATAAAGTTTGGGTCATTTTGAGTTAATTATACGTACTCCCAAAAGATGGAAATATTAGTATAATTTTAACCATAGATGGTAATTTTTCGGTAATGTATCTTTTATGTTTCATAAATATTTTATCTACCACGTTTTATCATCGTATGACGGTAGTATTTTAAGTGGAACGTAAGTAAGTATTTATAAATGTATATTATTACCCACCTTCGTTGATCACAAGGCATACGGACTTAGGGCGCGGCGCACCACGGGGATCTGGGTTATATTGCCGGCCGCGCGTTAAACGGGGCTAGACTGATGTTCTCGTTGGCAGTAAGAGATTGTTCTCGTAGCAATAAGTTCACGATGTTTATCAGTCAGATAAATAAATAAAATATTTTAGTAAATATGATTAGTATATTGACTAATCAAATGGTGATTAAATTAACAGAAGGTTCTGTTAACGAGCATGTTTGAAAGTAATGAATGACTTGATTAAATACTACGGTCAGAGAAAATAAAAGAGAATTAAACAAAACCTGAAATTTTGGGAAAATATGTACTATCTATTTAAGGTATAAAATACACGCATGAACAATACTATAATATGATAATTCGTACAGAAATTAAACCGCCACCGACTTTATTTAACTAAATTTTAACTAAGGCAAACAAATAAGGAAAGTTTGAGTCAGGTGGCAAGGGCGAGCTTCTCTTTATCACGATCTACGGCTGCTCTTGACAGGTTAAACCTATGTTTCCTTTATACTTTGGCTGGTAGAGAAAAGCTGCCTTAAATTGGAAGTGACTTTAGATTAGAGCTGCGGTCATATAATTTGAGATTACTGTTTTTGACTTTGTTTTTTAACGTTATAAAATATATAAAAGAGCAAGTGTGTATGTAAGTTATTTATGTGTTATCTTTGAAATAATTTTTTTTTCCAAAAATGTTCGCATTTTTCATAAATTTTTATCGATCAATTTTAAAGTAAGCTGTAGTTAAAGACAATATAAAACCAAATAATTTTTGTGAGGAGATAGACTGGAATGAAGGAATAAAATTTAGAAATCACGAATTTCATCGACGTAAGTACATATAGGAATAATATTTAATACAACCGATACCGAATTTTTCAGCCTTCATCTAGGACCATACAAAAAGGAATGATATAGTGAAATCTATTTTAGGAAAAGCTCACAAAATTCACAAGCGATTCATGCGATCTGTTTGAAAAAAATTATGTCAAAGGAAAGTTGATCTGATTACAGTATTATTTTACTGAAATGATATTATTGTAAAATAAAATTTAAACAAAAAATACTTTGTTTTTATAAAGGATATTATTTTTGGTTACTCTCCTTAGTTATGAACTGGGATAATTGACATTATAATCAAAAAGTAATGGAAACCCTAAAGCCAATTAGCGAGTAAGTCTTAGCCCTTTGTTTCATAAGTACATAATCATCTTAATAAATTTAATATAACTATTTAGAAAACGTTTTTGTATTTTGAAAATGTTTTAATTTTCATCCTTGTTTTTCTATATAAAAAAAAATTATCGAATGAAGTAATGGTGGATATTAATCTTTTTAGTACTTATATGGTATATTCACCTAATAAATATTAGTTTATTAGGAGCAAGAGTTAAGGGATCAGAACAAGTTTAAAACCGCTGAAATGGAGGAAGAAAGTATATTTCAAAAGATCTAACTTATTCCCAAATGTTTTATTTTTATTTTTATTACCTATTTGAAATTTTGCAAAACACATTCAGATAAGGAACTTTCAGGTATCCATAACAGGAGGGTTTTATTAAATAATCGTATTAGTGTGCAAAATTATATTTTTTCAATATTTTTATATATACGATTCAAAAGAAATGAATTCAGAAAAATTAGTGGTGGTTGTTTTATTTTTTAAGGTTGAAAAAATGTTTATATTGAGTTCTTGACATTAAATAATAGTGGATCTTTCGATTTGATTTTTTCCTGATTATTTTATTTGGAACGACCCAATATGTAATTGAATTTTCAGGATGTTAACGGTTTTTAAGTTGAACTTAAAATATAACTAAGTTTTGTTTTGTTATTTACTCCCTGTGACAGAGTTATGCAGTTCTTAAAGATATATTTTAAATATATTTACGTAACTTGATTTTCAATATATTTACAAACTTCACAACACAAAATTTTTTAAATTTTTTTAAATAACTTAGCTGTTTATAGACCCTATAGATTTACACGACCCGGGCAAAGTGTATTGAAAATACCAGTTCACTGTAAGATATAAATAATGGCAACATTGTGTACCTTCCTGTACCTTAGTCTACTGTATTCTTCAGTTTGAGAATTCGCTATTATTTCTAGTCCCTTTTCATACCATCTACCTACCTACCCTTATCTTATGGGTAACTGATATTACCGATAGAAATTTTACGTTGAATATAACATAAAATCTTTTACTAGATATCCCGGTAATGATTCTTGTTACCTTCTATCATTGTTTGGCTTGCATTGTGATGCCTCGTATTCAACAGATAGGGTAATCAATCTTTGCACCTATGCGTGGGTAGCAGTTGACAAGCCAAATATGTTGTGAGAGAATTTGCTTTGAAAGTACTTGGAGGAAAATTTCATATTATAAATTGTTCGTTTTGTATTTCATGACTCTTTAAATGAATTTTAAATACTAAAATGTACTGTGTAATAATATGATACACATGGGAAATAAAGTGTAAATTTTCTGATGAAAGCGAAGAAATGAAAACTTAGTCTTCACTTCGTCTCATAAAAACAAAGTCCTATAATATGGCAATCAATTAGTACTTTGAAATTGGTATATATATCGATTTTACATATATATTCTTTCTGTTTACTATTTATAAGTAGTTACTTTATTGACTTTGTCCGCGTAAAATTTAATATGATCCAATTTAACATGCTGTGTTTTTTTAATGGTGAATTTATGAAGAAGTCGTTAAGTTAAGCAAAGTAAAATTTGTTTTTTAAGAAACTACACCTTTTGGATAAAAACTAATCTATGTATTAATTCATAATACATTTTTTTAAAATAAAAAGAATTTATCGCTTTGGAGTTAATGTGGGCAAAAAATATGTAAATTAAAATTTAATTATTTCATATTAACAATAACCATTACCTTTAACGATATTTAATATTTTAAAATATATTACTAATTTAATTTGAGCAACTTTTTATATGAACCTAATTTTTTACATAAATATATATATATATATATATATATATATATATATATATACATATATATATATATATATATATATATATATTATGTGTGTGCGTGCGTATATGCAAACGGGCCACAAAAATTAGCTTGCTATATATACGTATACTTTCTGCATGTATTTTCAACATTGTTGTTACGCAAACGTATAAGTTATTTAAATTTCATATAAGTTTCTCTCGTTCTGCCAGCGCCGATTTTATTTCTCACTGAGGTCGAGACCGGGGAAAGTTATGATCATATGTACATATAAATCTCATTTAATGTACAAAAAATATTGTTGCACATGAATATGTAGAGTATTCCAATTTTATCCTTTGTTCCTAAACAGTTAATAAATACTTTACAATTTAATGAATGATCGCTATAAGCTTATGACAAAATGATCCAATGTTTGAAACGTCAAAATTACGTTAAATCGATGTATGAAATAAACAAATTTCTCTTTAGGATTCCATATGGAAATAAATACAATATGTATGTTTAATGTAAAGTCCGAGTTAAAAGTTCTTTAGCGCATTTTAGTTGAACATAAAATATTTTAGCTTTTTTAATTAAGATATATTACGTTCAACTAAGTTGACTTTTTTGTTCAACTAGGTTGATTGACACATATATGATTTCCTTAAATAAACTTAAAGTCTATTTTGACTTGTCGAAAATCTTCGCTATCGGCCGATGCATCAGACTCTGGAGCTGAAGAAGAGTAAGTGTTAACGAGAGAAATAGAAATAGTTGGGACTAGGTTGTTTATATGCTAGACATGTCCGATATTTTTAAGTTGTAACCACGTTTGTGTATTCTATTATCATTTTCTTGCAGTTTTTTAATTCGTAAGAAAATATTGCCCGTTTGATGGCAATTTTCTTACCTTAGAGCAAGTACATTTTGTAAAATCAGAATATTTGCAAGATGAAATATAAAATAATACTATCTTTCCTATGCTACTAGTAGCAAGGAAAGATTATATAAACGAGATTTAGATAAATTGTTTAATTCCAAATAATAAGTTTTAAGCATTTGTTGTACTCTTACATATGGAACTGATGGTAATAATACCTTCTTCCCTGTTTTAACCAATTTTCACCGAAACAATATCACTAATCCGGAACTATTTTTACAATAATTGTTTCTTTTTGGTACGCTTCATTTGATTTCTCGTCCACTTGTAATATATCCTCATTTATTTGCTTATTTCTTGGAAACTCCATATTTAACTTATATATTTATCCAAAGCTTTTGCTGTGTGAAAGAATATAATAACAAATAGTTCAATGCAAGGACATAAAAATAATAACTAATAGGGTTCAAAAGTAGTGATAATAACAAATAAGACAGGAAAACACAGTCATTCCAAAAAGTATAATTCTAATTAATGATTAGTCGTGAACCATCAGTTCTATAATCCAATTCTGGATGCAATCAATGGAGCTTAAAAAATATCCCGAATGGGTACATCTCGTAATGCTACATTAAACGATGTGTGTGCACAAAAAAACAAATGGACGCTGTAGGATATTCATTCGCGCTTTGGACAGGTGAACTAAAGTCGACATCGTCCTCTCGTGTAGCAATTGGAGTATTAAGCACTATTAAACCTTAGACCGAGGGGTTATCAACATTATGATTTGATAATTAAAAAACGATTCCCGTTGGAGTTGAAGGGACATTCTACCATGTCGATTATAAATTTGGAAAGGAATATTTAAATATAATATCCACACATTTTGTAATACAAAAACCAATTAAACTTTTAAAATATTTTCTCTAGCATAAAGATATAAGTAGCTTCATACGGAGATCAGATAACTGCATTCGTTTCAAGAATACTACGGACCAAATAGTTAAATAACGCAACAATACGATGAGAATGCTGTATTCTATATAGTACTTCGTAGGCATTCTGACAGGTTTCGCTTATATCACAGTAGAATACGTAATGGTTATCCTACCCATAAGTGTTTCCTTTATTAATTCTATATTATTTGTAATCATAGATATGATTCTAATATAAACAACGTGGAATGTAAATATTAATATCTCTTTAAATGTGTCTGGTTGAAAAATATGCAAACCAACTTAATTTTTTTAAAGTTTGAATCCAATCTGGAGGGAGTTGCACCATGTCGATTGACACAATGTTTCACTCACATCACGCTAGCCTGAAACAGCATCTAATTTTATCGTTTATATATTTAACATGTTTTAAAAAGTTAAGCAAACCTGTATTTATTTTCGAGTAGTCGTATTAGTTGAACGTGGTATAATTTAAACTAATAAGTGTTTGTGATTTATATAAATGTAAAACAGAGTAATTAAAGTACATGACTTAAAAAAAGGTTTTTTGACCCAACCTCATGGTTAAAATTTTGACGTAGCACTACGTCTTTCCTAGCATTAGACAGAGATCACTTCCGGAGCACAACGCAAAGATAATATGCCACATTTTGGGTGCTTATATCTCCGTAGAAGCACCCAAAGATATAGATTAATAAAAACATGCTATAAGATAAATTACATATTTCAATTTGTAAGTAAATAGTTTCTTTTTTCAACAGTAATATGGCATTTTTTTAAATTTGATATTAATGTATAAAGTACGTTGTAGAATATATAGTACATATATACATATATATAAATATATAAATACATATATATATATATATATATATATATATATATATATATATATATTTACTTTTCTATTTTGTCAGCAATTACAATATTTTTTTCAATAATATTTGTTGAATTTTTTATTGATTTTAATAATTGTCAATGAAAAAAAATCTTGCAATTAATCCTGAACCTGTGGATGAGTATATGGTAATTAAAATTTTTTGAAACTTGTAATTTTAACATTATGTTATCAAGATTTCAAATACATTTACAATACAGGTCCCGTGGGCATTAGGAATAACTGTACTTTAATTGAATTCAATTACTGCTCTTTTTTTAACCAAAAAAAACTATTTAACCTTTATAAAAGCGGATTACGATTTATTTAGTAAAAAAAATATTTCGAAAATACTTATAATACACATAAACTCTAATATTATATTTTAAGCCTTTTTCACGTTTTCTTCAGTTTTGTATTTTTCAAGTGATGTTCCAGTATTTTTCAAGTAATTTTCAAGTCACACACACACGAACGCGCGTTCGCGGGAGTTCGTATACACACACATTCTGTTATCTTTAATATTTTCTTAAGAGATTTCCAACGAAACCGTTTTGAGAGTATTTTTAGTAGAAGTACACAGGACATTTTAAACCACCCAATTGTCATCCAATGGTTATTTCCTTAAAAAAGCAAACTTGTTTTCTTTTCTTTAATTCATTGGCATTATTAATTAAATAAATTATGATATGGAACATGAGAATAAAATTTTGATGTCTAATTAGATATATATTCAAAAAGATCACAGTTAAAAATAAAGTTATACAGATTACCTCTCATTTTTTTAAACCTTACATCAGAATATTTTATGTCCTAATTTAGTTAATACGAGTCATTTAACTAAGCTAACGAGAATAGGTTAAAACTTTTACCCATGTTGTCATCCCACAAAACTCTAAAGGAACATTTTTGAAATAAAATTATTGCCTCTTTGCGCTATTGAAAATATTAAAAAAAATTGTTAAAAATTTCGATGTCGCATGTTATAATTTTTATTATAATAAATACTTTGAAATTACAATCATAACCTGTAGAGTTGGCGATTTCCCTACAAACATTTCTGGAAAAAAACATACATATTTAATTTATATTTTAAAATCAAATATGCTAAAGTCCAATGAGAGGAAACAAAAAAAAGTTGGCCGATCAAATTTATGCATTATTCTGTCATAATTCCTGAAAACAATTTATTTATTTTTTAATTTTCTTATGAGTGTACAATAATATATTTTTCTAATAGACCATTTTCAAACTATTTTTTTTTGAAAATACATTAACCAGTATATACACTAGCGTGGAAATAATAACCTGCTTACCTTGGTTCCTTTAATTTGGCCACGCAAGTCGATCGATATAATTTTGCACTGTAATTATTTACTAAATGCCGGTGACCTGATTATTTCATTATCAGCCTAGGTAACTAAAAAGATAGAGTGGGGAGCGTATTTTAGAGACTTATACCTCACGAAGGAGAGGCTGTATTGAAAAATATTACTTAATCATTTTGGGTTCAATATAAAGAGAGGCACTCCAAAATTAAAAATAATAATTATTCTTTTCCTTTTTCTATGTTTATATATAATTTAGTTATATTTTTTTGCAAAAGACTATGCAACTGGGACAAAGAGAAGATATTGTTTTGCCATTTGGATAATGGGACCCTCAAAGGATTACTATAATACAATAAAATGTCTATATTTTTAGCTACGTAGGTTCATAATGAAATAATCAGGTTACAAGCATTTATTAAGTATTAGAGTGCAAAACTATATCGACTGAATTACGTTGCCAAATAAAGGGACTAAAGTGAGCAACGTATAATTTTCACGTTTGTGTAAGATATGCTGGTTAATATATTTACAAAAAGAATAATAGTTTCCAAATAATGTATTAGAAAAGTATATTATTACACGCAGATAAGAAAATTAAAAAATAAATATTTTCGTTTTATAAATTAAAGGAACTAAGGTAAGGTAAGGAAGCAAGTTATTATTTTCACGCTTGTATAAGATACGCTGGTTAATATATTTACAAAGAGAAAAACAGTTTCAAAATAGTCTATTAGAAAAGTATATTATTACACGCAATAAGAAAATTAAAAAATAAATATCTTCGTTCTATAAATTAAAGGAACTAAGGTAAGGTAAGGAAGCAAGTTATTATTTTCACGCTTGTATAAGATACGCTGGTTAATATATTTACAAAGAGAAAAATAGTTTCAAAATAGTCTATTAGAAAAGTATATTATTACACGCAATAAGAAAATTAAAAAATAAATATCTTCGTTTTATAAATTAAAGGAACTAAGGTAAGGTAAGGAAGCAAGTTATTATTTTCACGCTTGTATAAGATACGCTGGTTAATATATTTACAAAGAGAAAAATAGTTTCAAAATAGTCTATTAGAAAAGTATATTATTACACGCAATAAGAAAATTAAAAAATAAATATCTTCGTTTTATAAATTAAAGGAACTAAGGTAAGGTAAGGAAGCAAGTTATTATTTTCACGCTTGTATAAGATACGCTGGTTAATATATTTACAAAGAGAAAAATAGTTTCAAAATAGTCTATTAGAAAAGTATATTATTACACGCAATAAGAAAATTAAAAAATAAATATCTTCGTTTTATAAATTAAAGGAACTAAGGTAAGGTAAGGAAGCAAGTTATTATTTTCACGCTTGTATAAGATACGCTGGTTAATATATTTACAAAGAGAAAAATAGTTTCAAAATAGTCTATTAGAAAAGTATATTATTACACGCAATAAGAAAATTAAAAAATAAATATCTTCGTTTTATAAATTAAAGGAACTAAGGTAAGGTAAGGAAGCAAGTTATTATTTTCACGCTTGTATAAGATACGCTGGTTAATATATTTACAAAGAGAAAAATAGTTTCAAAATAGTCTATTAGAAAAGTATATTATTACACGCAATAAGAAAATTAAAAAATAAATATCTTCGTTTTATAAATTAAAGGAACTAAGGTAAGGTAAGGAAGCAAGTTATTATTTTCACGCTTGTATAAGATACGCTGGTTAATATATTTACAAAGAGAAAAATAGTTTCAAAATAGTCTATTAGAAAAGTATATTATTACACACTGATAAGACAATGAAAAAATAAATAACTTGGTTTCATAAATTGCGACAGAATAATGCATAAATTTTATCGGTCAACTTTTTTTTTGTTTCCTCACATTGGACTTCAGCATATTTGACTCTAAAACATAAATTAAATGTGTATGTTTTTTCCAAAAACGTTTTTAGGGAAATCACCAACTCTACATGTTATGATTGTAATATCAAAGTATTTGTGGTTAGAAAATTTATAACGTACGACATCAAACCATTTTAATAATTAAACTCGTATTTCCTTGTGTAATGTAAAAAAAATTATACATTTTTTATTAAATCCATTTTTTTATATTTTCAATAGCACTACTCAATATAAAAACATTACAACGTTGAATGTATATATACATATATATATATATATATATATATATATATATATATATATATATATGTATAATATAATACAATATATTGGAGAATTATTATGAAGGTACTGGAATAATTATAGTTAATTTTAATTGGAATAAGGTCCGATACAACACCGATATTTTTAAACCAGAATAATCGTAATTAAATAGTTGCAGGCTCTGCTCAGGTTACATTTAACTACTTATAAACAATGTATTTACGCTCGATAGCTTACTGTAAACTCCTTTCAGGTTTAATTAAATTTAATAACTATATTATATTTAAAGATCCCAAGTCTCTCATTTTTTGTAATATTTGTCATGACCATCAAATATCTGAATGATATAGTTCTAGATTTATGACTAAAAACGTTAGATTTATAACAGTGATCTAAATTGGCTCAAATTATTTCCATGTTAACGATTATATACGATAAAACAAACAATTGGAATTCTTAGACCACCAGTTAGCATTTGCCATGTTAAAGTAAATGTGTATTGAATTTCTACAAAATAACTTTTCATTTAAGTTTAACTTCACGAAGGGAAGAAACATTTTCAAAGTTTTAATTAGTTTTTATGCAACTAATGAAAAGCAGACATTAATTTATGAATGTCTCAAATATGATAAACAAAACGGTTGATGACAAAATATTCTGCTGGGATCTTAATTATAATGAATTATAAACCTTTCTAGACGAGTGAATTTTAATCTTAAGCATAATAGAAGTATTAATTATTTCCCAAGTCATTATGCGTTGAAGTATGAATCATCAAAAAACATGAAATGATATTGGAACGGATATTATGTTGCTTTCTGGATGCAAAGAAATTTTGGTAAGAATAATTTGTTGCTTTTATAATTTATTCAAATTTTCTTAGTGGAAAATGTATCACAATGTATTTTCTTTTAGATTCGATATGTATGTCTTGTTGCATTGTTATAGTTATCAAATTAAATTGTAACAATATTAAATAAAGTTGATAGTTAATTGGAAGATTAGATTTTGTATAAAACATAAGATTTTGAATTGCGCCAGACTGTATCGTAAGAAATAAGTAAAAAGAGTTGTGGGTACGAAATTTTACTTTCTGAAAAAGTAAGAGTTTACTGATATTCTGAATAAGATAAAATGCAGTACAATTTTTTAAACTGATATGGTCCGTTGTAGTTTTTTTAAATATATTATTTATATATATGTATATATATGTATATATATATATATATATATATATATATATATATATATATATATATATAAAGTTATATGGATAGTCAAATATGAAAATTACCATTTTAGATAGAAAGAGCCATTATTTCGTTTACTCGTGTAATAGAAAACAAGAGATCTTATAAATTGAATGTTCATTTTGTGCGGATGGATGTATCCGGCTATGCATTCATATACTGTACACATTGAATTATCTGTTGAATTTGGTAACAATTTTTTACTGCTTAGGCTAAATTTATTCTTGATACTCCTCCCAATAAAATAACTTCATTTAATAATTACTTCAACTGTTTCTTTCTTAATTTACGATGTCCTGTTGATTGAACAAATTGCATCTATGTTACTCCGCTCTGGATGATTTGATGTTTTTTCCCTCCAAGTTCTCCACGCAAAACTTTATTTTGGGCGGCCACTCTTTCTGCTTCCATGAGGATTCTATTCTAAAACATTTTTGGGAATATGAACATATGGCCTTTTTAACATTTCGATATGAACACATACATTTCGCAATGTATGACCAGTCCAGTTACATTTGCAGCATTTTGTTTCATGTTCGGCGAACATTTTTCGATTCGTCCCAACCAATCTTCGTTAGATATCTTTTCAAGCCAGAATATTACCGTATATTAATGTATAGAACATTAGAATCTCCAATATTTTGATTATAGTTTGCGACATATATTTTGACAGAGTTAACAATTTCTACCAATATACCATTCATAATAGAAGACTAAACCCTATTCTTTCATTTAAAATCAAATGAGTATTTAAGTATGCAATTATATCATTTGAATAGTCATATATTTTAGATATAAATGGACTAACACTTTTATGGTGGCTTACCTTAGTATATTTTATGTGAATTTTAAATTATAAGGACAATTTTTGCTACCCTAAACTTTTTTCTTTTCAGAATGTCGGCTAAATGTGTGTTGCCGGGGAACACATCCGACGGCAGACACGAGATCCGGATGGAGAGCAAAATTGGTTGACGGAAGTGGGGCAATAAAGAATGATTTCTTTCCGTCTAGTTGATTTTCCACTCCATTTGTTGCGGAAAGTTTTTATACTGTTTTGCGCTTTTGCGACAAGATGGCTTCAATGATCTCCACCGTTCTTATGATACAAGTTGAAATATGGTGAAGAATTTAAGCGACCTTAGTTTTTTAGTTGCAAAAACACAGAAAGGCATATTATATGATCGTTAAGTATTATTAAAACATATGTGTCATTTATTAGTTGGGTTTATGTATCATTTATTAGTTAGGAACTTTAAAATTTCAATATATATTTCGACATCTCAAATTCAATAAAAAAAATAATAAATTAAATTATTGTATACATCACAAAGACCTACCTCACTAAACTTCAGCGGGCAGACACTCAGTCTACGTTATACACGTAAACTGTTTAGTTTTAATTTATTAACTACGTGACTATATATTAAAGTCATTAATTTAGGAACAAATAGTTTTTAAGTAAACTTAATTGGGCCCAATATAGTTGAAATTATTGGTATAAATTATTATAAATTCGGGAAATGGCTTCAAAGAAAGCAATAATAACCTATTATTGCCAAGAAAGTGTTAACATCACTTTCAATTGCGAGTAGAAATAAGTAATAAAAATTTAAGTGTTTTTTTTTAAATATCCGTCGTACGCCACTTGTAGATAAAGTCGTAAGTACGTGATATTCTGCAAAGACGGAGTACTACCATAGGATCGATCATACTACCATAGGAGGAAGAAAAAAAGAAAAAAAATTGCCATTTTTGTTCCACCTTAATATAAATATATTGAGTATTGAAAACAAATTATGAGGAAGACGAAAAAATTGTCATTTCCGTGAGAAAAAAGGCTCATAAAGAAGTCTTGAAGAATGGAATTTTGCTATTACCATAAAACGTATAGATAATTAAATAAAAACCTAAATGGAAAATGTTTTGTTCTAACAAAATTTTGTGTACGCATCTGATGTGACAAAAATAACTGTACGCCCTGGACGAGTATATCACTATTTGATTCGATATTATTTTATTTTAAGTGAAACATATATGCTTATAACCAAAGCGCGTTTGGAATTTTAAATAAATTTTTGAAACATAAAGACAAGACAAATTTAACAATTGGAATAAATCTAGAGGATTTCGCCTTTGAGAAATAAATAGAGTGGTGATAAAAGCGGAAAAGCTTCTTAAAGATTTAGGAGTAAATAAAAGCATCAGTAAGAGTATAGAGAGATATATACTATTTTGCACTTTACTTATTTTATGAATCGTGATTATTATCTTATTTGTTAAATTAATTTTATTATTGAACTAACAATTATCTTATTTTTTATGCATGTACAATGATTGAACATGTTTAGCGTTAATTTTGTAGAAATTCATTATTCACAATTAAACGAAACTACGTGATGTATTATTATATAAAAAAAGTAGAAATAATACTACATCACGTAGTTTCATATACAATGATATAATTAGGTGTCATTTTCTAGCTAGATTTTCGTAAATAATGTTTAATAAAGGCACCGTTTATTTTTTCATTAATATACACATAATACAGATATTGATCCAATTCGTTAGTTAATTATATATACGTATAGAGAATATCATTATGAGTAAAGAAAATATTTTCCAATTTACAATTAATGAAACTACGTGATGGGGTATTATTTCCGCTTTATTTAAATTCTTTACCACGATCTAGGTTTCCACAAATGAGGTCAGAGTAATATCATTTAATTTTAATACATACACCGGAAAATTTGCATTTTGTTACACAATAATATAAAATAACGTCAATTTAATATATCACCTTTACTAAAATACTTATATATTGTATAATTTTCGAAAATATAATAAAAATACATACAATAAACTCACAAACGTAAGCGGTGGGAAAACCCGCGCAAACTCAGCTTCCGCTATTGTTTTGTGTATATTTAAATGCTGTTGGAAGTTCCTGAGAGTTAATCGTTGCTAATTGCATATCTGAAGATGTCGTTGTACAACGAAACTTAGGTCGTGGTAAATAAATTAAATAAACTAGAAATAATACTACATCACGTAGTTTCATTTAATTGTGAATAATGAATTTCTACAAAATTAACGCCAAATATATTCAATATTTCCCAGTTGTTTGTGGTACTATAGCTTCGAAGGATTTAATTACTGAATCAGTAACTAAATTGCGAAGCTATACTGTGAAAATTGGAATTAAAAAATTAAGAGATTTATTTTATAAATACTTAAATAAATAATATATATTTACCAGATAATATGAACCTTAAAGTACAGTAGGACAGAGTAAGCAATTTTTTAATAAATTGCGAAGGTTATACCAAGGACTCACAGAAAGAAATCAAAGAAAAAAATTAAAACTGTGGCTCGTTTAAGATCAAAATTCAGTGACTCATCATAAACTTTATTAATTATAAGATAAATAAAGGACGCCTGACACTGTACAAATTTCAATTATACCCATGTAATAACGTGGTCTCGCTGCAACCTACTCATATAAGCATTATATTTTTTAATATAATTTCTGTACAAATTTTGAATTAATATACTGTATTTTTGTATGTTTAATCTCATATTTACGGCATTTATCAACCAATTTGGAATACCCTTTTTTGTTGGAATGGTACACCTAGGTACTCGGTATCACGTGAAATATAGCCCTCATCTTTGTATGTAAATGTGCTTGTACCTAGGAGGTAAAAGTAGGGTCGATTTGGCACAGATTCCAAAAATCTAGCAGTATTTTCCAAAATTATTTATATTCGGAAACTATATTGCACCACAAATTTTCCAACTCAGTATTCGTATTTCCATTATTTTATAATTTATCATGTCCTTCGTATTCGGTATTTCAATTTTCTTGTAAAAAAGTTTTTTCTCAAATAAAATGTAAATAAACAACACTTATTTATTTACATTTCATCTATTTAAATTGCTCATTTAACCCTTCATTTGATACCTCGATAAATATCCACTACCATATTAAAACTAAGTTAATTTGCTTTCCAACTCTCACTTCGTTACATGCTATATATTTGCATTATTGTTTTTTTTTCATACTCTAATTCAATATTAAATTCATAACACAAGGCAATCATTAAGTAGTTAATAATAGTCAAAAGTCATCTAAGAGTTAATACGACATAATCACGTGATACAACACGAAACAGCATTATTTCCAAAACACAATATAATTACATTGATTTTACAAGTATCATAGTGAAAATTTTGTTTCAGACCAAGCAAAATATTACATATCATTAAACACAAAAGAAATATGATTTTATGTAATTTGATTTAATAGTCCATTCTGTTACGTAAATTATTGTTTCTAGATATTATTATAATAGAATGAAATGGAATTAAATTAACGTTTGGAGCTTAATTAACAAGATTATTAGTAAATAAATATAGGGCTAATGCGTTTCACCCGTTTTGTTTTTTATGTTAAATACTAAATTGATAAATAAAAGAAAATGAAAAAATTATTCTATTCAATTGAAATAATCAATAAATGGTAAATATTTTCAAACCATTAAATTTCACAATTAAATGAAAATACGTGCTGTAGTATTATTTCTACTTTCTTTAAGTGCTTTACCATGACCTAGGTTTCGTTGTATTACAACATATTCAGGTGGGCTATTAGCAAAGCGCTTTCCTAATAGCCCATCTGAAAATGTTGTAATAAACTTAGGTTGTGGGTAAAGAACTTAAAGAAAGTAGAAATAATACTACATCACGTAGTTTCATTTAATTGTGAATAATGAATTTCTACAAAATTAACGCCAAATATATTCAATAAATATTAAATTTATTATAATTTATAACCTAAATTAAATCTTCAACCATGCATTTTAGCCTTTTAATAGACAACCAACAGCAGAAAAAAACTTATTAAAATATTTACTTAATCTTAAAATCTATGTTATTATATAAAATTGCACATATGAAATAGATATTTCGTAAATATTTCTGCAGCAAAAAAAATTATAACAAACATGATATTCCACTTCTAGAAGACTTGTTCTTACATAATTAGAAGTAGTGGGGAACATTACGTGAATTTTGTTTTTCGATTACTCAGTTCCAGTTTTGAAGTAAAAAAAGTAAATAAAATTTGAAGCAAATATTTTTGCCCTCTATTAAACCTTCGTCCTTGTGCTATTAATACAATTTAGCGGGAACAGCTAGCTTTGAAAAAGAAACAGCTAGCTTTGTAATCACCAAACTATGTCCTGTTATAGGTCACCTTGCCCAAGTCTAATAAGGATGACGCTTTGCTAAAGTATACTGTTGCAAAAACCAAGTTAAAGCGCGGAAACTTTTCCCTGGATGCATCCAAGGAAAAGTTTCCGCGTATAGTTATATTTTATATCTCTGATACAACTCCGCTGACTGCAGTCAGCGGAGTTGGATCAGAGATATTAAATATAACTATACTAGTAAGGCCTCAGAATATTCAATCATGCTCGTGATAGCGGACCATTATTCAAATATGAATGTGGCTTGCGACAGGCGGGGATATCGATGTATCTGCAACAATTGCTGTCATCAGTCAGCTACTTATTTTGAAACGTTACCTTTCTGAGATTTGAGAGGATTGAATACAAATAAAAATCAGAAAGGAAAATAAAAATCACATGGGATAGAAAGAATTAAAGTTGTATAAATATGGTTGTAAATAATTTCATTGCATACAATAGATTTTTATTTTAGATTTATGTACCGATGTTATAATTTTAACTAAACTCGTTTCATACTTAATGTATTCTTTCAAGAGGTATTCGAAATAAGGAGATTTGTCCGGTGATTTAGATTTTAGAATATAATTAATAAAGACATAAATTTGATATCGATCTTTTATAATAACTAGCGAGGTGCCAATTGGATTCGGCAGTATAAGTTGTTAAAATTTTAATTGGATTAATTGACCAGTTCATCAGCCTCAACTTATTAAGAAGACGCATCTTCATTTTCAAATGTTGACTTTGTGAATTCTATTGGGTAAACAATTTGTCACTATCATTTACAGGATTGAAAAAGTGGAAGTTTTTTTCTATAAGTTTGAGGAATTACTGTCTGTCTAAAACTGAGAGCTCAATGATAAATTCTTTTAAAAATTTAGGGACTGTCCAGTACAGCATATCTTGAAGTAGCAACAAATACAGTGCCTTTGATACTCATTTTGTGTTACAAATCAAAATAAGGTTTTGATAAAATATCCTTAAACATGCAAAGCAAGAACTGTTCTAATGTAAAAGAAACTTTTGAAGGATGATATGAAAACATCTCAAATTAAAGCGTCTCTTATTCGAGATTCCTCTTGTTTATTATCAAGAAAAAGACCATTAGAATTCACATAATACTGATATTCTTATAAAAACTAGATCAGGTAGAACTGAATCCCTAAATATACATCAGGCCTGACTACGTCTAAACCCTTATATAAACGACTTAAACGATTCTGTTTAACAACATTTAATCTTAATATTCTGCATTGTAATGGTCTTCATAAAGAAATATTTGTCACATGTTGACTATGCTTAATACTTTCTATGTTTTCTTCATGCTTATTTTTATTCATATTTTGGCTTAAATTTCATTCCATACTTGTCCACGGTGAAAATGTCAGAAAATAAACATACAAAATCGTTAAAAATTTCAGAACTACGTAATTCTACTTTGTCCGTGTTTCGACACGTACTCGACTGTTTTTTTTTAATTTTATTTTATATGCAAGATTATATGGCTCTGTAACTTCAAGATCTCCTCTAATGATTAATATACGGAAACCATCGCGAATAAACAACTTGTTTGAACCGCATCGAAATCAATCCAGAATACCCAAGTTAAAATCGAACAAACAAAAAGACAGATAAATGGTTGTTGCGTTATACTTACTTAATACGTATGTACGTTATAAAGAAGTTACATCTAATGATTAGAAATAACTATGTTGGCAGCTTCTGTTTAAATTTTTGTTGCGTTCAATTTTAATATGAAAAGCCTCTTTTGTTATCAGCAAACAACGATTTGAATAAATTATCTTCTTACTTATCGAATTTAGATTAATGGGTCTCCAACTATAGAGATAGAAAATAAAATTATGTATTTAGTGTAACTTGTTACATCCATGTATTAATAATGTAATACACGTAAAAACTCGCAACAAACGTAAAAACTGAGCTTAATCACATAGTTTTCCTTTATTAATTATGAACAAGGCGAGTATTTTATTAAATACGTTAAGTTACGAATTATTATTCAACACTTTAACATATTTATAAGTCAATGTTGTTTTAACGTCTTATAAAATAGGACTCTACAAGAAAAATTACATCTTGGACGGATATGTTATATTATTTAACTTAAATACGTTACAGTTACGAATTAAATACGTTAAGTTACGAATTAAATACGTTAAGTTACGAATTATTATTCAACACTTTAACATATTTATAAGTCAATGTTGTTTTAACGTCTTAGAAAATAGGACTCTACAAGAAAAATTACATCTTGGACGGATATTTTATATTATTTAATTTAAAACCACATTACAATGTTAAAATCTACTACAATTTTCTTTTGCAAAAGTAGATGGTTGATATTTAAGAAAATCCCGATCTTCGTAATAATATAAAAGAATTCTTTGACAGTAGCTAATATGAGAGTACAATATAATTTTTCGGCCGAAAAGAATTTTCCAAGAAACATTTTATGTAACACTGACTTTCGTATGTGATACAAGTAAATTTCATATTTATGTGTATTACGAGAGTTAATATGACTAAGGATTCACTTTAAAATAAGGAATAATCTTATAACCATCCATCATCTATCTAGAAAGCAAAAAAATTCGTTCTGTTTTCATATTCCTCAAGGTAATGAATAATTTACATCTTATCATAAATTTGTATTAGACTACCTATTGCGAATTTATTATAAAAAATGGAAAACATTATTATGTAAATATGATAAAAGGAGTGAAAAAACAAAACTATTTGAAAGAAGAAAAACAGTGAAAAGTCGATTATAGTTGTTGTTATTTATGAACCACACATAGACACAATTACTACTTATGCAAACAAGAAGAACAGGATCTTGTTATGATTGATAAAAAAACTCAAATTCATCATCATTAATAAAAATAGACATAATGTTGAAATAATATAAATTGTATATTCTTTTTTATATTACCATAAACTTTGTAAAGATTTTGCATGTGGGCTTGGGTTAGAAGACGAGATAAAAGTGAGTGAATATACAATTACAAGAGATCAGTAGTGTGCCGTCCGATGCACTATTGCTTTAGCAACACGGTCGCTTAACTTTTAATATACTACTTAAGGAATTATGGAACGTATTACATTGGAATTGGTTACATAATGCAAATTCAACCTTAAATATATTTATGCCTTGAAAGAACACTTTAAGTTTACACTAAATTAAATCGACAGTCAGTTTTCTCCTCTTGTGATTTTAAACGATGTATCTGAATTAATTTTACTCGTCGGGTAATATAAAGCTTTGTGAATGAACGATAACACAACGATAATTAAATTTCGCGCAAACTTATTAACATCGATAAGTTTCTTCACCAGTTGATTATCCAAAAATATATATTCCTTACGCGTGTTTTTCGAATTTTTAAGGTTTCGTGCTTCAAATGGAAAAACGGAAATCTTACGAGATTACTTATCTGTCTTTAAGTCAGCCATTTTTCCTAGAAACCAATTCACGTGAAATCTTGGAATTGGACATATTAGAACTCAAGGTAATACTCAAAAATATTCGATGTAAGCACCCGAAATTACTTTTTTTTAGTTCCTTATTTATTCACTAATCAAAAAGGTTAGGTATTCTCTAAAACAGCTAGTGATAAGGACTAGCTGTTTTAAAGAATACTTAACCTTTTTGAAAGAGGTACTGATAAGCATCTTAAAAATATTTTTTTCATAATTTTAGGTAAGATATCTTCAGACATAGACTAAGAATATACAATGAGGAAAAAAATAAGTATCGCTATCCCCTTATCCCCCCCCTGAAATTTCTCAACCTAATGTGATGAAAAAATAGGACTTTTGGAAGTCTACACAAAAGATTGCAGGAAAACTATAGCCATTATCCTAGATCTTATCATTTTCGAAATATGCACTATATTTTAATGTCTGTAAGATATAGGCAGCCATAAATTTACTTTATGAAAATTGCAAATTAAAAAAAAGTAGTAGGTTTATAAGAGCCTCATTGTGTACGGAACTTCCACAATGCTAAAGAATTTACTCGTACTTGACAGTTTACTTGACATTTAGAACTAATCTTTATTTGACAATTTAAAGATTATTTCTAAATAAATCAACATGACGTTTGGGGGAAATATTAATAAATAAGGGTGAATACTAAAATATTTCGATATAACTTTCGTGAAATGAACGTTTCTCCTTCCTTTCAAAAGTAAATTCTTGTCTATTTACTGATAAAATATATCTAAAACTATTTCCATTGTAGGTTCCAAAGAAGTTTTCTTAATCATAATGAATTAAGCTGAAATGAGCGTAGCCTGTTGTTATAAAATCTATCTTTTGAAGTCAAGAATAAGTGAAATAAATGAAATTAGTTTTATACATTTTTTAGTTTTATTTTAGACAATTAATAGAAACTAGCGTGACCCGTGCGAAGTCTTCGCATTATTTATTCCATTATGAAGCTCAGATGACAGATCAAACAAATATTTTACTAAAGTTGACATATAGAGGCGCAAGTATCAAAAGCATTGAGCTAAAGCGCCACTTTATTTATACGTGAGTGGATTTGAAATTAAACAAAAATTTTACCGACCGTCAATCATATTGACGTTGAGCCGTTAGATGGCAGCATTGCTGTTTTGTGTATATAATTTTAATAATTAATTAATTTGCAAAAACAATAGCAATAATAAATTTTTTAGTTGTGGATGCCGGTAGAGGAAGCAATTATCTATAAAATGATATATAATTTATGTGGATTAGTTGTGAGGTTTTTTCTAAAAAGGGAGTGTAACATCTTAACCTTAGCGTATTAATATATATGATGATGATGATGATTTACTTGTATATGCAAACAGATGAAAGCAATGCATATGTAAAAGTGTCGTTCAGTAAATTTTGTGTTTTAGGAATTTATCATCATAGAATTCGAGTATATTAAGCATACTTCAAAACAATTTAATTTCCAGACTCAGATTGTTGTCTAGGTCTGTATATAAACGTACCAATTGAATATAAACCGAACACTGACCAGGCGTTCCCAGTCGATGTACATCAAAACGGTTATTGACGGATTATAAAACAAATAAGTAAAATTACCTATGAAATTATAGTTTAAGTAGCTTTTTTTAAGTTAAAGCTGAAATAGACAAAATTTGTTACTTAAATATAATTACAGTTCACGCAATTTATTGTTGTCACTCACAAGCTTCATATATTATATGTAGTCTTTTATATGAACGGAATCATTAAATCGTTAAAATTCAACGTATACGTTGTAGCATTTCGTTTTCTACTATTCTCTTAACTATTTTTTTCCTCTTCAGATTATCTTTTTTAACTTTTTTATATATTTTGTTACAATAACATATGCTTTGTGTCCAAATTGTGTATATGAACATTAAAAATTCTAAGTTATATATGAACGGCTAAGAAAGTTATAAACCCAATCCTAGTAATAAATAAAATACGTGTTATTATTCTCTGTGATCAACGCTCGAATATGTAAATTATTCATTGGTATAAAATAACCTGCCTGGCAGGCCTTTAAATCCTAATTTGAGAAAAAAAGTCAGAAATTTAATGAAAATTTTTTTGGCATAAATTGTTTATTCAAAAATGTAATTGATTGCGATCATAGTACAAGAAACGATTTTACGAACCTCTTGGCCATTTAAAATATTTCAATATTTTTTTTAGGAAATATGCCTTTATAAAATGGATGATGTGAATGCCTTTTACTGGGCAATAAATTTAGTCACTTGCTTGAAATTATTCAAGAACCCAAAAGTATTTGAAACGCTATATTTGTATAATTGCAGGAAGTAAATTAATTTTGGAAATCATTCTTGAGATGATATAATATATTTTGACTTTATATCACCTTAAGTCTTAGTATATTTCGTTCGATATACTATCCACTTATGTAAATTAGATCAAAACAAATTGATCGTAATATCGATAGCTCTTTGCAGTTCGTTTTTTTATAAAATTTGTGATCCCTAATGTTCCATGATACCCGAACAATGGCCTCAGTGTTTTTGATAATACTTATCCATGATGTCAATGAACTTAGATCCCGTCTATCGTATGTATAAATACGATACCTATTTACTCTTGCCATGCATGATATTTTTGTCACGCATTCAAATACAAGTGTTTTCCTTACCATATTAATGACCCAACCGATTTTAATGCCATATTTATTAGATGCATTAACAAGAAACCGATTTGCATAGGACAAAACGCGAGGGAGCCGTGTGTGTTACCTGCGGTAGGGTTTAATCAATATAAGCACGCTGTGAGAGTTGAGGGAAAGACGAGGAAAGTCGAAGAGAGTTTCTTCTCCCCTTACACATGTCTCAGGTAATATAAGTAGTCAGGTGACAGCGAGACATTTTGGTAATGAGTATTGCGTTGTGAGTTTCTATATATTTTACTTTATGAGAAGCGGGATCTTGCGTTTGTTTCAACCTACGGAATGGACTGAATTTTGACATTCACAAATCTAAACTTATTGTCAAAGAGCGCTGCAGAACTTCAGCATTAATTTTGAAATTGAAAAAGATTTACTTTTTACTATACACTCACTATGTTAGGATTAAATTTAAAGGTAATTGCCATTTGTAGTTATACGTTTGTCTGTTGTTATTTAGTACGTACTGTATTTTTAAAGTATAGCAGTAAATTGGCACTTGTTTAAATATTGACATAATGTCAAATAAAATATATAATTGCCTAAAGTACTGAGCGATTTTTTGTGACATTAATATGCAAATCAGTAGCTATACGTCATATTGAAATAATTTAACTAGAAGACACATTTTTAATAAATATTCTCCAAATTGTAGAAAGTTTTATAACCCTAATGGAATGTGAATTCTGTGGGATTTCTATTTGTTCATCCTTAACGTAATTTAATCACTAAACTATAAAAATATTTATCTGTAGTAATATATATTTAGCGTTTTCTACTAAACATAAATATCAATATTAGTAAGCTAAAAGTTTATATTGAATTTTTTCCAGATTTCCACTCAAGGATTTCTTGTATACCTTTTTCATATAGTGTTTAAGGGCGTGTTTACATTTTTGACAAAAACCGTAATTTTTGTCATGTTTACTCTAAACACTGGGAATATGTAATATGATAAGTTTGATATGGAAAATACGTCAAACTTTCGACTATAATTATTCACATTTATCACTATTCGTTGGAATTATATTTATTTTCTGTAAATAATCTCCAAAAAGAGGCAAGTTTGGAGTATTCATTTCAAACAGTTGAACATTTATTTGCAATGCGAAAAGAGCAGTAAAATGCTCATTACCTCCTTCTTAATTTTAAAATAATTTAAATTAACGCAATAGTAAAAGAGAAATATATATATATATATATATATATATATATTTTTTTTTATATATATATTTTTATATATGTATATATATATATATATATATATATATATATATATATATATTATTAATTATTTTGCTTAACTTACTAAGAATGTGTAAGTGGTATTTAAGCAGCTTCGAAGTTACTTTCGATCCAAACAACTTATCAAAGCATGGGCTATTATCGAAAACATCAAAATTTTATTGAATATTTACTACCCCTATATTAAATTTTCTCTGTGTTTAGTATTAAATAATTTCTGCCTAACTGTGGACAACCCCCCAGTTAGGCAGCAATTATTTTATACCAAGTTCTAGAACCAAATAAGAAGAAAGCGTTCTAAATGTCAATGTAAAAACTATGGATAAAGTGGATGTTCTTCTGTATTTAAGAGGTATGTATACGAGAGGTCACTTGCAATTAATAAAAGGAACACTACACTATACAACGTGGCAAAAAAAGCCCTGAAACGATACACAAATATATACTTTTTACGACAGTGTCACTCAGGAGCGTATTTTTAATGTTGCCATAGAAGGAACCGAGTAAATTGAGTGCAAAAAAAATTATTTTAGGAATATTTACGGAAAAACTATGCAAAAAACTTTTCTGTTATTGGATATTCTATCTTGATAATGGTTATCGTAACCATCGTAATCAATTTCAGTACCAATGCGTGGTTAGCAGTTGACAGGTTAAATGCGTTATGAGAGAATTTTAGTTGAAAACTGCTTTGGAAGAATTCAATTGATTATGTCTGATATTTTTAGGTTGTGCGTTTTTTATTTCATGAGTTAGTTAACAAGCTTTTATGAAAAACTGGTGACTATGTAGAAAATGCCGACAACTTGTGTCATATGTTATGAAAATGAGACCACCATAGTACAGTGGTACGATGTTATCACAAAGCAATGTTGATTTTCTTCATCCTTGTTTACTTAATCCTATTGTACTTTTAGGAACAATTAATTCAATATCGGTAAAAGCTATTAATATATAATTTATTGTTTCTATTATATTTGAATTATTTTTATATAGCAGGAAACGATATGATGTGGTGAAACTGTTTTATGTAAATTGTAAAGATAAAGACCAAAAATTTGCGTTTTCTTGAATGCAGCACACATTTTCTGTTTATTGAGCAGTGGTATCTTATGGATGATATGTTTATAACCTAGGTAAATTTGTAATTAAGATTTAATTAAGAAACTATTAAATACTAGACTTTAAGAAATTATCGTTATCAGCTAGGAATTAACTGATAATCAGCAAATTATATGAAGCATGTAAACGCTAGAGGTTTATAACGTCAAAGTGATATTAAAAGCAAAGGTACGAAGCAGGCTAATTTACGTAATATTTCATTATTCAACTTAAAGTACAATGATTATTCAAGTAGATGTAAAGAAAAGAAATTAAAATGAAGAAATAGTCATTAAAATGGAATGAAGGATGCATTGTTCAATTGGAGTTTGTGTTGGTTTAGTAACCATTGGTCTTAAGTAAAAATATGTTCAATCTAAATCCGAAGTTTCACCAGTTTAGTCATTGAAGAACAGTAATAAAAGTAAGAAAAGGAACATAATTTTTTTTTAAATTAGATTGGAGTTCATAATACATTAAAAGTACTGGAGTATATTTGTTTGTTTTTATAAAGAAACATATAGTTTTAATTTTAATAAGTATAATAAGTTTTCACGGATAACAAATCAATACCAATTAAATATTATAATATAATAAACTAAAACCGGCTGATTGAGAGGAAACATACATACGTAATGAACTATTTAAAAACTAATGACGAAATATAAATACCTGTTAAGTTATATACATAAAATATACAGATAGATGGATAACAATATTTGTGGAAGTGTGGAAAGAAACAGGATACGAATTTAAAAGAAAGGAGATAAAGGTAACCGAGATCTATGTTGCATACAATTTGTTGTCTGAGATCTCTGTATGCCGACTTTGAGTCCAATTTATTTTACATCTTGGCAGCTTACACTGTAAAAAATCTTCATAGAATTATATGTTATGTATGCAAATTAAAAGCGTGAGGAGATTCTCAAGATGTCAGCGTGTGAACACCTAAGGTCGCAAATGTGGCGTTAAGCTATAATAGACTGTAAGAATTATTTAATAGGCTTCAGAGGAGGCAGAGATATTGCATAATTCCAAACTCAATATCCATTATTGTCGATTAATCATGTAGATTGTCAATGTGTTCAATCATGTTTTCAGCCTGAATTAAAATAACCAGTAAAAGTAATAAATATTAAATATATGATAAGCTGCCTCAGAGTAAAACTCCGGCGATATTTCATATTCATGACAGAGTAGATATTTTCCATTGCTATCGCGTCACCATATTTTCGTTAAAAGTAATTGATTTACATTTTAAAGTTATATACACTCCTGATAACTTAAAAAAAACTTTTATTCCTATTACAGGTAAATTGTAAACTATTATAAATGGATGGAATTTTAAGGTGTGATGAAATTGAATATTGATCAAAAATTTCACATACCTGAATTTATAGTGCAAAGCTGAATAGAAAGCAAAAGAATTAAGCACCGACATGTTACACAGATCTGATCAAGTAAAACGAAATCTACCCAAAGCGCATTGCACGCCCGAAGCATCAAGTATCAACAATAGAGAAGCATCACATAATGGTAACTCTTGCTAAAAACAAAGACCCACCATCCACCGATCCATCGTCAT
Organism: Druceiella hillmani; assembly: GCA_039881145.1. Classification (NCBI taxonomy): domain Eukaryota; kingdom Metazoa; phylum Arthropoda; class Insecta; order Lepidoptera; family Hepialidae; genus Druceiella; species Druceiella hillmani. The sequence goes on from JAYKKI010000068.1 coordinate 593,676, forward strand.
AACAAGAGTATCCGACAGAATATTGATATTAAGTGGAGGTAAAAAAATCACCTCCTGCTGTATGGAGGTAATTTTGACATAAAATTTATTTTATGAAAATAAATTTTGAGTAATATTTTCAGTTTTGCATCAAATATCACTTAATAGGTGTAAAATATAAGTTTTTAATTATATCAGTTTAAAAGCTAAATGCCTGTGGCAGATGCATGGGTGACGGATATTGTCTGCGCAATAGAATTCTGTTTGAAATCTTTAAGGAAATTTACGAACATCTGCTGAAAATTTAATACATCTGATCTATGGAAATTATTGTATTGTAACTACGTATATAGCAGTACTATACAATTAATTATACCACGCGATTTCACCTGCGTCGAATTACTTTAATTGTGCTGCTCTCTCCCCACCGTCAGCAGTCAGCATAGAGGTGTAACGCTGAAGAGACTTGGGATGATCAGTCAATAAGTAAGGTTGCGTTGTTTAAGTAATGTTCTGAGAATTCTGTTACATTTTTATTACTGCTGTGTCCCAATGAATTGTTGGTTATATAATATTTCTTAAATATCCTTGTAACTCAAAGTTTGGGCCTATAATTTTTCTCAACTATCGGCTTTAAAATAAAAAAAAATTATATTTAAATGTGACATTTATCTAGCTTCAAAAATTATCCAGAACGCAAAATTATTAAAAAATTATCATGAGCGCGGACAAAGACATAATCGAACTTTTCTTCTTCATATATAAGCATTGATTTGCAGTCACATAGTTTTCAAGAATAAATATATACTTCTATCATATACGCTAATATATTGTAAATTAGGAAAGAACACATGCATTAGATATATATATACATACATATATATATATATATATATATATATATATATATATATATATATATTAAAATAAATAACCATTAAAATAAAAGATGATATTTAAAAAACACAAGTGACGAAGAAATGAACTTAAATTTATAAATTTAAAATTTTATTAAATTGAAAAATAATATTTTTTGAAAATAAAATTTTAACTTTGTCGAAAAGTACTTCGGTCTTAAGTTATAGTCTTTCTGTTTTCCTATCATTAATTATTTAATGAATAGCTATTATGTTATATACTAGCTATTAAATGCAATAAGCCCAAGTTTATTACTTACATTTTTAATTTTTGGGAAAATATACAGTGTAAATGAAAATTTATAGATAGAGGTAAGTGAGGAATTCGCAAGAACTGTCTGGATTTTAGCAAAGGCTTGAAGTATAATGAAAAATTGTATCAATTATTTAGAATTAGTATTTAATTAAATGAATTAATTGCCAACAATTGCTAATAAAATAAGTTATTGTAGCCATACAAATGGTTTAATAGGACAAGTTATAATAGCCCTTAGAAGGAAAATGTGTGAGTAGTGTTATAATGACGATGAAAGCTTTAAAATGAGCGATTATGGCTATACTTGTAAATAATATAGCTACAAATTACTCAACACGTATATAAGTAGCAACCTTCACATTTAATAAGTTACAATTTTTTGCTTCGGTAATACCTTCTTCTGTAAGTCGACAGAATTGTAATAACATTGCTGTTGTATAACATTGTATTTACACATATGAAACCTGAAGTTTAAAACCTTTCAACCTGAGCTCATAAGGAAATAGTCTATTAATTACGAGTAAAATTCGGGCTACGAGAGCGCCGTACGTACTTAGGCACGTACAAAAGTTTAAATATATTTTTTATGTTTTTAATGAATTATAAACAATATTATTTAATATTTTTAATAAATTATAAACAATGTTAATATCATTTTTCACTACGTAAAGATTTTACTATTTCTCTCATAGACATAAGACAAATTGGGTACCTGTAGCTCTTGAATAAATAATGCAATCCTACCAAAATAATTTTGCACGAAAGTGCTTACTAAAATAGCATCATTGTCTGTTTTAAACTAATGTAATTGTAATAATGTAACAAACAGACGAAAAATCAGATGGACATGACAAATTTACAAAAGCTGATTCCCTAGATTCTAGAAATTGGTAGAATTCTAATGATAATTTACCACTAAATTGTTCACAATCCGTATATTGCAATTTACTCAATTAATTCAAGATGGGTCATAAATTACACACACTATTCCCGCCATAACCACCCGGGTTGTCTCAGGGACCCGTAACGACTCACCTCATACAAAAGAGGGGACCTTCGAAAGTCCCCTAATAGTGTCCCGTAACTACAATCGCAGCGTTTCCACCCAATATGGTTATAGTCTGCCCCTTCTCAATGAATCCTTTAGTACCTCCATTTTTTCTAGAACGCTTTTAGCGAACGCTCTAAATGACTCAAAGATCGGTCCATTCTCAAACAAGTCTCGGTGACTAAAGATACCACTTTCTAAGACTCCGCGTGATTCTACTTTAGTATTTCGATGTATGCTCTCTATCAAAATTATACGCGCATCTTCGTGCTCACTGCAGTGGAAAAGAACACGGTTCATGTCCTGTGTCTCAGATCCGAAGGTACATGCCGGGCTATCTCGGAGGGCAAACCTATACAAGTTGGCACGAAATGCGCCATGTCCCGTTAAGAATTGTGATGTGAAATAATCGGAGACAAGCCAATTTTTACTTAGCCGCTCTGACACCTCGGGGAAAAACAGCCTGGTCGTTTCCCCCTTGGAATCGGGGGATCTAGACTGACAGTGAGCAACGACGATCTCTAAAATACGTCTCTTTCTAGCAAAAAGGGATTCATTAGCCAAAAACTAAAAATTCAACGGACCCGCAACAAAACTCTTACCTCGTGCTAAGATGTAATTTGCCGCCCGTTCAGTAATCGCGAGGTCAGCCGGCAGGAGACCAGCCAAAACAGGCAACGCATCCATTGAGCAGGTTTTATAAGCTTTGGTCAGCGCCAGAAGCGACGCATGTTGCGATCTCAGCACCACTCGTCTAACCTGCTGGACCCCAAAGCACCACGAGGCCCAAACCGACGGCGCATAGGCCAATATACCAAGGTATATTGCCGTAATAAATTACAGACAGACAAACCTATGCCCGAAAGCTGAAAGTGGAAAAATAAAGGATTTTGATTTATCTGGTTGCTTTTGAATAATTTAATTTGAATTGCCAAAAAGGCAGAAATTTTTTTTTTAATTCGACGCTTTTAATTCAAATATTTTAATTACTAGACTGTATTAGTTATTTTATTTGCAATGTTGAATTGTTATTATTTCTGCTGAAAGTAAATAAAACTATTTCATTTATTATGTATATTTTACAATAACTAATTTAACAAATTAACATTTTTTTGCATGCTATTTTATATCGTGACTTTTCATTTTTTTTACTAAGACATAAATAGTCGTATACTGAATAGTACTGCAGTTTCAAGCTAACTTTTGAAATTCCAAATACTTTCCATTACTTGATTTGGCAATTGTTGATATGACAAAAGAAGAGAAAAGTTATATTTGCATGAAATATTAAAATCACTCAATACATTAGACGCTATCAACATATTATCTAAAATATTTTTGTTTTTAAAATATGTTTTCAGTTTGTATTCAAGATAACAATTGATCAATTATAATCTATATTAAAGTTAACAAACGTGATATCACTTATTAAGCTACTCGTACGTCAAAACGAAGAGCGTATTCTTCCACGACTTTTTACTTTAATAATGAACACAGCAGATATTAAAAAAATATGGCGGCAATTACAATATATTTAAACCTCAACTTCATGGTTATACTTTTGATGCGTAATTTTTAAGTCAGAAATATGCTGAAATCGAATACTAAGCCCATTATTTAACCCATTAGGCCCGTGCTCGCAATAAATTATCGACAACATCGTGTCGTTACGCTATTCAATTTTGTATAATATTTTGCAGACGTTAAGTGCGTGCGCCTCATAAAGCGATACGAGCTGAAAGCAATTTACAACTTGTGACAAGTGTCAGCGATACTTTGCATTTCGGATCTTATCTCATAATATATTTCATGTAGCTTGCAGGCACTTCTCTCATATTACTTTTGCATGTAACGTTGATGCTTTTGGTACATAATTGATATAGTCTCCTTATATATTTTGATGATAGCTAAATGCATATAAAAATATACCAGTAGCAAGAACTACTTGTAGCTTATGTCCCTCTGTGCCTAAGATAATGACGTATGTAAACGTGATGTGTGAATGTATTCAGAGCTAGGTAACTAAGTCTTAAATACCTTAATGGAAATATGTACATGACCAATTGCGATAAATGCAAGGTTTCATTTCGAAAAACCTAAAAGATAAACAGGATTTTAATAATAAGGTTGACCAAATAAGCACATTAGAAATAAGTAAGTGGTTTGAATAAATGAACTTATGTATTTAAATAATTTTAATATTAGCAATAACCTAGAATAGATGTGAAAAATCCGGCCACGTACTTATCGAAACACATATGATGCGGGGTTGATAATTGTTATCGCCTTTTATGTTTATTGATCCATTTCTACCTAAATAATGACAATTTAATTTTTTTATAAAATTCCTGGAATTTTTCCAGATCTTTAGCGCACATTATTTTGAAGCTTAAACAAGAAAAACAAAATATGCAAACTCAATTCATTTTTCAATTTTCCACCCAATATATTTAAATAAGTAAAATATTGAAATATTGAAAAAAATAAAAAAAACGCGTCCTCTTATTTCCGGAACTGCTGGACCGAAAATATATAAAAAAACGAAATCTTGTATTTAACGCTATTTATTAAGTACTTATTTATATTTAGGCATTTAGGTCTTTTAGTCACCGAGCCCTAAATTCATCATTCATTAGATGATGATAGCCTAAATTCATCATTCATTAGAGCCTAAATAGCATGATTGCATAAGTTCCAGCTTAAGTACAGACAGATATAAATTACAAGTGGTTCTTGTTACTGGTATATTTTTATTTCCATTTAGCCATCACCAAAATATATAAAGAGGCTATATCCATTATGTACCAAAGGCATCGACATTACTTGCAAAAGTAATATAAGAGAAGTGCCTGCAAGTCACGTGAAATATATTACGACATAACATCCGAAACGCGAAGTATCGCTGACACTTGAGCTGAGTTGTAAATTGCTTTCAGCTTTTATCGTTATCTAAGACACGCGCACTTAACGTTTGCAAAATATTACACAAATTTTAATTCCGTAATGACGACAATTTATTGCGATTGCCGTCGTGATAGATTTATTAATAAACTGGGTACTGGATTTCACAAAATTTCAGTTTTCAAGACTATTCATCAAAAGCCTAAGAAGAAATATTTGGTGCTGATGTATTCACAATTATAGTAAAAAGTTGCGGAAGAATACACGTATTTCTATCCTGTTTAAATATATCTAGTTATATTTACTGAAACTTTAATTAAGCTCTGGTTAAGCTATCATTATAATAAAAACAATTAAATTAAATTCTAATTTTATCGATTCAATTTATAACCTAATTAAACAATCATTAGACGTAAAATTTATGATCGCACGTTTAGTGTAAGGCTAATTCATCTTTTCATTTATCTACAGTGTTAGGAAAGTGTCAGTGGAGTTAAAAAAACACATTTTATGTGAAAGCATCATAATATTTGTAACAGGGGAAAAACGTCGATTGAATTTATTAATTCTATGCGATTAGTTATTATCACGAATAGCAGCTGAGAAAACATTTAATGTTTGGGCGTATTGTGTGATTATAATATTTTAGATAAATAGAATTAATGGAAGTTTCTGTTAAGATTTGGGTTATTAGTTCCATTAAATTTAAGAACTTGAGGTGGTACCTTCGCACGTCTATTTGCATTACACATGGTGTCACAATACGTTGAGGGAAGTCTTTGGAATTTCAAAAGGCAGCTCGTAACTTCAATATATAAGTATTTATTCCTACAATATTTATGAATTTTTTTCCAACATTTTTGTATAATTTGGATTAATACAACTTAAAACATTTATTTTGTAAATTTCTTTTAAAATTATTTTTATAAAACGTTGTCAAATAATCGAAAATCGAGCGAGAAATTGGATAATAACATTTTTTTATGTATTTTTATAAATTTGTAAATAAAAAAATAATCGTTTAAGAAATTTCATAAAGTTTTCGAAAATATATGTATGCAAGTAGTTTTCGTTGAAGTAAATTCAGCAATTAGATAATAATTAAATTTTGGCGGTACAGCTACGCAAATGTCATTTGTTCCGGACCGTAGACGCGAGCATGTAATGTTTGTACGTATTGTGTGATTATACTAGTTTATGTAAATATAATTAATGCGGGTTCTT